>OZ007496.1:50887939-51213177 GCA_963931805.1 Microdon myrmicae | reverse complement strand
AGTTCCCTCGCTGCGTTAGGCCCTTTCTGGCCACTATAGACTTCCACATTACCTTGGACTAGGTCCAGAATTTTCTCCGCACCCAACATAGCGGCGACGGGTTCTACCGATATAATTTCCGCGGATAGATGCCTTGTGTGGTTCCTCGTCTGCATCAACGGTAATGCTTACGCGCGTTTAATTAATTGCGTATGGAGTGACTTTCTGGATTATTCTACCCGTTGTTCGCTTTTAATTGTAGCGAACAAAAACACGATAGCGGAACAATAATCCAACGATGAGGGATTAAATCAATTTAGCTAAACTTCCCAACGATGAGAGGCAAGAATCAATTTAAAAACCCGACCCAACGATGAGGGACAAGACCCAATCTAGATAAATTAAATGAAAGAAGAAGATAAAAACCTGAAAAGAGAACACTAAAAACAACGGAAAATACTTTGGTAAATTATCTCTAACTTTTCTTCCCAACGTTGAGTTCTTCCTCTTTCCTGTAATTGAAAAACGAAACGGAGAAAAAGAGAACCAACATATTTATTTATGTTTTTTTTTTTTTTTTTTTTTTGTTATACGGCTTTTATTTTCTTTTAAACTAGCCGCTAGTTCCGCTAGTCGGCGTAGGGACGTTAGAGCCTCGGGGCTCTTCCCACCACTGGAATGTATCCCCGACGGATTTGATACAACCTCAGCTGGTGGTAACCGGCTGCGCCAAAATTGTTATGTGGTTTTTTAACAATTATTTGCATATAGGTATGTTTATTTTAATATAGTTTACAGTAAGCAAAGGGGACTCACCGTGGATTGACCGTTGACGGTCTATCGATCGGTTGTTGTTGCTGCTGACTCTCTAAAAAGAGGTGATCAACGAGCAAGTACGAGATATGCTGGAGAATGATATCATTCAACCAAGCAAAAGTCCGTGGAACTCACCACTCTTGGTAGTTCCTAAGAAAGCGGGCCCCGATGGAAAAACCCGATGGAGAGTTGTGGTCGATTTCAGAAAACTGAACGACAAAACCATCGGTGATGCGTACCCTCTCCCTCGAATAGAGGACATATTAGACCAGCTCGGTCACTCACGCTATTTTTCCACGCTCGATTTAGTCAGCGGCCACCACCAAGTTTTAGTAGATCCGAAGTATCAAAGTAAGACAGCGTTCAGCACAAATTACGGTCACTATGAGTTCAAACGTATGCCATTTGGTCTGAAGGGAGCACCAGCTACGTGTCAGAGGCTCATGAACCATGTCCTAACCGGATTGCAAGGGATCGAATGCTTTGTTTATCTGGATGACGTGGTCATATATGGGAAAAACCTAGAACACCATAATGACAAATTCCGGAAAGTATTCGATCAAATTAGATACCACAACCTCAAGTTGCAACCGGAGAAATGCAAGTTCCTCCAGAAGGAAGTAGTATATCTGGGACATGTTTGTTCCGAAAAGGGGGCAATGCCAAATACAGACACGACAGCTGGTGTCGGGGATTTCCCCATTCCCAAAACGGTAAAGCACGTCCAATCGTTTCTAGGCTTGGCGAACTACTATCGAAAATTTGTTCAAAATTTTTCGAAGATAGTACGCCCCTTAACAAATTTGTTAAGGAAGGACGTCAAATTCACCTGGTCAGACAAATGCCAACAAGCATTTGATAACATAAAGGAGTTATTGGTCTCGCCGCCACTGTTAATCTATCCAGATTTTACCAAACCCTTTAATCTGATCACGGATGCGAGCAACGAAGCACTGGGTGCCGTACTGTCGCAAGGCGAAATCGGTAAGGACCAGCCAGTCGCATATGCCAGTAGAACCTTGAATAAGGCGGAAAAGAACTACTCTACAATCGAGAAAGAGTTACTAGCCATTGTTTGGGCGACTAAGAATTTCCGTTGTTATTTACAAGGGAGAAAATTTAATATATACACGGACCACAAACCGTTAAAGGGAGTATTCAATGTGAAAGACCCCACGTCACGTTTACTAAGGTTCAATCGCAAACTACTGGAGTACGACTACCAAATCGAGTATAAACCCGGTAAATACAACACTAATGCGGATACCTTGAGTCGTATCCCGCAAATTTGTGATGAGACTCCCACACTACCAAGGTGCAATGTACTAACACGCGCCCAAGCTAAAAAGTTTAGGGCAAGCGAAGGAACTCAGAATAGTCCAAATGACGATAAGTCCTCTCTTAACGAAGATCCCATTCCGACCTGCACGGAAAAAGGAATGGAGATAACCAATCCTGAAGACATTCAGTTCCTACTCCGGGAATACCATGATCCTCCTTTGGGTGGACACCAAGGTATCACAACGTATCACAAAATACGTAGAAATTTTTGGTGGAAGAACATGATGCGCGACATTAAACATTACATCAAAGTATGTAAAACATGTCAAACCATGAAATCTTCACCGAACATACGCATGCCCATGGTAATAACCGACATTGCAAAGAGGCCTTTCGACAAAGTAACTAAAATAAAGCTGAAGTTGATTTATACACACCGGACATCAGTGAGGAAATAAGTCATAGCTGGAGCTGCGTCCTCAACCAATCACGTCTCGAACAATCAACACAAACAGTATAGGAACTGTAACGGGATACAACCGTTAGGATGAAGGCCGCGTGCACCGATGGGTGATAATGGTGATTCTCGCGAACCACTGTCCTGAGTGTGATGCAATTCAATTACGCCAGTGATTGCGTATTCCAATTCGGTTGGTCTTTGCACGAACAAGGCAGATGGAAGAAGAAAACGACTCGAGGAATTTACCTTTTAAAGAGATTGAATTAGTTTATTGAACATTCAATAAATGTGTTAACAACAACGATAAAGAATAACTTCTTGTTCCGTTTTACTCGTGATGACGATGCTTGCTCCGATGTAACGAGCCCGTTGAAGGTTGGTTGCAGACTGACTCATTGGGCATAACTGCCAATTCAAAAAGGGACGCCATGACGTCATCGTTGGTGACAACGGCCAGCTGGTGCCAGCTGCATCGCAACTGGTATACACTGCGAATGTACTAGATTTCTCCAGTACATTCCAGCACATTCAATTGCCAATCCGCAACAGGAACCATTAATTGAAGCTGAACAGGGGAGCAGCATCTCAACGCCCCCTGCAACGAGTCAGCAGCAACAACAACCGATCGATTAACCGTCAACGGTCAATCCACGGTAAGTCCCCTTTGCTTACTGTAAACTATATTAAAATAAACATACCTATATTCAAATAATTGTTAAAAAACCACATAACAAATATTATTTGGTCTTCTTCCAGATTAACCTCAAGCACCTTCCCTTCGTAATCTATTTTACAGTTGTATGTCATCATGTTCTATTACTTTGTCTCTTATAATAAGTTGTAACTCAGATACACCTTTTGAAAATATAACTATCTGTTATGCCATTTATCTGACAAATTGCGCTATTATTTATTTTTCTTACGCAATTCGTTTTGGAGACTGAGATGTCGGCACCTGTATTCACCAAGAATGTGAATACTCCTACTACATTTTTGATTCTTAATTTAATGAAATTTGTGAGATTATCTTTTCCATTTATATTTAGTATCTTCTCGTTTGTCCAAAAATTCCCCGATTCTGTTGACCTGAGTTTCCCTGGTTGGTATTATTTCCTCGGTGTCCATGGTAGTGCATATGTTGTCTACCATTGTTCATTGTATTCCTATTAAAATTGTTAAATGGTCTTCTACCTCCATGACTCTGGTTATTTCTCTGTTGGTCATTCCATCTTTGGTTATAAGTTGGGTCTATTGTTTGGATATGCATTTACATGGCAGGGATGTGACCTGGATTTCGGCATGGATCTAGTGGGGCACCTACGACTTGCATCCTTTCCCGAGGCAGTATTGGTTTTATGTGTAGGGCCGTTTCAATAGAGCGGGAATTTCGAGCTGATTTGTGTAACATTCGCGGGTTGAGATGCAATTTCTCTTCTCTGTCTGCCCATGTTTCTAGCCAGAAACCAACTATCGTTGCACTTAACGAAACCCAGGTAATTTCTAATACAGATATTTCCGATTTTAATCTACCTGGATATAACTAAGTGCCACTGTTCTTTCCACATCGTGGTATAGCCACATACATACGAAATGATATTGCTTATCAGCTTCTGCCACAATATGGGCGCTGTTTCAACCCAGAATTTAATTTCTCTTGGCTAAAACTACACGTTCGTAAGCATATCATACATTGCTGCTTTCTTTATAGAAGCCCAAATTTGGATAGAAATGCATCCTTTAACGAATTTGATGCTCTGTCTGATTCTATCGGTAGGATCTTGACCCTATATCCGCACACTGAAATCGTTATTGCGGGGGATTTTAATGTGCATAACTCTCAGTGGCTTCGTCACTCCGGAACAACAACACCTTAAGGTCAATATGTCCAGCTTTTTGCTGATTCAAATAGCTTAACTCAACTTGTCAATGAGCCAACACGGGTACCAAATATAGATGGTCATTCCGCCAACACACTGGAACTGTTTCTCACCTCCCACCCAAACAAATACACAATTGAAGTTTCTGCACCCTTTGGCACTTCAGACCACTGTGTCGTGTCAGCTAAATTCCCTCTACCCAACAGCAACGCTAACGAGAAAACTCCCAAAAGACCAGTATGGTTCTATGAGAAAGCTAACTGGGAAGGTCTGAACGACTTTTTGGGGAGGTTAAATTTGTCGTTATTTTTCCTCAATAACGATGTTGACTCTATAGCGGACACATTGACAGACACGATTCTACTTGCCATGCGAACCTTTATTCCACACAGAGCAAAGAGTATCAAACCCAAGAGAAATATGTGGTTCGATTCCGGGTGCAGAGAAGCCACTAAGGCTAAAGAGTTGAGCTTCCGGTTGTATAAATCAAACAATACTGTGGAAAACCGGAAAAGATTTAAAAGAGCTAGGAATGACTGCAATGTGTATATTCAACGCGCCAAGTTCTTGCATGACCAGAGAACGAGACAAACAATACTACACTCTCCCACAGGTAGTAGAAACTTCTGGGCATTCGTGAAAAACATTCAAAACTCGGGCTCTTCATCCATTCCATCGCTTATAGTCGATGACAAACCAGTCACCACTACAACGGAGAGGGTGAATCTACTTGCTACACAATTGCAGCCAACTCAACGCTGTCTGATACCACATCAGTTCCACCTCAACTTGAGCATAAGCACCATGAGCCAGATTCGCTTCCGAACGCGTACTGTTGCCCGCGCACCCAAAGAGCTAAACGCACATAAATCCGCTGGTCCGGGCGGCATTCCCCCAATCCTCTTGAAGAGATGTTCCTCTTCACTCGCTAAACCACTGCGGAAACTCTTCCATTTATCTTATTCTACTGGCCTTTTCCCAAATAGATGGAAATCAGCAAACATTCAGCCAATTCCCAAAAAGGGTGACAAATCATCCCTTTCTTCTTATCGATCCATAGCACTAACTTCTATTCTCTCCAAGGTAATAGAATCTCTTATTAACCGTCAACTTTCAAAATGTCTGGAATCAAATGACCTCCTCAATGACCGCCAATATGGCTTTCGTAGCAACAGGTCCACAGGAGATATGATGGCGTACCTTACCGAAAAGTGGAGCCATTCTATCCACTACCTCGGTGAAAGCAAGGTAGTCGCATTGAATATTTAAAAACCCTTCGACAGAGTTTGGCATCCAGCCCTTTTATGAAAACTATATTCATATGGAGTGGACTCATTCTAGCCGTTCAATCCAAGTGGTTCTTAATGGTGTCAAATCTGTTTCCCATCAAATTAATGCAGGTGTTCCCCGGGGCTCGGTACTCTCACCCACTCTCTTCCACATCTTTATAAATTATCTCTTGTCAATTACTCACAACCCATTTCACTCGCTTGCTGATGATAGCACGTTGAGTTTCTCATACTCATACGAACACTCCTGCTCAAACTCTTCGAACGTCACTACCAACCAGCAACTTATGCTTGATACATTGAATTCAGACCTCAACAAGATATATCAATGGGGATTATCTAACCGAGTAGAATTCAATCCCCTAAAAACTCAGTGCTGCCTCTTGTCGTCAAAGGTGAACCCCACAGTAAATGTACTGTCTATGAACGGCACTTGCATCGACGAAGCTAAGGAATTATCAATCCTCGGCACTCGAATTAATTCGACTCAACTGGAATGACCACATATTTGAAGCTGCGAAAAGTGCAGCCAAACGTATGGGATTCCTTAAGAGATGCAAAAGATACTTCACCCCATCCAAGTTGAACATTCAATGAAACTATCAACTGTCTACTAGTATCTGCTATTGAGTTCCCTTCTTGTGAAATTTGGATCTCATTTAGGTGTGCTGTTAGTGCTTCTACTTTGTCTGGAAAAGTAGTGACGTTTTGGTTTCCTTGGTAGGATCTAGCCAATTCATTATGTATTGTGAGTGGGTTTTGTGGGGTGCAAGTAGGTGTGCCAAGACACGGGCACTGCTTCACTTGAATCCCCATTAAGTTATTCCGACGAAAAATTGTTCACAGGAAGGAGGGAATATTTAAACGCACTGAATTGTCGCTTCGATGTACTCCGTTTTTATTGTTCTGTTTTTCTTAACTTAACTTAGCACTTATAATTAATTTTACTAAATTGAATTATATACATTTTCTTTTTTATTCTTTTTTAAAGCGACAGCGTGATGGACCACGGGGGAGATAGGGTAGCGACTCTTATGCGGTGGAGAATTAAATTGAACTCTAGGGCAGCGGCGTGACCTGACCGCGGTGATAAACGACAAGCGACTTTTTTGAATGCGCGACGTAGCGTGTGTACGCTGCAGTGGTTGGATAGTGACTGATCTCAATTAGGGATGAAATGTTGGATTTTATTTTTGCACACAGGACAACCAATAGAGATCACGCTTCTGCCCTGTCATTGCCACGCCCGTCGAGGTATGGTGAATACATCGGTTAATTGATAGTCGACGAACATGGGAGTATGAGAGAACAGAAACACAAAGTACTATGAACCCGGAGTGGGTTTGGTTGTGTGTGCATGAATCAATGCAGCTCTGAGGTAGCCCACTGACCCAATTCGGTGAATGTGGCGACCTCAGCGTGCATGGACCTGTAGGGAGACAAAATTTTGGAGGAGAGGAAAATGTAGCTGGTGCTATTCACCTGCGAAAAGAGATCATTGATCCCCAGCGAATGTAGTGTCTGGTGAAAGTGAGTAGGACGCCGACTTGGCTAGGGAAATCTGATCATGGGAACTAAATTAAATACTTTACTAATTTCCCCAGCGATTTGATCAGACTATGCCGTTGCTAACCGACATGATGTGTTATAAGTTTTCACACACAATTTAAATATTATATATATTTTTAATATATTTGAATATTGTTAATTTGATGGTAAGTATAGAGGGGCTTACTTGTGTTGCCGTTGAGCGGTCGCTGTATTGCTGTTGATGCTGCTGCTTTCAAGTTGCAGGGGGCGTAGAGCGTCGTGCTGCCCTGTTCAGCCTCAGTCCGCTGCGGGTTGTCTTTGCTTTCTCTTCAACTTTTCAATTATTATTTCTTCAGATAATTCTTCCTGTATGACTTATATTGATAACGCGTCGTTCTTGAATTTTAATTTACGACTACTCACATACACGTTGGAGTAATGAATCTCGACTGCCGACTGGTGTCTAGCGTAGTTTTACGGCGAATGTATTAATTTTCATTGCCGTTGACGTTTATTTTTTATTCGGCGCCAACGCCGTTTTCTATTATTTTCTCTACCAAGTAGAATTTGCACAAAGTAGTTTATGCAAATTAGCTGCTTGGCGAGTTGTTCTCCTTTTAGAGGTAGAGAGGGGAAACTAACGAAAGGGGATAAGTGGATATTAGGGGGGACCTTATAACCATAACTAATAAAATATTTAGTCCCGATGTTTTATTTTCAAAGTATTCACTTTTTCATTAATCTTCATAATCGCTATCGCCATCGGACTGGGAATATTCATCGTCCTCAGAGTGTTTTCGTTTTCGCGGTTCATTGCATTTTGCTTTAATATCTTTTTCATTCACCGAAGGTCGTGCTTCTCCTTGCGACCTATGATGGAATACGAAGGAAACGCATTTGCTAGTGGACCATGCTTGAGCCAAAACATTGTCCGGAAGACCTTTGTTATTTGAGCAGTGATACCACTGCGACAGATGGGAAGTACAATCCGTGTTTTCGGCTGGGATTTTAACTTGGATGTTGTTTACACAACGTTTACATTTAAATCTACATGTGGAAGAAAAAAACATTGTAACAAATATTAAAATGGCAATTCTTGGAGAAACGTACTTGTTATGTGTATCAGAAAGTGTATCATTTTCGAAACGGAACAGATCTTTTAAATCCTCTCTTGAGAAGTGTTTTTCTGAATTTTCATTGCTGTCCACAATAGCGCTGGATAATGATTTTTTGTGTGTCTGCCGCTGAAGTATTTTCTCCTCAATTGATCCGGTCTGGGGAAAAGATAATGTAACAATGTATTTTATGAGTGCAGTTGAAGCATGAAACTAAGCCGTAACGATGATCATTACTTACCGCTACAAGACGATAGATGAAGCATGGTTTCTTTTGTCCATCACGCCATACGCGTGCCATGGCTTGTTCATCATTTGCCGGATTCCAATCGGGATCAAACATGAAGAGGCGATTAGCGCCGATTAAATTCAAGCCACATCCTCCAGCCTTGGAACTTAGCATAAACAAAAAGCAATCCGATTTTGGGTCGTTGAATAGATCGACAACCTTCGATCGTTTCTTTATTGTCATAGTACCATCGAGGCGAACATATGTGTACTTCCTAAGAATTCTTAATTAGGGACAATTATTCAGTTTGTAATATAAAATCTACCGTTTTCTGGCCAATTTTTCAAAAAGATCCAGTGTTTGCGTGTAGTTAGAAATAAGCACTACTTTGTCATCGGTATTCGTTTTTATGGAAGCCAACATGAAGTCGAGAAGCATGAATTTCCCGCTTAGTTCTGGCTGAACTTCTCTGTAAGGGAAATACCGGTTTAGTTTGAATAATTGTTTGTTTGATATCAACTCTTCGATGAATATTGACAAAATTGGCAAAACCGTACCCAACTTACTGCTGGAAAATAAAAAAAAAGGATTGGTTTACATCTTTGGTAAAACCAGAAGATGCACTTTTGCAACCACTATCTATAAAACTATAACTAATCAAACATTTTATCAAAACGATGGATAAGACTGGCAAAGGATATTTATACTTAAAAAAAAATTTCATAAAATTAGTGATGCCAAAATTAAATGTCCCTCTTTAACTACACCGTCGGAATACAAATTAATCAGACTTTGTTTTAAAAAACTGCATGCGCGTGGGAGGGCCTATAGCGTTTGGGATTGTTAGTGAAGAACGTTTGATTCGAACTGACGCTATGACAGTTAGAATCACCAAAAATTGAACCAATGCGTAACACATCAGGCTACTGGCCGTGCTTAGAATTCGATTTTTAAACTCAAGTATATTCCATTGATGTGAGTTGTTTTGTTATCGCTATGGTATACGGCTCTGATGTATTTTCTTATTCGATTTTCGTTCGGTGTTCTTCACTATTTGCTTGTGTATTGTGTGTGTATCTGTTAGAGACGCCACACTACTCCCTCTTCAGTAACTTCGTTCCGATCAGCTTCGTTTGCGAACGACGGAGCGAACGAGAGAACGCCGGAGCAGGCGAGTGTGCCGGTGCTCTATGCGGAAGTCACGATCGTGTGTGAAGTTCTGTTTACTACGGGAAAGTGTGTGCTGTGTGTACAGATCACGTCGTAGTCACCAATTATAGCGTTTGGGATTGATAATGAAGAACGTGTGATTCGAACTGACGCTATGACAGCTAGAATCACCAAAAATTGAACCAATGCGTAACACATCAGGCTACTGGCCGGGCTTAGAAATCGATTTTTAAACTCAAGTATATTCCACTGATGTGAATTGTTTTGTTATCGCATGGCATACGGCTTTGATGTATTTTCTTATTCGATTTCCGTTCGGTGTTCTTCACTATTTACTTGTATATTGTGTGTATATCATCCGCAACAACCAACATCATAAACAATTCAATGCATTTTTGTGCATGGACAATACTCTTCCCGGCACTAAGTGATCATGCCACCACGACATCACTCATTGTTTATTGTACAGCCATAGGGAAACCTGTCGATGCAGGATGAATCATCTGAATTCCACCCAGATTGCTTGTGCGCCCATGATTTTCCTTTCGTGGCATCAGTGTGGTAAATACTTTCGTTGTTTTTTTGTTGCTCTTGTTCTGTCACATGTGCAGATTCATGTTAGTTTCTTTGATTTATTTGTCCCCCGAGTATAACACCAAGATATTTAATATAGGGACTGGATCTGATTATTTGTCCTTCTATTTCCAAATCAAGGTGTTCAACTTTCTTGCGGCTGCTTATTAAAACTGCCTCCGTCTTATGTCCAGCTAGTTTCAGTCCGGCCATATCTAGCCAGCATTTAATGCTGAGGATTGCTTGGGAGCAAATATTCTCCAGGTCATCTATATGTTTAGCTACGGCTACTATTGCCAAATCATCTGCGTATCCAATGATTCTAACCCCTTCTGGTACACTGACCCTGAGCACACCATCATACATTATATTCCATAATAGCGGACCTAATACAGATCCCTGAGGTACACCCGCTGTTATTTTATATTCCTGTGGTCCCTCATCTGTGTCATAGAGCAGTCTTCTATCCGAGAGATAGTTTTCTAATATACGCACCAAGTAGGGTGAGGCTTGTAGATCGCCCAACGCATTTAGAATCCGTTTCTAATTCACCGAGTTAGACGCATTTTTAACATCTAGCGTCTTTGGTACCACCTAGCCATAGTGCTCCAGATACCGCATTGCGAGCGATGTCACACAACACCGATAGTGCCTTACCGGTTGATATACCTTTCCGAAATCCGTACTGCCATTCAGAGAGCCCCGATGTCCCCTCAGTGAATTCTTCCAGGCGAGTGGCAATTATTCGCTCAAGCAGTTTTCCTGTTGTGTCCAGCATGCACAACGGGCGATAAGACGACTGCTCTTCTGGATTCTTGACACCTTTTGGTATAAGCACAAGCCGGTGTTTTGTTTCCATCGTTTAGGAAATTGTCCTGTTGGAAGGCTGGTTGCGAGGAGACTGCTGAAGACTTCCGGCTTTTTTGTTAGAGCAGCCTTCACTACAGCGTTAGGGATACCATCCAGTCCCGGGGTCTTGTTTTTTTGACAACCCTTGCAGCCAAAAGCACCTCTTCGGTGGTCACGGGAGGTATCTCTCCTTCACTGATACTCCACTCCTCTTGCACTCTCAGCACCTCATCACACTGCGCGAAGAGGGCAGCAACGATGCTGGCCATGTCAGTTTTCCTTTTTTGACTACTCTGTAGTCTTTTCACGGCTATGCCGTAGGCGCTGCCCCATGGGTTGTTATCTAATTCATCCCTTAGAGAGCAGAACGCGCCATATTTACTTTTGCGTATTACATTCCTCAATTCTTTCCGTTTGTTAACGAATTCCGCATGCAACTCTGGGTAGGTGTTACGGTTTCCTGCTCTTTGTTGCAAGCGTCTTAACCTGTTGCACTCCGATCACACATGGGCGATCACTGGTTTGATAGCCGCTGCGGTTGTCTTTTTCGTGGCATAGAAACATCACATGCGGTAGTTAGCCACTTCATGACTTTTCCAGTCGCCAATTTGCCAGTGATGAATCCCCTGTGCGGTAATATTTCGTACATCACGGCTTGTGTGTGTGTGTTTGTGTGTGTGTGTGTGTGTGTGTTGGTGTGTGTGTGTGTGTGTGTGTATGTTGTGTGTTCACCCTTGGGATTGATTCTCGATCTCGACCCAATCGTGGAGTGAGTTTACGAGGCTTCGCCATTGAGGACGGTTTGAGGTGTCGGTTATATCGCCTAATTGCGATCTGATTATATGCCGTGTATTAAATAATTACAGTTTATGTTTGAGCTACTTTCCTCTCAAGAGCTCGTTACTCAATATAGTTAATTCTCACCTAATTGAAGCAATTAAGTGACACTGTCAACTAGTTCAGGTGCCTCCTTGTAGCGGTGATCCTTAATAATCAAGTGTAAATTGAACGGGAATGTAATATTAATTTGTTGCTGTTGTAATCGTGCAATTCTACAATTAAATGATATTAATCTCAGGCGACACACACAATTCTTATTATAACAATTTATGTATCTACTGCCGGTGTCGAAGAAACTGAGAGCAACAATCACCAAAGCAAAGCAGATATACCAAATATGCTAGGAACCCTGATACCCTGTGAAACAGCAATATCAGAATCATTACATGGTATCAGACGTGAATTCGACACTTCAACTCAAACACAACTTAGCAACTCCAATTTTGGTGGTGGTATTCAAGCACTTTCACGATTACCAACACCGTCTTCATCGTCACCACCTTCTCAGTTAACACTCGCCACAACTGTGATTAATTGTATATCAGCTACCATACGCCCAGTGGCCAATTTGTCATCTGCCTCCTCAACATCCTCAATATCATCATCGATATCTTCGTTGTCGTTCTCATCGTCGTCGCCAAACTCAATATCGTCTTCTACTTCAGTATCGTCTGTAGCTACTACAGCAGCTATTATAGCTGTTTCGTCAGTTGATGGTATTAGTATAGACAAATCGCCATCACCGTACCAATCGGCGTCATGTCATCACCAGCTGTTGGGACCATCTCCATATCCATTCTTCTCAGTTACAATAGCAGCAGCAACAACAACAGTCAAGGCAACAACAGGCGCAGAGTCAACCACAGCTTCAGTACCATTCGAACAATATTAAATCTGAGTGGTGACTTGTCACTGGATGCATTCTTTCCAGCATGGTTTCTATTGGAAAATGAACCATGATGCCATAGCCTCCAGCCACTATCCACGAGGCCACGGCTGCAGCAGAGGGAACTTCGGTGACCCTCGCCATGTGTATTACATTTTTGTTTGTATTGTTCCAGGTAATCGGACACAACATCCTCCTCCCTTTACTTCCCCATTTAGTGATCTTCCATCGTTCTATCACACCGACTCCGACCAGTCGTCCTCGGATCAGCTCTCGCCCACTTACAGTCCATGACTTATATCAGAATGACTATCTAGCTTCATCGGTGATCGTAGCAACTAACGCCAATGTTGTGACTTCAATTCCGGAACCGGAGCAACACCCGTGCACCATCATGGTAGGTGTTCACTCCGCTACCGGCGTGAGGTACGGTAAGTCAGCCTTTATGCGATTCGTGGCGGGGGCTTGAGGCAGAGGGATCTCTGACTCCTGCTCGGTCGGTTCCCTTAGCCCTCGCTTATACCAACCTGTCAGCATCGGCCTCGTATTCTCCCCCCGTAACCGCCCTCGTTGCTGGCCTCCACCCTCTACGTTTCTCGACCCGAAGTCACTACTATCTCTCTGTGTCTTTTCCTCCCGATTGACCATGTCAGGTTGCGAAATCAGTCACTGACTGATCCTATTACGTCGCGCGATCGGTGATGACGACCTACGCCAATGGTCCTTACTCACAAGTGCCTGTAAGTTTGCGAAATCAGTGCTCTTTCAGGTTTCGAGCTCGATGAGATGACACCTCGATATGTTGCTGGCCAGCACATAATTACTCGTAACACAGAGCTCTTTATCACACATAGATCGAGGCAGCGACGTTATGCTACTTCACCCGTTCTCTCTTTCAGGTAACAGTCGACACAACAGCAAATTCCTCGATGGATGTGTCCCCTTCCTTCTACATGAGATGCTCATGTATTTAACACTCACCCTTCAAGTACCGCCACAAAATCAACCGATCTCAATGTATTCCCAGTGTTGTGCAGATTTGGCTTAATATGACTAGCTACATCGCCTATAGCAACACCATCAATATCAGCGATTGTGACAACCGAATGCGACCCTCATCAACTAATCGCATGCTCTCGTAACTTCGTACCAGCTGCATACGATTTAATCCTCGGTCGACACACTTAACATAAACATTTCAAATCTTAGCACTGTGGATCCCCAGTTGATGACCGAGCAACTTAGGAGAGTCGCCTTGTATCGTTTCACAAATGTAGAGAGTTAGCTGAAAACAGCGAATGAGTTCAGATGGGTCCGACGTTGAGTGCTTGAGATTATCGTAACGACAGTGTTTGTGATTAAATCTGAGTCTTACAGTTTTCTGCTATCGGCTAGAGGTCGATTGTGATTATGATTCGAGTTAGTGCTTACAGGAAGGTAATTAAGTGCTCCACAATTCAAGGAGGCAGCAAGTTTTAAGCATTTACCTATCAGTCAGTCAATGGCCCTTGTGCTGGAGTGTTATAGAAGGTCTATCTTCGTCGTCACGTCATCCCATGGGACTTGGAACGTAACTAAAACATTTTCTTAAGTGTGTGAATGATATATGGCTAAACCCCAACCTGTTGCCGATTGCCAAAAACAAATTAGTGCTCGCAGTATTGTCGAAGTCGGAATTGTCGCAGACCTAAATAAGACCTTTAATCACCATCTGTATTACACACTGAATAACAATCGGAATGCGGACTCCAGGGTTTACTACTGTGCGTTCGCGACCATGGTTAACGATAATATGGTGTCTAAGTAAATACGAACCCAGCAACACTAATATGAAGCAGATCCCAAGGGAGAAGATTTTAATCTGTGATTGAGATACATTTGAGCTAAAAACAAAAGGATACAAGAAAGCAGCAACCAAATATAAGTGTCATTTCACGTGCCAGAACAGGACGGTGGCAGTAATGTGAATTCGTCACCAAGTCAATCGCTGAAGTCGCCTTCGTCAGCTTCCCAAACACCACTCCAGAGTCCGGCGAGTGGAGAACATTCGGCGATGGCTCTATACATGTTTCCTATTAATGATTATGGTTTTCCAGATGATCGAACGTTCGAGCACTCCCAACTCTCCACGACATGATTTAGTCTAGTTCAAAGGAATACCCGAAGAGGTTCATCTGTTAGCCTGCATTTATTAGTGTTCCGGACAAGATGCTGATTACTCCAGGTAACACTTAACAGGCTTATTTGAAATAAAAAAATATGTATGTTTCAAAACTTGGTTAAAAATTTGTTTGGAAACAACTAAGTGAAGAATTACCACCCCCCAACCATTGAGCTGATTCGCGCCCTTTTTATCAATTAAAAAAAAAAAAAAACCGATTCCTTAAATCCCCCATACCGATTTACCTACCTGAACTCATCGAAATTCATCTTGCTGATTAACACTTGCAAAACATGGGTAGACGACGCTGTTTCCGCATAGCGAAACAGAGTACACCATCTTCAAATTCCTTTTGCAAATCCAAATGCAAAAGTTTATCCAAAGCTAAAGTTCCCATTTAATATATATAAAGTACAGGCTATCAGCTTGGGAATAGTTTTCCATCCCTTGAAAAGTGTACATGAGTATTCCTTTCAGCCCTCTCCATTTCCCCTTTTTGGAATGCACTTCGTTGTTCTGCATTCCGAGATTTACCCCAGCTTCCAAACGAGGTCAGGCGGTCACGCTTTTGGTTGCAAGCGGAACCAAATCCACCCCTAACCAAGTTGCTCTCCTTTGCAATTTTTCCATTCTCCTTGGTTTCATTGACTGGCGAGTAAATTCGCGAGCGTTTATTCGCATTTAGTGGGCGGGGACATGGGAAATTGAGGATGAGTGTACGATCGGGAATGGGCGATCGGTATAAAAGGGCGCGAATGGGCGGAGAACCTGTTGTCGTCTAGTAGAAACAATTCGGACCGTACGGTATTGAAAGTGTCCGTGGCGCAAGCTCGTGTATGTTGAAATTATATACTAATGTGAATTAGAGAAACTAAATAGTTAAAATATAAAGTAATGTGAATTGGAGGAACTAAATCTTAAACTCAAATAAAATTGTTGTACAAAGTTTGGACTAAAGTGGCGAGTGTTTCATTTTAAACAAGAATAACAGAATGATGCTGAACACAAGCCCACTTAATTACAAGACAGTATTCAAACGTGCCCAGAGGAATTCACGAGGACACCCAACTTAAACAACTGTCCCAGGATCTGAAGGAAATGTTCGACAAGTCGAGCACGTCGAAATAGGGAAAACTAATAACAGGCAGAAGATTATTGAATTGAGTGATGCTGAAAACAAGCCCATTAATTTAGAAGAGAGTATTCAAGCGGGGGGCGGGGGCGAACATACAGAGCAAAGTCACTGTCCCCGATCGTTGTCCCCGTTCAATCCAAGTTGGCATGCAGTCTCCACACGACACCCCCGGATAACTACTTTGGCACCAGCAAAGTGGTAAAGCAATGCTCGCAGCGACTTCCTGAGAAAAGTCGGACGTAATGCTAATAACCTTGCCCCGAAAAACAAACTATTATGGAAGATTCAACAAGCCTCGGATATGGGCCGGATACACGACGACGACCACGGAAACGAAAATGGCTAAACGATATGAGAATTTTCTCATGAAACGTCCGCTCACTATACAGAGCTCGAGCGGCACAGCAGCTAGCCGATGCCCTGTCCGAATATAAGCCTGACATAACCCCATTACAATAAATAAGATGGACGGGAAGTGGTGTTATTCAAAGACGCACGTACGCTTTCTAGTCATCCAAAAACTGAAGCCTGCTATTATCGGCTTTAAAGCAATAAACGAAAGGCTATGTATTCTTTGCGTACGAGGCAAGTTTAAGAACATAACCCTCATAAACGTTCACGGACCTGTAGACGTCCCATGACGACGAAAAGAAGAATTCTACGAAAACGTCGAACGGGCCCTCAATGCCTGCCAAAGGTACTATGTGAAAAGCGTTCTTGGTCATTTGAATACGAAAATAGGTCGGGAGCCGGTTTCCAAGCACTACGCAGGTTCCCATAGTTTGAATGAGAACACTAATGACAATGGTCTACGAGTCATCCAACTGGCAGCATTAAAGAACTTGGTCGTTGGGAGTACCAGGTTTCCGTGTAAAGACATCCACAAAGCCGCCTGGGTATCACCTGATGGAGCCACTCACAACCAAATTGACCATGTGTTGATAGATCGCCGGCACCCCTCGAGCCTGATAACGGTACGAACGCACCGAGGTGCCAACGTCGACTCGGATCACTATCTTGTTGGTACAGTTTTCCGAGCGCGGATTGCCTTACGGAGACGTATTGCATCCGCGGAACAGGTTCGGATCAACACAACTGCCTTACACAATGAGAACACCAGCAACACAGCGTTACATGACGCAATTCATAATCGTTGTGCACGTACGGGAGCAAGATATGCCGAAAGATTGGGGTCGTGGAATAATTTGGCCCATACATAAGAAGGGAGATATCACACTGTGCAGCAACTATAGGGGTATAACATTGCTGAGTACCGCCTATAAGATACTCTCCACTACCCTACAAGATCGGATAACCCCATACGCTAAAGCCATCATTGATCAATATCAGTGTGGCGTCATCCCAGGCAAATCAGCAATTGATCAGATATTCACCCTTAGGCAGGCGATGGAAAAATGTCTGGAATTTAAGATTCCATTATATCATCTGATTATAGACTTTAAGGCCGCCTACGACAGCATAGCCAGGGTAGGACTATATAATGCCATGAGAGAGTTCGGCATTCCAAACAAATTGATACGACTTTGTAGGTTGACCATGATCAATGTAACTAGTCAAGTGAAATTAGCGGGATTTTTGTCCATACCAATAAACATCTTTAATGGACTCCGACAAGCGGACGGTCTGGCCTGCCTCCTCTACAACCTGGCGTTGGAGAAAGCAATCCGTGACTCTGACGTCACAACTAGAGGGACTATTGTCACCAATTCCAGCCAGATACTTGCCTATGCAGATGACATCTACATCATCGGTAGATCCGATTCGGCTGTACACGACTCCTTCTCCCCGATCGAGTAGGCGGCACAAAAACTGGGACTGCACATTAATGAGGGGAAAACTAAATATATGGTGGCAACTTCTGCGAAGAGAAGACCTAACATTGGTCAAACTATCGGGGTAATGGAGCACGAATTTGAAGTAGTGCACTCTTTTAACTACCTTGGGTCAATAGTATCAGCCGATAACAATATGGAAGAGGAAATACGTGAACGGCCGATCAAATCCAACAAAGCCTACTATGGTCTATCTAGGCTCTTTAAATTCCGAAGTTTATCCAGAACATCCAAGCTGCTACTGTACAAGACCATGGTATTAACAGTACTCATGTATGGAACCTGGGTGCTCAATAAAAGGCACTTTGAACTCTTAGTCGCAGTCGAGAGGAAGGTCTTAAGGAGAATTGTTAGCCCCGTATGTGAGGGAGGACGATTCCGGAGACGCTATAACTACGAGTTGTACGCGATCTACCTTGAAGCTAATGTTGTAAGAAAAATCAAATAGACTCCGGTGGGCTTCGCTCGAATGAGCGAAGAAGAGCCTGCCCGGAAAGTCATTTGTGGCAGGATGTATGAAAGGCAACAGCGAGGCAGACTTTGTCTGCGATGGAGGGATGACGTAGGGCAGGACACACAGAGCCTGGGAGTGCCAAACAGGATGATATCGGTTCGAAATCGGGACTGGTGGAGAGACTTATTAAATAAGGCCAAGACCGGATCCCGGTTTGCCGATGATGATCATGATGATGATCCAACCGTGGCCAAAGGAATTCGTGAGGACACCCAACTTAAACAACAGTCCGAGGATCTGAAGGAAATCTTCGACAAGTCGAGTAACTCGAAGTCGGGAAAACTGTGAGTACCCATTTTTTTATCTTTAAATTTGTTCCACAGAAGCTCCAAACTACAAAGACTTTTATCGACGTATAAAGCCAGGACGCCCAGAGCCTGGGAGTGCCAAACTGAATGACATCGGCTCGAAATCGGGACCGGTGGAGAGATTTGTTAAATAAGACCAAGACCGGGTCCCGGTTGTAGTGCCGATGATGATGATGATAAAGCCAGGACGTAACATGCGACTCGAAATACATTTTTTAGATTCTCATTTAGATTTTTTTCCCTGAAAATGTGGTGGCAGTATGCGATGAGTATGGTGAGCGTTTCCAACTGGCTATTTAAGGGAAGAGATACCAAAGCAAATGGATCTCAAACAAGTTAATAGACTACTCTTGGACACTATTCTAGAGGTTAAAGTATACTGTCACTATATGCTCCTCAAACAGAGCGTGCCACATTCGTGTTTCTTGACTGAAGGACGATTAGCAATGTTTATCCGTACGTTTGAAGTTAATGTAAACCGATCCGCAATCTTTGCTTGACGGGTGTCGCAAGAACATATTTAGACAGGTGGAATACATCTACAGCGTTTGCAACAACAGTGAAGAGTGTGACTCGAACCGACGCTATCGCGGTTAAAATCGCTATAGGATTGAACCAAAACTCGACGCATCAGGCCACTGCCGCGTGTACGAATTCGATTTCTAAACTCAAGCACACTCGACTAATGTGGAAATTCTGTTATTGCTATGGTATATGGCTTTAATGGATGTGATTTGATTTTTTCAACTAGTCTTTCGGTGGTGTTGTTCGTCACAATTAGTCGTGTGCATCTGTTAGAAACGCTACACATCCATCAAATTAAGTTGAAAGAAAATACGCAGTATAGGTTGGACTTATGCTTCAACGACGGGATTGCATGACTTGCGTCCGGGCTTCCAACGAGTTTCACAGCCCATTTTTGCGCCCTCTCGAGCACGTAAAGCGCTGTTTTAGATGTGTCTGATAAAACTTCGAAAGTATAGTGGTTAGTATACCCGCCTGTCACGCGGGAGAACGGGGTTCGATTCCCCGTCGGGTAGCCTCTGGCGCAAGAACTTGCCCAAAAAAAAACAAATCATTATCGAAAATTTAACAAGCCTCAGGACTTGCTAAATAAGGCCAAGACCGGTTCCCGGTTGTAGTGCCGATGTTGATGATGATGATACTGTCAGTATAAAATATTAATATTTCGTACATGAACAAAGAAAATATTACAAAAAATATATTGTGATATAAAAATGCTACTTTTAATTTATTGTTTCCTTCTTATAGTCGATTTCAGATATGAGAATAGAATCCATATAAAAAAAGGTGGAATTTTGTTGATATTGTAGAGTAAATTTATCATTCTGCACCTAGTATTATTCAACTTTCTGACCTCAAATGGTGCACAATTACTAGAATTCAGAGATTCATAAAAAAGTAGTAATAATCATTGTTTGTCAAAGGCTTGATAGGACCTTATGATATATAGTAAAAGTTGCTATGCAATTATTGCCAAAAACTATGTAATTACAAACTAAAACGCTAAGACACAATATACGAATCATTACGCACTCTCACCTCAGACACCTTGTTATGCGATTTCATTGAAAAACTTTTTATTTTGCTTTTAATCTAATTGAATTACATGTTAATTCTAGCAACAAATAAGACGAATATAGATGTCAGTTAAAACATTCCAGAAATATCCAAACGAGAACTTTTACCACGTCAAGAAAATGACAACAAATGTCAACTAGGACGTCATCCAAATAAAACGTAACCTCACATTTGTAATTTTTCTTTACCACGGATATTCGTGCAAAGTCATTGGCATTCTATTCGCAAATTTCATACCTAGTATATGGGTGTTGCTACGCCCAAAATTAGAAAAGTGAAAAATAAATAGTTTTCTGCAAAATCAAAAATAGCCAAATCACTTAATGTAAGTAGTAACAATAAGGCATTTCATAAATTTCACTTTCAATGTAGGTACAGTTTTCGAGAAATTTGCACTTTTAATCTTATATTACGTAACAATTAGTATTATGACTAATGAAAAGATTAAATGTGAACGTGATAAAAAGCCAACTCACTAAATATTTAACAGATTGGATTCAAGAACTGTAAAAAAACCACTTTGAAATCTCTTAACCAAGCGAAGTGAGTACAGTAGTGTTTTTTTGATTCATATCTTTGCTGCGTAGTAATTCTAATTCCTTCATGATACTTAATTGCGTATATACTGCGTATTATCATGGAAAAAGTATATTAAGGTTTCCGTTTGGGACAACTGCCTGAAGCAGATCACTTGTGGATCCAATGGAAAATGGACTCATAAATAGGAGGAATGATTGGCAATATTTTATCTCTATATTCAGGCAGCGCGAGTTATAGTCAGAAATCATAATTCATGTTGAAAAAATAACAAAAAATATGAGCTCTCGTAGTTGTATAGCTGGTATCATCAGTAAGACGCAGTAGTTAAGGTAATATTCAATTATTTCGTGCATTGTGTGGGTGTTCATCTTTAATAGGAACTAAAGCGTTTAGAGGCGATATTGCTGTCGATTGGGCGTTAATGCTTGGCTAAGATGTACTAAAAACCCAATATAGGGGTACCTCTTAAATCTTAGTACATTTTTTTTTCTGAAACAAATTAAAAATTCACTCAAAGATTTTAGTAAGTAATCCATTTCTTACTTTTTGTTCCCTTGTAGTTCATGGAGAAACTACAGCCAAACATTTTATCATAGAAAGAGATGTATTATGTATTAGTATATACTGGGATTTCGGCGCAAGGCTAATCACCTTGTCCGCAAAAATAAATTAGCACTACAACTGGGAGCCGGTCTTGGCCTTATTTAGCAAGTCCTGAGGCTTGTTAAATTTTCCATAATGATTTGTTTTTTTCTGGTCTAGGTCATTAGTCTTGCGCCAGAGGCTCCCCGACGGGGAATCGAACCCCGGTCTCCCGCGTGACAGGCGGGTATACTAACCACTATACTATCGAGGAGCTTTTCCGTTGTATTACACCCACCTTATAGTCCAGATTTTTGTTTTATATTCCCAGATCGAGGCTCTAAAGGTCGCTGTTTTCCTAGGGCAGTGCGTACGCCAAGACTTTAGAAGTGAAATTTTACATATGTTCTGCAGTTGACGCGAATCTGTTCGAAGTATCATCGCCAAACTTGGTATGTTTAGAACAGCTTTTTCCCTTTTTACGTGCATATCATGAAGTGGCGCTAATGATACGTATTCACCTACAACGAGTGTCCGTCTTTGTTGAACACCCTTCACATATTTTTCCTTTCTGTCTTCAGTACCTATTTCAGATCCTACACATTACTAATTCCGTTTCAGTAGTTGCCATTGAAGGTCGGCATATTGATTCCTTATGGTTTGTTAGGTTTGACCTTGAGGAGACCGGATCGGATGGTCAAGCGTGGAAGGAGAGCGCACAGGACGGGGAACGATGGCAGAGTCGAGTCGGTGAGGTTATGACCTTCCGAGTTCCTACAGGTCAATAAATAATAATAATAATAATTTGTCGCACTGTGTATAATGCGATGTTTATATTGGGACACACATTCTGCATTTTATTGGTATTGAGCAAAAGACTGTTTATAAAAATGAGAGATGGAGTACGGAGTCCTTGGAAATATCAACCTTTCGCCCTTAATTTAGAAGCGAAATGAATAGCATTCAGAACTCCTTGGATGGAGATACTAGAAAGATTTTTAGAGTTGAGTGCCGAGTTCAAGAGAAAGTTTTTCGGGTATTCACCCTCCCTTTCACCATGATAACTTTAAAGTAGGTCATCATCTCGGGGCGCCCAGTCGGCGCTATAGGTTCGCCTCTCCCGAGAGAAGTCTAATAAAAAAAAAAAAATCAGATCTCGTGTTTACACGTTGTTTCGAAGCCCACATTGGCAGTCACTGTTTGTTATGTATATGCATTCGGTTCTTCAGGATGATTTGTGCGAATAATTGGGACGGTCTATTGTTGAAAACTAGAACGTTCTAAGGGGAACATTGTCGACGGTTTGTTTGCTTGTCAAATTTATAACAGCCATCAAGGGGTGACTGATAAGACGACCAAACTCATTGTCCAGTCTTGTGATATTGCTCTGTATACAGTTCGTAGCGAACTGATTAATTCCCGATGTTTTTGTTTCACCAAAATCGACTAATTCCAGCTATTCAATAATTGATAATACACTCAACTTTTATTCTCTGGACTACGACGCTGGCACCCCGAATACATTCTCCAGATCGCCGAGTATAGATACAGCTATAAGAACTCACTAGCGTTTCCCCCTGTTTACCCAAGATTGGTTGGTATACTGGCCAAATGCGTACTGATCGTAACTGTTGACATATCAACGAACCGATCTCACGTATGCTACGCAACGTTAACTCTTACCCCATCTCCTTTGATTTCAACGCCACTTCTCCTGTTCTCAAACCCTGTCTCCTTACTTTCTCCTCTTAGCTCGCGCCTAAGTTATGTGAATAACGCCTGTATTTGGCTGAATGAATGTGGATTTTGACATCACTAAATCCCTAAACCCATCCTCATTCCCACTTTCAAGCTTCCGGCCTATTTTTGTGCCCTGTCTCTTTACTTACACCACCATCTCTTTAAATAAATTATAATTAATTATTGTTAATCCCTAGTTTTTAACTTAGTTCGTAAGTTTATGTTATGTTTTTATACCGCTTGTACTAAGCGTGAATAAGGCCAAGGCCGATTCCCGGTTGTAGTGCCGATGATGATGATGATGTACTAAGCGTGATAAATGAGGGTTCTACCCCCACCAAATCAAAAATCAAATCACTTTAAATGTTAACGCTGTCCATTGGGATTGTAATGAACATGTACTTCTTCGATTGTGCGACAAATAGTCTACATGAATTGACTCAGAGGATATATGGAGATCTCAACAAGTCTTGGTTTGCTGCTCTCTTGTTCTGTTTTAACCCGACTTCGATATTTTTCTCTGCACCGTATTTGGAAAGCCTGTTTTGTTGGCTTTGATGCTTGTATGCGTAGGACAAATCTCCTCTATATACAATATTCTTAGTATTAACGCTCCAATGGATTGATTAATATTGGCTTTCCGGCTATTTTATATTTAGAAAAATATTGCTAAAGCAAAGCAATGGGCAGCATTGAAACTTGTGGCAATTACTTCCATATCAGTGATTCCATTGGCGTTCTTCTGTTTCTATGCCTTTCACCAATTCTGCTTCGTCGCCGAGCCAACCGATCATCCCCTAGAGATGGTCCAGTATGCCCATTCGCGGGGCTATATACTGACTGGTTACCGTCAATATGGCGAGTCTCCCCGGTGTGGACAATCGGTTGCTTTTCCATACTTTTACATTGAGTCCCATCATTGGGACGCGGTGTAGTATCACACTACATACACCCCAATTAACATAATAATAATATCACTCAACATTTCATTTCCTCTTTAATTGGCTGCCTATGGCCCACAGTTATTCCCCAAGCTACACACTCTCCTATTACCAGTACGATTTTGTATCGTGTCGCATACCGTCATTCATATCCAAAAACAGGCACCACACCTGGCATGGGATATTGCTGCCGCCTACAAAAATGCAACGTTTGGATAATGGCAATTACCGTACGGCGGGTGTCACACACTCGTTTAAAAGAGTTATAGCGTTTGCTATGATAGTGAAGAACACACGATGAAACGGTTGAGAAGCGAAGCAATGAAGCATCAGGCTACTGGCCGCGTGTACGAATTCGATTTCTAAACTCAAGTTCACTCAACTGATGTGGAATTGTTATGTTATCGCTATGGTATACGGGTCTGATGCATTTTCTTATTCGATTTTCGTTCGGTGTTCTTCACTATTTGCTGGTGTATTGTGTGTATCTGTTAAAAACGCCACAGAATTCCCACCAAAATACTTATGCCTACGAAAGACAGGCACGGATGATAACGAAACGTCACCGGCGATTCGAAGTGACGAAACGAATGCTTGATCCAAGGCCACTGCACTATAAATGGAAAATCAATTAAGCGAAACCCATGCTTGAACCAAGGCTACTGCAGTTTAAGCGGATCGATTAAGTGGAAATATCAATTAAGCAAACGAAATGACTCGTGCCGCGCCATTGCATTCAGTATTAAACTATAGGATTCGTGAAAGGGTTGGAAGAAATCCCTGAGCACCTTTCGGAGGTTGGCTGAAGAACCTATAGCGTTTGGGATGATAGTGAACAACGTGTTAGTTAGAATCACCAAAAATTGAACCAATGCGTAACACATCAGGCTACTGGCCGTGCTTAGAATTCGATTTTTAAACTCAAGTATATTCCACTGATGTGAATTGTTATGTTTATCGCTATGGTATACGGCTCTGATGCATTTTCTTATTCAATTTTCGTTCGGTGTTCTTCACTATTTGCTTGTGTATTGTGTGTGTATCTCTTAGAGACGCCACAAACCCGTCCGAGAAAAAATAGCATATCAGCGCCACGGTTCGTCTTTCCTGGGAGACGTAAAATAAAAAATACGTATATGGGTCTAAGCCGACTGACTGGAACTGTGGCAGGGTAAACGATTTGCGATTGAGCGTTTGCGATTCTTCCTCGATAATTCGGGTATAAAAGGAGTGATTGCAAAGGGAATAATGGGCAGAGTTAAAGGTCGCAGCCCAGCACAAGAACAGCGGGCCTTTTATTTTGTCAGTTAATCGGTATAGTGGAAAGCTAAAGTATTGGAAAGTAAAAATAAAGAAATATTGAGGAATAGATTTAGATTAAGAGTCAAACAAGTTAAATTAACAAGAAGAGCCAAAAGAAGAGTTAAGAACAGCGGACCTCTACGAGGGGATTAAAAGATTGGCATAACTTTGGGTTTTCTAACTCTCCGTACACTCGTTCAACTCTCGTTATTGAGAAAGCACGGCGAGTGGCGTTATATCACTGGGCTTTTTGTGGTACTACAGTGCTGATCAGGTGCCGAATTACATTTTTGGTATTCCTATCGTTGGACTGATGTTCTATGAAGCATATGTTTATTTTCGCTCGCTGTGGATTGAACTGCAACTGTCCACATTCATATAGGTCATCAGTGAATGTCTTATATTTCAATTGCACAGTATTTTTAAAAAATTTAAAAAGAAATCCATCCATCCGCTCGCACTGTCCTCTGACATTTAGGGATACTTCAATATCCCCTTTTGTGCACGCGTTAGTTTAAAAAAAAATCCATTTGTGGTTTATTCGCCGCTATTTACTCTTCCATCTGTGTTCTATGGCCGCACACAAATTACAACGAGACTTTTGTGTTTAGCGCCGTCGTTCATTTACTGGTTCGCCATGAGACATTTACCGAAATCGTTTGATCGGGTGGAGCTGAAATGCACCAATTCGATTGTGCTATTCTGGTTCACACCGTAATTCCTTGTGGAGACGATACTCTTCTCCAACTTTTTGTCGTGGACGTGGATCCGTCGTGTGGATGTTTGATTCTATCCGGTTCATTTTTCCTTTGTCCATTTTTTTTTACACAAACTCGCACACAAAAGGGGATTTTGGAGTACCCTTAAATGTCAGAGCACAGTGCGAACGGAAGGAGAGGAAGTGAATAAGGAAAGGAGATATCGATGTATATTGGTCTTAAATGCCTGGACATTACAACGACGAGGAAATACATGATCAGGTAGAGTATTCTACATTCGACTGTTACCCATCAATTATGGAATTCCATATAAGGTGTAGTGTCCGATAATGTCAGAAAACTCACAAGCTTGTTAGTTACTTGTAAATGTAAATGTTAGTCACGATGTTTGAAGGCTGTTCACGAATTTTGTAATTTTAAATTTCCGTTTTATTTATTCTTTTAAAACAAAGTATATCGAGCGGCTTCATAATCTTTGACAGAATAGAAACTAGTATCATGGGTTGATAGGAAAAATAATGAGTTGCCCTCTTTGGTAATTGATTGAGTATTCACTGGGGTTCAACCTTTAGGGTCAGTTGTGAAGACAGTAGAGCTTTTACAACAGTTTAGTAAGTGAAGTAAAACATCTTAGCAAAAATATACCAAAATGCTACACGGGCTAGTTGATTGTTGATGTTCAGTTCTTTGAGTGCTCAGTCAACAGTACGAAGTCGGAAACAAATTTGGCCCATGGTGTGCTGCTCGTTTACTTTGGGTGTAGGTACTATGTTGCTTGAATTAACCCAATAAATGGGATGGTAGTCCCACTAAACTTTCAACTTGTGCTCGAATTTTGGAGGAACTAACATGATATCGCAAACCGGAGGCTCGTGTAACGTAGACGGAATTTATACGTGTACTTTATTGAGCGGTTTATGCGAGACAGTTCGGTGTTGTCGCCACCAAACTCTTCCCTATTTCAGGTGCTTGGTGTGTCTTTATTGAACATCTCTCGTATCTTGTCGCGCGAAACGATATGTGCAACTAGATGTCCTAGTGTGCTGGTATTGGCCGAGAGAAACTCGGTCGCGTCAATCATTGGGTATAAATGTAAAACAAATTGCTGAACCGGTAATGGATGTTAAGTTCTTAATGTGTTACACAGAAAGAAGTGGAAATTCTAAATCAAAATGATCTCGTGAATAAACTCGCCCTCCATTCAAGGAGTCTTATTTGAATGGAGGAATTTCAGTGATCGTACCAAATATTTTACTTACTTGGGACTGTATCCGCTAGGTAGCACATTCTGTGAGTTCTCGAACCCATTCTCTTTGGCTGCCAACTTTTCATATATCAGATCCGGGTGGTTACAGAGTTTCTTCAGAGTCGTTATATCAGCCAAAGCAGTCAAAGAAGTTCCGTTCTTAACTTCAGACGTTTCTAAAAAGATGTGTTAGCAAATAATTTATGCCTCCCATTGTTTTTATTCTTTTTCTAACTTACCCGCAAAGTTTCTACGAATCTTATCCGATTTCAAAAAATTTGTATACAGTTGTAGTTGTATGGAGGTCAACTTGGTACAAATTACCATCTCAAATTTAACTGGTAGATACTTCGTTAATATTTGGTTTGTTCGTCTAATGATGCACTGGTTCACAATACCAATGAGTTCTTTTGTTTTCACTTGCGCCCGTTCTCGCTCTGCGTCCGTTGAATCTGAATTTTGGCCACGAAGAATTGGATTTTCATAGGTCTTCTTAAAATCACCCCCAGAACCAAGCATGTTCGGGTTAACAAAGTTTATCAGAGAGAAATATTCCGTTAAATCATTTTGTATTGGTGTTCCAGAGAGTAGGACACGCCTTTTGGTCTTAAGACCCATCAGTGCTTGATATGTTTGGTTTTCACTGTTCTTTAGTCGATGCCCTTCGTCGCAAATAACTATACCAACTTCAGATCGGTTCAGAATGTGAGAATATAAACGAAATGTCTCGTAACTTATTAATAAAATCGGTGTCCCGCATCGCTGGCTACTGTTGCCAATGTATTGTTCTAAATTTCTTGTAGTGTCCTCTTTGGAACCACCATCAACAGCTAAACAGTGCACGCGACCATGTAACCATTTACAAAACTCTTTTTCCCAGTTCTTCACTAATGAACTTGGGGATACAACTATTGCCTTGGAAATCTGAGGTTTGCATTCGGGACTTTGTCGTAGTAACGTCCAAACTAGAGTCACACATTGGAGCGTCTTCCCGAGACTAAAAAATTGCATATATTCTTTGTTAATATTGAAATATTCAGGTTTTGTACTCCTTACCCCATTTCATCTGCCATGATACATCCGTTGAAATCACCTTTGTTGCCAATCACACAGTCGTACATAAATTTCACACCTTCCCGTTGATGGGGCCGTAAGATATTGGTTAGGAGAGGATCGACTACAACATGAACAAGTATTTTGCTTGAATCCATAGTTAATCGTTCATGTTCAGAATATTGTGGGGGCTCGAATAGCACTAGAGCGTTGCAAGCAAATGGATCATGTAGAGCTTTTCGGATTGTAGTCCGTCGCATGCCAAGGCAACGGTTCCCATTATAATCTGGTACATAATTTGCAATTGGAACTTTGAATGGTCGTGATAGAATCCTTGTGATCGCTTCTTCGTATTCGGATCGTGAAATTCGTGGTTGAGATGTAATTGAGGCATTTTCAACATTTTTACAAGACCGCTGGCGTTTGGAATGCGTTTGAAATGGCGTCGTAAATGATTTGCTTCCAGGATTCTGAAGTTGACTTGGTGCCAATGTACGCCGCTGAAAATTTAGCACCGTGAAAGAAAGGTTTTACTGTTTATATACTTATTTATTTACCATTATTTAATCTAATAACCCATATGATTATTCGATCTCACATTTTAAATTTGAACTGTCAAACTCGTGCAGGGTGGGAGCGAGATGACATTTTTATAATTCTGTGATAAATATAGCAGATGGTTGGGTTTGCATCATAGCAGCAGCTTGCCTGAGTACGAGGAAGTTTGCATCATAGCAGATGGCTGGGTTTGCATGAATGTGTGTGTATATTTTGGAAAAATGTGTTGCTTTGTTGTACATTGAAAAGAATTACATATGGTAAAATAGTATGAATGATTTTTTGTGCGGATGAAGGAATTTTTAAATAATATACACGAAATGGAAATTAGTTCGGTTCCATCTCCTTATCTGATTTAATTATTTATTAAATCAAATTAACTGGTATAAACTTTGTTTTATTTTTAATTGATATATTTTTTAACTTTATATGTTATACGCAAACAGTATAATGTAAATACCATTATTGATATATTTCGGCTGTGGGGAATTGTGCACCAATATCATATTAATGATAATTCTTTTTTTTTTTTTGATTTGTTGTTGGTAAACAAAGATAACAAAGGCTTCATTAATATGGTATTCGTGCTGTGTGCCTTGGAACTAGAATTACTGCTTAAAAGGTATTGGTTTTTCAATAATTTAATCAATCATCAGTTGCATTCGACCAAGCCAAAAATTCCCAATAGAAATTCAAGACAAAGTAAACCAAGTATTGTCGAGCAATTATTACATTACTACTAATAATAACCAATCTGTCGAATGTATATTAACTACCATTTTATATTAAATTTGCCTTCTCGTTATGGAACCTAGAAGAAATTGCAGAAGGTTGTAGTTCTACGTTTTTTTATTATTATTTTTTTTTTAGTGACTTTAATGTTGTTATTTTTGTCTTTTAATTCCTTGATTAAATGTCTCCAACATTCAAGAATTATATAATATACTCACCATCATCATCATCAGTACTACAACCGGGATCCGGTCTTGGCCTTGTTTAACAACTCTGAGGCTTGTTAAATTTTCCATAATAATTTGTTTTTCCTTGCGCCAAATATAATATAGTAGACTTACGAAATATAAAACTGACTTTTTTTTTTTATTTACCATAACATGCGATCTTGTTATCATTTAAAAAAAAAAAACAAAAATCAAGAATGGGTCACACATATGGCATTCATGTATGTTATCGCTAATTCTGCCAAAACACGAGAATATTTCCTAGTTGTCGGCCGATAACAAAGAAGTAGAGATGGACTTTTCATTATTAGGCTTACTTATTTGAATGGAAGGAGGTTTTTTTATATGAAAAAGACGCACAAAAATAAATATTTTGAGATGCCCTCAAACGTTAATCCTCTGTACGGGCGGATGAACGGGGAAGATTGGAGAAAGGAAGAGACGATACTCATTGGTCTGGCGAACCCGGAGGTAGTAGTCAAAGAAGGCGAAAATGTTTTTGCAGGCGGATCGCGTTTCACGTTCGTCTAGTTCGACTGAAGAAAAATTGCTCGGTCCATATAACATAAGGATATCGTCATCTTTGAGTTCACTTGATCAATGTTTGTGGGAATATCTGTAGATCCACAACACGAAGGAAAAGTTCAGCCTTCGTTTTACAAACGAAATTGAGAGTCCTGCATTAAAATTTCCTATGTGGTTTTGTGTTCTGCCGAAGCGAAATAGTCCTGTTTTTGATGATTTTGGAGTAGTTCCAACTTTTGCGAATATACGCCCTGTAATTGTACCTTGCTCCTCGATAGTATAGTGGTTAGTGTACCCGTCTGTGACGCGGGAGAACGGGGTTCGATTCCTCGTCGGGGAGCCTCTGGCGCAAGAATAATGACCTTGCCCGGAAAGAACAAATTATGGGAAATTTAACAAGCCTCAGGACTTGCTAAATAAGGCCAAGACCGGTTCCCGGTTGTAGTGCCGATGATGATGATGATGAATTGTACCTCGATCTGATTTTTTTTAAACTGTATTTATTAACCGTAATTTTAATTTGTACAATTAAGTCATACAGTGACTTAAAATTAATTTTGTAACAACTGTTTACATGTAATTATTATAATAATAGATACATTCCAAACAATGTTTCAAGAGTTACAAGCTGGACGTGTGTTTATACATTTAGTAGTGTTTCGTCTTCCTGGAAAAGGTCAGAAAACCAGGAATTTCTTATTTTTACTTTACTTAATCTAAACCTAACCCTAATTATAAATATAACTTAACCTAACTTAGTCTGATTATTATAAATTAGCTATAAACAAAACAACGTTTTATAACTAAGGGGATATAAGAATTACAGATCGGCGCAAGGCTAATAACCTTGACCGTAAAAATAAATTATTATGGAAAATTTAACAAGCCTGGAGACTTGTAAAATAAAGCCAAGACCCGATCCCGGTTGTAGTGCTGATGATGATGATGATGATCATGATGAAGAATTACGGGATGTGGAGTGAAGTCAGTTATGGATTAGAGGTAGAGTATTTCTTTCCGGTTGTTCGTTGGAAAAACATAGAATGTTGGGAAATGGTTGGACGTTACAGTATTTAAACTGCTTGGGGGTAAGATCAGTGTTGTGGTATATGATCTCGTTTGAATCATTTACCAGTCTGCCTGAGGTGAAGATAACTCTTGTGTGGAGACAGTTGGGATAGTTAGTGCTGATATCTAGAGGGTTCGCTAAGAGTGAGGTTATTATGGGATTGGAATTATTTCGTAGGTTTTTCATAAATTTGATAGACAGCTCGAGGAATCGTCTATCGAGGCGTTCTGTACCAGCGGTATTGTAGAGTTGGACGTTATTATAGTACTTATAGGACGACGATGTAATCCAGAGACATACCTAAGGCATTTTATTTCGAATGCTCGCAACTTCTCCATTTGGAAGGGAGTGATATGGTACCACAATGGGCACGCGTACGTGAGTGTGGGTCTGATAATTTGTTGGTAGATGAGCAGTTTGACTTTGTGAGAGAGACTATTAGGTTTCCACATGACTCTTCCACAGAGATTAAGCTGAATTGTGGGTTTATGAAGGGAATTTTTAATGTGGGAGAAAAAAGAAAAGTTATTAGAAAAATGTATTCCCAGATATTTTAGGGTTTTGGAGGGTTTTATCAGAGTGTTGTTTAGTTTAATTTTAATTTTGTTGTGGCAGCGTCTAGTGTTGTTTGTGCAGTGCTCGTTTTTGCCCTTGAACACTATGAGCTGCGTTTTATTTGCGTTAAGGCGAATTCTCCACTTATGAAAGTATGTTGATAGGTTAGAGAGGAAGTTGTTAATGCGGTTTCTCGCAGCCTTAACAAATTTGCTGCTGGAGTAAATTAATGTTTCATCAGCATAATTCAGAATTACAACATTAGGAGATACGGGTTGTGGAATATCTGAGGTATATAGCAGATATAAGATTGGCCCTAAAATGGAGCCTTGGGGAACACGCGCGGTTATGTTGCGAGCTTCTGAGACAGAAGAATTTATTCTCACAACGAATTTTTTGTCAGAAAGATAAGAGGCTAAGAGCTTTATTGTGTGAGAGCTTAGACTAAATGTGGAGTGCAGTTTGTACAGAAGCCCTGCGATCCAGACGCAATCAAACGTCTTTGAAATATCAAGAGATATGCACACGGTAGGGCTTTGGTTTTGGAGACCGGTTGTAACATCGTGTGTAAGTTTTAGTAGAGCAAGACATGTGGATCGTGGCTTACGGAATCCGAACTGAGAGTTAGGGATGAGAGCGTTCTCATTGGCAAATGAGAGAAGATTTTGATAGTTCTTGCGTTCAAGTATCTTACTTAGTGTGTTTAATAGGGATATTGGACGATAATTGCAAGGATTATTACTACCACCGGGCTTCTTAATAGGAATTACTACCGCAGTTTTCCAGTTCTCTGGGAAGTGTGATGCATTAATCATATGATAAGGAAGAACGAGGATGGGAAGCAGATTCAGCGGGCGTAGCTTTTTAAATAGAAGGTGTGGGATTCCATCTAATCCAGTTGACTTTTTATTATTTCCTGATCTTACGATCTCGGATAATTCGTCCGCAGTTAGAAAAGTTGTGGTGCCTAAGGGGTATGAACCTATGTTTGTGTTGTTAAATTCACCGATGAAAGGAGTAAAAGATGGGAATAATCTGTTTGAGATGTATTCGTTTACGGTGTCCTCGAAACCAGAAGTTGAGAGGGAATTATTTTGCTGATGAATCTTTGAGAAGTGTTCTGGGAGGCAATTTGCTATGCCCATATCGGATTGGGCAATATTATAGCTGATTGGGTTGATGAGATGATCAATTCGGGGTTTATATTTACGACCAGTTAATTGGGTGATGTTTATGAAAAGATCACGATTTGGTTTGATATTTTTATCTGTGCAGATGTAGTTTTCATCTGCGAACTTTTTCAACTGCTCATTTATCAGAGTGGATAGGAGTTGGATCTGACTTTTAATAAAGGGGCAATATCTTGTATGAAGTTTTCGGCGGAGCTGCTTTTTAAGGCGCAATAAATTGGTTAGGATACTGGGCAAAGGCTTTCCTAAATAGTTGTGAGGAAGGGCTATCGGTGTGTTATTGCTGAGAGCCTCCTTTAGAATTTGCTCTATTCTTACAGATGCTTGATCAATTTCAGTACGGAGTAGGTTAGATGCATCCGGGATATACAAGTTAGAGAAACATATCGCTATGTTCCTATAGACATTTCTGGATTTTGTTTTGGAAAAATTTGGGACAGGGCTTGACGAGTAGAGTGGGTCGAGAGAGAGGATTTGGATCGTGGTGTGAACGGAACCATGTTTTTTTTTTTTTTTTTAACATACTGTATTTATTTGACCAATAATCAATGTTTACATTAAGTACTACAGCTAACTTATAATTCTAGTGATATAACTGTTTACATGCATACATTACACATTTTTCAAACATAACTGAATGTGTGAATAACTATTCGAGTATTATAGGTTTTAATATTAACAGTTTTCCTGGAAAAGATAAAAAAACCAGGATTTTTATTTTTTAATTTAATCTAATCTAATACTTAACTTAACTCTAACTTATTCTAGCTTAACCTAATTTATTTTATAATAAGTTAAATATGTAATGTGAATTGGGGAATATAGGGATTGATGGTTAAGGAAGTAGGTTGGCGTGGGATATGGTCAGTTAGTGGCCTCAGGTGCGGTAACACTTTCCAGTTGTTCGTTAAAACGCAGAATGTTGGAGAATGGTTGTATGTTACAGTATTTGAACTGATTGGGTGTCAACGGAACCAATATCAGAAGGAAATATAAAGGAGACTGTAGGTGGACCCGCTGAGTGAACATCATCGGACTTGAGGAAGAAGTCGATTGTTGACTTGGCTGAGCTAGTGACACGAGTTGGCTGTAATGGGGAGTCAATGTATATATATGGATAAGACGGGAGGAGGGCTAGCAACTGGCGACCATATTTGTTGCATTTATTATCATTGAATGCTGTATGATGAGCATTCCAGTCTCCCCCGATTATAAGTGAAGCGGGAACAGACTGTTGGATTATCTGAGAAATGTCAGCATCTGGGAAATCTGGTTGTCGTGAAGGGTGAATATAATGGGATGCTAAGACGAGCACGTTATTATTCTCGCAAAAAAGTTGAACTGCCGTGTATTCAATGCTGAATATATCGGTGAGTCTAATTTCACTGAATTGATATTTTTTGTGTACTAAGATGCCGGTACCTCCGTGAGATCCATTAGTTCTGGGGTTAGAAACAAAAGTATAATTGGGAATGGAATCTCGGGAATTTGGTTTGAGCCATGGCTGTGAAAGGAAGAGGATATCTGGGGAAAATGTTTCAACAAACAACCGGAGGTCTTGCTTACGTATATTAGAGTAAACGGATTCTGTGTTGAGGGAGATAATGGTTAGGTTAGACAGAGCTGGAAAGAATATGGGAAGTTATTAGTGAAAGAGTCTGACCTTTTCGTTCAGTTTCTGACATATGCCTCAGCGAAGGAAGCATAGCTTTGGATGTAACCCATGATGTCCAGATTGAAATTTTTAATATTGTCGTTAGAGGGAGTGGTGGTGTTGAGGTTTCCCTTTGCTGCATCCGCGTAAGATATTCCGGGTCGGGTTAACTTTGCTTCCTGCAATACTGTTGGTTTAACTGTTGGCATTGCTAATTTCCGGCTTTGCAGTAGTTCTAGCTTCTGAGGACATTGAAAGAAATTGTCTGGATTTGACCCTCCACAGTTACAACATTTTACTGTAATCTTCTTTGTGGTAATGGATCCATCGGCGTTGGCGGTTTGGACTGTCTCTGGTTCAGAGCCTTGTGGATTTACCTTGCATATATCGAGCTCGTGTTCCTCTGCGCATCTGCCGCAACGTCTTTGTTGGTGGCATGAGGCCGCCAAGTGTACTGAGTCTTGGCATCGCTTGGAATGTAGAATTTCTTGTTTGTGTGGCTCCTCGATTGCGATTTTTTGGGTAAACAAATATTTAATTTGTTTAAGTTGCTTGATATCTTGATTTGGTAGTATGATCCGGAGGTTTTTTATGTTGTTTGTCATCATGCATGGTGTTTGGAAGTATTCCAGCTTATTAATCTTTATTTGTGGACATATCCTAGCGATTTCCAGTCCTAATTCTTCGTTGGTCCATTCTGGGTCGATATCATCATCATCATCATCATCGGCACTACAACCGGGAACCGGTCTGGGTCGATATGCCTTATAATAAATGTAGCTGGTTTTATATTCGGATGTTGGAAGGTGAAGAACTGATATTGTTCCTCTAACAGGTTTTTAACTAAATAAATGAAGACAAAACAAAATACATGATTACGGCGAGAGCAGGTGGACCTCAGAGAACACATATAAACGTCAGAGGTAAGATATTTGAAAAAGTTAAAGAATTTAAATATCTGGGAACGATACTGACGGCCAGTAACGAAATGTCGAAGGAAATTAACAAGAGACTGTATTCCGGCAACGCTATTTGGCACGCAGTCAGTAAACTGCTGAAATCCAGACTGCTATCACGTAACATAAAGCTCCGTGTCTATAAAACCATAATCATGCCGATTGTTCTATATGGATGCGAAACATGGGCTCTCACAAATCGGGAAGAAAACAAATTCCGCGTATTCGAGAATAAAGTTTTGAGGGGCATCTTTGGAGGTAAATATGACGAGGAGGCAGGACAATGGAGGAAACTCCATAACCATGAATTGGAAGAGCTATATCGCAAACCTACAATAGTGAGAGTAATCAAGTCGCGAAGATTAAGATGGGCCGGACACGTGGCGCAAATGGGGAACTATAGGACCGTGCATAGAATTCTGACGGTAGACCAACGGGAAAGAGACTGGTAGGACGGCCGCGACGGAGATGGGAGGACAATGTTAGGTTTGACCTTGAGGAGATCGGATCGAATGGTCAAGCGTGGAAGGAGAGTGCCCAGGACAGGGAACGATGGCGAAGCCGAGTCGGTGAGGTCATGAACTTCCGGGTTCCTACAGGCCAATAAATAATAATAATAATAATAAATAATAACAGTTTTTTAACTGCTCTATCATGATCGACTAATGATCTGACTATTATGGAAGTCCTAGATCCTTTTGTATTTGTGCTGAAATTCCGGCGACCCATGGCATTTTGCAGGGTTTGAATTATAGCTTTGGTGCTGGTCAGGTTTTTGATGTAGATTGGCGGGGGTTTTTCATTTCTCGCGGTTGATTTCGTAGTTGTTTATACTCTGGTCTGAGCGGGTATTTGATTTGTTGAGGGCTTTATTTGTTTGGGAAGTCCTTTGATCTGAAAATGTAAAATACTATTTGCATCTTTTAAGATATCCTAAACACTTCTTTGCACTTTTCACACCTTCAAATATGTGTTCATTCCGGTTAAGGGATATTTGTTTTTTCTGAGACGTACCACGAACGATAGGAAAGAGATATAGATGTGAGGTTTTGCGCATATGAAAGTACTATTCGTTAATTACAAAAAATGTGTTTTATTTTAATTTTACGATACAAAATGGCGGCGAATATAAGGCCCGTAGTTGTAGGTAGACCTGAAAATTTAAAATACTCTGCATCTTTTGAGAAACCCTTAACAGTTCTCCACACTTTTCACAGCTTCGAATGTGTGTTCATTCCGGTTAAGGGATATTTGATTTCTGAGACGTACCATGAACGATAGGAGAGAGATATAGATATGAGACTTTGTGCAGATAAAAATACTAGCCTTTAACTACAAAAAACATGTTTTATGTTACGATACAAAATGGCGGCACAGCAGCGTACGCAAGGAAAAAAAAAGTCTGGGACGGTCGACATGGACGTATCGCTACAGGTCACAATTTTTAATCTGGAGCAAAAAAAAACAAGGTTCTTAAAATCTAGTGACCATCGTAGGATTTTTTTTTCGAAAAATTGATTTAAAAAAAAGGCATTCATTTGAACATTTTTCTTGTTTTTTTTTCGAAAAAAATCTTTTTTTTTATAAAAATCAATTTATCACAAAAACAAAATCCTCCGGCGTTCATTAAAAAATATTGTAATCACCTTGCCGTTAAAGTTTCAAGTCAATCGGATAAAAATTAAGTGAACTGTTGGTGCCCCCAGTTTGAAAAACATGGAGCCGAAATATTTGAAGTTAAAGTTTTGAGTAGTGAAATTTTGTTGAAATCTTCGGTTTACCTCTAATCTGCGATGTCTGATCCATACAATTGGCCTTCAAATTGAGGGTTTTCTTCCTCATCATCCTTTCTTGTAGAAATTGCGTCTCTGCGAACAGTTCTTCTGTGAGTGATCGCTTGGAAAGCGAATTGCGCGTCGTATCGGCTTCGGTGCAGAAGTTATACCAATTTAAACCATTTTTCAAGCTTAATAGATCCATAACGTGAATTACTCCGTCATAATCATCATTAAACTAGTATACAACAGCAATATAAACTGTTGTATCAAGAACAGATTTGCCGCTGGACGTGTCCTTTGGTGTCATAGACCACACAAGCAAATTCAAGCTTTCGTTGGAGTACTGCGTGAATCCCCCTAAACAACGGGTGAGAAGATTTCTCGCTGCTTAATCCTTCATAAATTGGCTTCACGGCTTCGAATATTATCATTGGCATGGCAAGTTCATTACCTGGAAGGCCGTCTTCCGACAACCACGGCAAGGAATCTATTATCTGGAAGCTACAGGGGATTTCCTGATGTAATTTAAATTCTCATAGCAGCATCCCCTAGAATTTCCTTTGCCAAAAAGCGTTTGGACTGTTGTTGCCTTTTGGGCATCCACTACATACTTTGGGTGGGGCGCTTTCACTTATAAAAGTCTGATCTCAACCCCAGTGTACACAATTAGGCGCCTTGTTGAATTACGTTCGGGCTGTTGTTGCCTTTTGGGGATCCACTACATACTTTGGGTGGAGTCCTTTCACTTATAAAAGCCTGATCTCAACCCCAGTGTCCACAATTAGGCGCGTTGTTGAATTACGGCCCATGTCCAAAGGGAGTTGGACTAGTGGGGTCTTTGTCGGCGGAAACTGAGAACAGCTTGGACCGGTTTACGACTTTAATTCGGTCGGGTTGGAGTTGCCGGAGTCGACCCCTTGGAGTTTTCCGACTTCTCCCATTTTGCTTTCTGTCGACACCTGCCGCGTTTGGTTGTGTCGACCGCAAAATTTGCACCTTTTGTTACCCCTATTTTGGGTGATTCGCTTTGTTCTGCACTAGCTGAACTAGAACGGCCTTGACCTGCCTTGCGCCTATGGTGTTCTGGTCAGTTGTTCGTGCGTTTTGTGTCCTTTTCGCTTGTTCTTCTTGTGCCCTTTCTTTTGTTATTCGTTGTGACCTCTTTCCATTTATGATTGACTGTGCCTGTATGTGGGGTATGGTGGGGGCGTTCAATACTATCCGTTTGGATGCTAGTACAGGTTGGGGTTGTTTGGGAATTTCTGTGTTTTTTTTCTTTCCCAATTTACCCTCTATCTGCACCCTTCCCACGTGTGACCTTTTCGGGCGCAAAATTCACAGCAACAGAATACTCGATTGTTCGACGTCGCTTTTTTTTTTTAAGAAGGGGGTTGGTGTGGTCTCTGACTTGTCTTATTCCGGGACTGCCTCTGCTGATTCTTTGACCTATTTTGTTGTGGAGGTCCGAGATTGCGTGGTGGTGGTGTAAAATGTGCACGACGATCGCTGATGTCATGGCATTTATTCCCTGGAATCCCGACAGAACGGAGTATTTCGCGTTTTAGGCAATCGTCGTATAGATGTCCCCTTTTATTGCAAAAGATGCACGTCATGTGTGCAACTAACGGGTGCGGCGTACAAGTGCCTTGGACCTGGGTTGGTTGGTTATGGTGGAACTGGTCAACACCGCCCTGTTGTGGTATCGGGCTCCAGGTCTAACAGTGAGAACCCGACCTGTGGTCTGGTCGGGTATGAAGTAGTCACAGGGTGTGGATGCCGTACAGATGTTCCCAGTGCATGCTGGAGTTCACCTGTAGAAGTCTGGGTATTGTTGACCGACCTAGCAAAAATGTCCCCGTGGTTTGATTCTCTTCATTCACAGGCTGATATTGGCTGTGAAGCGGTTCCTGGGAATATTGACTGTGGAAGTCATCGTGGTGTCCAATGGTGTTCTGCAGAGGTGAGTCGAAGTACTTACCCCCCACTGTATCCACAGGAAGATAATGCGCTTCCTGTCAATAATGTGGTTGACCTATTTGTGTGTGTGTAGGGTCGATTGCTCTTGATTTGAGGTGTAGTCTTGCGGGGTCGCCGATAGAATTGAATTGCGGCTAAGGTTGAAAACTGTGAAGATTTTCGCAGGTGTCGTGTCATAATCGATGTTTTTTAATCATTTTTGGATACTGTAAGGAGTGTTTAAGCCTATAAAAAAGCGTAATAGGCAATTTAATTCGAGTGCCAAGAAATGTGTGTACGTGAAATGACGAAATTGAATATGAAGAGCATAAATCTATCGAGCAGCACAGTACTGGCCTTAATGCGCTTGATTAAATCTGAAAATTAAATTTTAGCGTTGAACGAACCTTGTTAAATATGGTTAAATCAGATGAAGTAAGAATGTATTACTTGGAACTTCGCTGCTTTTTTCACGGCTTCGAAAACGTGCTAATTCGAAGAAAGTGTTTTTTGGCTCCAATGATGGAAGTGTTATTCTTAGGAAAAGATTTTTATATCTCTATGACTAATGCCTCACAATTAGTCGACAGCAATGATAGCAGTATTCTTCAGGAGTGTCCAGTTTTGTTTAATTTCCGGTATATTTAACTCAGGACCTACTTCCTTATCATTGAAAGTGAGTTCCCAAACGCATCCGCAGCATTTTGTAACCATTCGCTGCTTAAGACAACGATGATTATAGAAATGTTGGTCCTAACTTGGATCGTAATTCGGGCTTGGAGCATCGTACCAAAAAGATAATGAACATCTACTTGAATATGTTGAAACTTGGGTGCATTTGCACTGTCACGAGGTTCAAGGTGTAACAAGGGTCAACGCCTTGTGGTTTATTTAATTGTTTACGATTATTTGCTTGTGTGTTGTGTGTGTATCTGTTGGAAAGCCACAATGTGCGCTTTCTTGAGCTTTGTACTGAAGAAGAAATTGTGGTGGCCGGATCCGAAGATATTGAGGGAGCGAAGGGTCAAGAACGCAAGACTCCCGTACAAGTAGGTTCTCGCTGTTCTGGATGGTTTCGAGGTACTTGTATGCTAAATGTAGGTTTGTTATTTATGTAACAATTTTTCCCCCCTTATTAAAAATGGAGTTTCATTCTTAGAAGCGGAATGAAACTCACTGAGTGGCGTACGTGTGTTTGGTGGTGTTTACAATGATTAATTATATATATATATATATATATATATATATACTTTTTTTTTTTATTTTAATTTAGCTGATCGAGATAAATGTATAGTTTTTAGGTAGTATTTCTTTTTGATTTGGTTCGTGAGCTTTTAAAATGTTAGGTTTCAATTTGTTAGGCTTTTGCTGTAAAATTCACATTGGAATCCTAATAAATGTGTGTTATTAGCACTTGTAAAGGGATCGAATATTATTTAATCAAAGCTTAAGTAAATTTCGACATCAATTGTATAGTTTTGTATTTTTGTGAAGATTTCTTTTGCTTTTAGACGTATTCATTAGTGATATATACAATAATTATTAATTAATATTTTTCCATTTTAACTATTTTTATATAATTAATTGTCCTATATTAAATTTATATTCTTACAATTATAATTACATTCTAACTATTTTTATATACTTTTTATTATTTTAAATTAATATACTTGCATTTTAACTATTTTTGCTGTGTTTATATTTTGCTATTTCTATATAGTTTTAATAATATTTTAGTTCACAAAAAGTATTTTTTGCTTGTTTTGATATCTTTTTATATGTAATAGATATAATTTTTAATATTTTTACTACTCTATATAATATTTACAAACTATTGATTAATTAAAATTATAATTTATATATTTAATAAGAATTTTTTTTTTATAATAGTTTTACAATATTTCTTTTATTATTTTTGTACAGTTGTTTCTAATTGTTGTATGTGTTAGTAATTCATAAACATACGTGCTTCGCATGTCATGGCTATTGTGTTGGTTGCTATTATTTTAATTTATGGTGCGGAAATGAAAAGAAACAATTATGGGGAAATTTGCTGCTAGTTCTCTTATATTTAGTTCTGATCACCACTGGTACAATTCTAGAATCTAACACAGCGTTATCAAAATCGGACTGCTCCTTCTATTCGAAATTTGGGTTTAACCTATTATTGTGCACCACCACATTTCTTTTCTCTATTTTAATGACCACGTTTACCGGGCTTTGAATTCCCACTACACTGTAGAGACCCCTCCATATGGGAGCTAACTTCTCTTGTTTCTGTGCCCTCTGTATCAGATTTTATCGCCCATATGGAACGTGAAAGGGCGTACCGTACGGTCATGGATTTCCTCTTGTAACTGGATTAGATTGTGGGAGATTTTGTCGAGTGCTTTACTGAAGTCGGTTGAGATCATGTCGACCTCGTTACCATGCTCTAGTGCTGAGAGTGCAAAGTTTTAATAATATTGTAGTTCAGGAAGTGAACTCAACAAGGTTGGTTGTAGTTGGTCGGCCATTGAGAAAACCATGTTGCCTTGGCGAAATAAAAGCTTGTAAATGCCAATTTTGAAGAAATCTTTTTTCGGTTCTCAAGAACCTCTACTACCGTGCTTCCAACTTCTCCCCGAGTTTTAAACTGTCGATTGCGGATATAATTGTTCATGGTCAACCAATTATTGTAATCCGACAGAGCAACGTTCGGTGGATATGCAAAAGGTGATGCTGTGTGTGTGGCGGACTACTACTGGGATTGTGCATTCTAAGTTTTTGGAAACCGGTGAAACCATTTGCAAAGATGTATAGTATAATTACACAGAGTAGTCGTAGAATTCACAAAAAACAGCCAGCATTAATAAATAGGAAATGTTTTTTTTTTTTCATACAGATAACGCGACGCCTCATGTAGCAAGGTTGACCCTAGAGGAGATATCTTCACTAGACGGGGAACTTTTACTCCATCCCCCATATTCACCAAACGTTGCTCCGTCGGATTACAAGATTTGTTTCATCATCATCATCGGCACTACAGCCGGGATCCGGTCGTGGCCTTATTTAGCATGTCGCTCCACCGGTATCCGGTCCATATCCGAGACTTGTTAAATTGTCCATAATAATTTGTTTTTCCGGGCAAGGTTATTAGCCTTGCACCAACCTTTCTCAGGATATCGCTGCATGCATTGGTTCACTACTTGCGGGTGCCAAAGTAGCTATCCAGGGGTGTCACGTGGAGACTGTATGTCAACTTGGATTGAACAGGGACAAGGATCGTCCTGGCCTTCGCCGGGTTGAAAGCAGAGACTTTGCTCTCATGGCATTATATAGTTCTACCCTGGGTATGCTGTCGTAGGCGGTCTATATATAGATAATATAATGAAATCTTAAATTCCAGACATTTTTCCATCGCCTTCCAATATTTGATATTGCGATGATAGTGACAATTTGATTATGACTTAAAAATAATATTTACAATTTTGATCTATTTGGATGTGGGATTTCTTGTTTTGATTGAGGGTAGTAAGAGATAAGGTCAGGTATGTTCTTGAAGTAGAGGGGTGCAATTCAGTTGTGTGTTAAAAGTTATAATCTTGGAGAATGGTTGGATGTTGCTGTATTTGAATTGATTGGGTGCCAGTTCGGTGTTGTGGTACACGACCTCGTTTAAATCGTTAACCAGTCTGCCCCAGGTAAAGAGGGTTCTGATTTGGAGACAATTACGGTAGTGAGTTTCCGTACTGGAGGAGTGTGGTAGGTATGTTATTAGAGGGTTGGGATTGTTAGGAAGATTTTGTATAAACTTGATCGATAGTTCTAGGATCCGTCTATCCAGTCGTTCGATGCTTGCGGTATTGTAAAGATTGTTGTTACTATGGTATCTATTTGAGTTGGTTTTGCGGTGTAAGCCAGTGATAAACCGGAAACATTTTTGTTCAAAAACTCGTAATTTCTCCATTTGGGAGGGTGAGGTGTGGTACCATAATGGGCAGGCATATGTAAGAGCGGGTCTGATTATCTGTTTGTAGATGAGCTGTTTGACCTTGTGAGAGAGGCCTCTAGGTTTCCACAACACTCGTCTGCAGAGGTTAACCTGTACTGAGACTTTATGAATGAAATTTTTGATGGGGGTTGAGAATGACCTGTCGTTGGAAAGTGTTATTTCCAAATATTTTAGAGTTTTGGAAGGTTTTAAGAGGGTGTTATTAAGTTTGAGTTTAATTTTGTTGTGGCAATGTTTAATGTTGTTTGTGCAGCGAGCGTTTTTGCCCTTAAACACTCTTAGCTGGGTTTTGGTTAGGTTGAGGCGAATTTTCCATTTGTTAAAGTATGCTGAGATCTGCGGAGGAAGTTGTTAACGCGGTTTCTTGCCGCTTTGACAAATCTGTGGGGGTCTTGGTGCCAGCGTACGACACAGGTTCACTCCTATCCCCAACCGTCAGATCCTTTATCCCGAACAGACAAAAATGAAACGCACTGGCTCTGATGTAATTAGTTTTTATTTCTTTTATTTATTGAAAAAAATAGCACTTGAAGGTGGCTGGTATTAACTATTTTTTGGTGATAAGTCTTTCTGTTTATAGATTAACTAATAGGCACTGCTCTAGCATTTAAATTACGCAATTAGATTATGTTCTTAACACTAAGAGTTTGCTAAAGTATTCAACGGCGGTAGCGGCACTACGCTTATTTGTTAATTTTGGGGTATATACACGACGCGGTTTATATGTTATCAATAAGCACAAAATAACGCACGATGAACAGAGAATTCATGTGGAAAATAAATGCATGACTAAAAGGCAGAACTTTTGCACTCGCGAAGTAATGAAATGGCCAGTGTGCGCACTTTCGCGGTTAAATAACGACTCGGTGCGGTGTGACCGTCACCGATGGTGGGTGTGAAACGACTTATGTGCGTGTGCGCGCACTTTGGTGGTTGGATCTCGACTGACTAATTACTGGCGAGGAAAAGTTCGTCGCGTCGTGGCAGTGTAGTCATAGCTAAAATCAACTCACTGCCATTTATTAGGAACTTTGAAAAGGGTTGCTATGTCTGTATAGGGGATTTAGTTCCGGGGAATCATCGCCGTATAGGCTGAGTTGGATTCTTTGGTTGTGTGTACCGGGAAATTGGTTTCGGCGGCATAGCCAAGTATGGTCAAGGGTCTTTATCGTTGCGATGGTCGTTTGGTGGAAAGGAGACGCATCATGCTGTTGGCTTGCCAGTACGAGGGAATTGGTGTGGTTCTACATGGTTTAGGTGGAATAAGAACCGAAATGGTTTTCGGGGGAACTAAATGTTGCTTGGTTACAAGCGAGGAGATAGTTTAAGCAAGAAGTGAGCCGGAATGATTTTCGGGGAAATTAGAATTGCTTGGTTGCAAGCAAGGGATATAGTTTAGATAGAGAATTAACCGAAGTGATTTTGGGAAAATGTATGCGGCTCGATGTAGTTGATGGCGATGGTGAGTGTTTCGTTGTAAATTGGATATGCGTTTATTACAGCTTGGGAAATGGGTTCTTGATAGGTTGGGGATGTATGCAAGTGCAGGTTTGGGGAAGGATGCTGTCGCATATTAGGAATTGTTTTTGCATGTTTGGAAGTGTATTACAGGTTGGGTTAGGGTGATGCGCTGTTAGCGGTCAAAATTGGTTGGAATTGTGGGTTGGTTCTCCATGTGGTATAGAGAACCCCCACAAATCTACTGCTAGAGTAAATTAAAGTATCGTCAGCATAATTTAGCATTACAATACTATGTGGAGGTTGAGGAATGACGGATGCGTATAGAAAAGTGGTCCGAGAATGGACCCTTGAGGAACTCCCGCAGTTATGTTACGAATTTGTGAGAGGGAAGAGTTTATTCTGACCATGAATTTCCTACCAGAAAGATAAGATGCTAGGAGCTTTGTGATGTTGGAATTCAGACCAAATAAGCAGTGCAGCTTATAAAGAAGTCCTGAGATCCAGACACAATCAAATGCTTTGGAAATATCGAGAGATATGCATATGGTAGGGCATTGGTTTTCCAGACCAGTTGTGACATCGTGTGTAAGTTTTAGTAGAGCATGGCAAGTGGAGTGTTGCTCACGAAAACCAAACTGAGATTTCGGGATGAGAGCGTTATCATTGGCAAACGAGAGGAGGTTTTGGTAGATCCCACATTCTAATATTTTGCTTAGGGTGTTTAATAAAGATATCGGACGTTAGTTGGAGGTGTTATTGGAACTGCGGGATTACTGCCGTAATTTTCCAGTTCTCTGGGAAATATGAAGCATTTATGATATGGTTAAGAAGGACGAGCATGGGAAGTAGATTTGGCGGCGAAGTCTTTTAAACAGAAGGTGTGGTATTCCACCTCGACCGGTCTAGTTTTAGTTGGGCCGTGATTTAATGATCTTGATTAATTCATCTGTGGTTAGAAATGTGGTGCTGTCTGAAGGATGTGACGCCTTCTTTTTGTGTCGTGGAATTCCCCTACGAAAGGAGTATAAGATGCGGACAATATGTGTGAGATATATTCGTTTACAGTGTTTTGAAGATTGGGGACTGAGATGGAGTCATTTTGTTGATGGATCTTTGAGAAGTGATCAGCGAGTCAATTGGCTATGTGCGTGTCGGGTTGGATAAGATTGTTGCTGAGTGGGCTGATAAGGTGATCGATTCGGGGCTTAAACTTCCGACCAGTTAGTTGGTTGATATTTTTGAAGAGATCACGATTAGGTTTGATATTGTTAAGTGTAGAGGTATAGGTCTGATCCGCGAACTTTTTTAAATGTTTATTTATTAGGGTGGTCAGGAATTGGATCTGACTTTTAATAAAGGGGCAGAATCTTATATGAAGTTTTCGGCGGAGTTGTTTTTTGAGGCGCAGCAATTTAGTTAGGTTATTGGGGAAAGGTTTTTCTAAATGATTATGAGAGATGGTGGTGGGTGCATTGCTGGTGAGGGCATCCTTGGGGGTCTGCTCAATTTTTAGCGCTGCTTGATCGATATCAGCAAGCATTAGGTTGGATGATTCAGGGATTTGCAAGTTAGAAAAACTTGTGGCGATTTCTCTATTGACGTTTTCCCAGTTAGTCTTGGAGAAGTTTGGGACAGGACTGTGTGAGTAGAGCAGTTCGCGGGAAGGGACTTTGATCGAGGTGTGAACGGATCATAATCAGAGGGAAAAAGGAAGGATACAGTGATCTCCTTACAAACGTTGCAGCGAGAAGTTCCACCGGCGACTCCTGCTGCTCTGCCGATGTGCCCACAACCGTCGTATTGTTCACTCGTTTCCTGGGTGCTGTTTTCCTTAGTGGCTTCCTGGAATCGGTGCGCCGCTGATCGTTGTTTCAAAAGGAACTTGTGTGCTGGCGCTTGTGATGCATCAGCAACAGTATTTACTGCACTTAGTGTTGTTGGATGAAGTATGCTGAGCATTCCAGTCTCCTCTATTATGAAAGGTGCAGGTAGAGGCTGTTGGATTATTTCAGTGATGTCGGAACTAGGAAAGTTTGGTTTCCGAGAAGGGTGGATGTATACAGACGACAGTACAAGCACTTTGTTGCTTCTGCAAAGGATTTTAACTGCCGTAAACTCGATATTATTTATATTCATCGTCATCATCATCGGCACTACAGCCAGGTCCCGGCCTTGGCCTTATTTAACAAGTCTGAGTCTTGTTAAATTTTCCATAATAATTTGTTTTTACGGGCAAGGTTATTAGCCTTGCGCCAATTATTAATATATTATTAGGCAAGGTTATTAGCCTTGCGCCAATACCTAATTTCGGATAATTGCAATTTCTTGTGTATTTGAATTCCAGTACAACCGCATGGTCCAGTGGTTCGTGGATTAGAAACAAGTGTATAATTAGGGATAGATATTCGTGAGTTTGGTTTAAGCCACGTTTCCAAGAAGAGGAGGATATCTGGAGAAAACTTGTTAACGGAGATGTAGTCTGCAAATGTTGGAATATATAGACCCTCTATTGAGGGAATTATAGTTAAATTAGTCGTTAAGAGAAAGGATATGTGAAGTTATAAGAGATAAAATCTGACCTTTTTTTTCTATTTCTGAGCTGTGCTTCAGCGTGGGTAGCATCTACTGTAAGCTACTTATGTATCCTGTGATGTTCAGATTAAGATCGGTACAGTTGATTTTGGGATTTTTTGTTAAGTTATGGAGATCTTTGACAACCTTAGCGTATGCCATTCCCGGACTTCTAGGATATATTAATTGAGATGATGTTGTTTTGGTTAGTGAAGGTTAGCTTGTTGACATGGGTGTTGTTCGCCTTTTGAGAATCGTCAGCTTATGAGGACATTGCGAGAAGTAGACAGGATGGGGTCCACCACAGTTACAGCATGTCACTGTGATCTCCTTCGTTGTAATGGACCGTCGGGGTTGTTGTTTGGATTGTTCCTGATTTCATCTCAGGTGGACTGACCTTGCATTCTCCAGGTTGATGTTGGTCTGCACACTTTACGCATCGTATGCTTAGATGCATGCGGCCGCCAAGTGTTCTGATCCCATGTTATGTGCTCTATTCCATGTTATGTGGAATGTATTTGCCCTCATGTGGAGCTTGAGTTGAGAGGAAGCCGTTTAGGCTCGAGGTCAAACTCAATATTATTTATATTCATCGTCATCATCATTGGCACTACAACCGGGATCCGGTCTTGGTCTTATTAAGCAAGTCCCGAGGCTTGTTAAAATTTCCATAATCATTTGTTTTTCCGGGAAAGGTTATTAGCCTTGCGCTATGAAGTATATAGTTCCTATAATTAATTACAATGCGAAGAATTGATGGTTATTTGCTTTCGATGATGTAAGGGTTGGTTGTCCATCGTTAGTGCATTGAAGCTCGCCGTTAGTGACAAGAGACAGCAGTAGGTGCAATGGGATCTGATTTATCGAAAAGTTAAACGACTCCATTCATTACTTTGGAAAAAGGAAACTTATCATACTAAATAGCATTAAAGGTTTCGGCTGAGTTCGGTCTCCAAGCGTATTGACGAATTTGTTGCCATACAATAGATGACGAAACACAGTGCCTGTTGTTTTTTTTTATTTTTATAAAATCTTACTCAAATGTTTAATACTAACGGCTGTAATGTCTGTCCCTGATGTAGCTGTTTGTTTATTTTATTAGCCAAAATGACTTTTAATTCAATGGATCAGGAATTATGTTTCTTGTCATCCAATCTATGCTATTAATTGTATGAACATCAGATTAGCGTTGGTGTTTTTTAGGGCTTCGTATTCTTACCTGTTCTATTTCTCATTTTTATAAATGATTTCTTGTTCATTACTCATAACTATACACGCTCGGTTGTTGGTGATAATATGTTGAGCTTCGTGTACTCATTCGAATATGCTTGACTAACCTCTTCGAGCCTATTAAACTCGTTATATTTCGTCCAAATCAGAATTTCAATCGCCACATTTGGCCAGGCGAATGTAGAATACCAAGTAGGGTGCTTATTCATCATCATCATCGGCACTACAATCGGAATTCGGCCTTTGCCTTATTTGGCAAGTCTCTCCACCGGTATCCGGTCCATATCCGAGACTCGTTAAATTGTCCACAATAATTTGTCTTTCGGGTCAAGGTTATTAGCCTTGTGCCAGGGTGATTATTACGACACTAAAACTAGTAGTGAAACCCATTGGAGATCCTGGCGGACGTCTTTCAATGGTATCTTTGGAATAGAAGTACATTATCCTGCCTATCTGTTTTGTAGATGTTTTCGCGATCGTTGCTCAGTTGAACTTATTCACCAAGTTGAATGTATGGGATTTCTTAAGGGATGCAAGAATTACTTCGATCCTTTTAATGGTGTTTTCGTCCAAATCAGGATCAAGGTAGAATACCAAGTAGGGTGCTTAATACGATACTAAAACTAGTAGTGAAACCCATTGGAGTTCCTGGCGCACGTCTCTCAATGGCATCTTTAGAATATAAGTACATTATCCTGTCTATCTTTTTTGTAGATGTTTTCGCGACTCGGTGGAGGTTGGACGACGACTTTTTGTTGCAGACGCCATGGTGGATGAATTACGACTGACTTACGAATGGAAATAATTCATTCATTGCGTCGTGGCAGTGGGGTTATAGCTAAAGTGAGCTCGCTGCCATTTACTAAGAATTTGTGGACGAGTTGCTATGCCTGCAGAGGAAATTAGTTCCAGAGAATCCTTGCCGTATAAGCTAAGTTGGATTCGTTGGTTGGGTGTACCGGGAAATTGAAATTGCTTGGGTGCAAGCAAGGAATATCCTTTAGATAGGATATTAACCGAAGTCATTTCGGGAATGTATGCGGCTTGGTATAGTTGTTAATGTTCCGTTGTGGATTTGAATATGCGTTTTGTTACGGCATATGAATTTCGGGGAAATTAAGATTGCTTGGTCACAAAGAGGAAATATGAATTAAGTAGAGAATTGACCGAAGCAATTTTGGGGAAATGAATGCGGGGATGATTAGAATATATTCTGTTGAATTATATTCTGTTGGGAGTTTGGAAAATGTTTGTTATTGCAGATTGGGAGATGTATTCTATTGTGGATTTTGCATGGGGAGTTGGGTTGAGGTGACGCGCTGTTAGCGGTCGAGGTTGGTTAGGATTGTGGGTTGGTTGTCCGTGGGATATAGAGAACCCCGACAGGTCTTCACTATAGTCGCAAACGCTATAATCCGGGACTTCGAGGTGATCTGTATACAAACAGCACACATTCTCTCATAGGTAAACAGGAATTTACTACTACGGTCCCGAATTCTGCACAGAGCACTGGCTCACTCACCTTCTCCGACGTTCTCCCGCTCCTCGCTCCTCCCCCCGTCGTTTCCACACGAAGTTGATCGTAATAAAGTTACTGAGGAGGGAGTAGTGTCGCGTTTCTAACAGATGCACACACAACACACAAGCAAATAGTGAAGAACAACGCAGAAAGAAAATCGAATAAGCAAAAGTATCAGCCGTATACCAAACAATAATAAAGCAACTCCGCATCAGTTGCGTGTACGTGAGTTTAGGAATCCAATTCGTACAGGCGGCAGGCCTGATGTGTTGAGCTTTGGTTACATTTTTAGTGATTACATCGGCCATAGCATCGGTTTGAATCACACGATCTTCGCAAAGACTATAATTGGTGACACCGACGTCATCTGTATATAAACAGCACACATTTTCCTATAGATAAACAGGACTTTACTACTACGGTCCCGACTTATGCATACAGCACCGCCTCACTCGCCTGCTCCGACATTCTCCCGCCCGCCCGCTCCGCCATTCGCATACGAAGTTGATCGTAACAAAGTTACTGAGGAGGGAGTAGTGTGTTGCTTCTAACAGATACACACAGTACAGAAGCAAATAGTGGAGAACAACACAGAAAGAAAATCGAATAAGTGAAAGCATCAGCCGTATACCAAGCAATAGTAAACCAATTCTATATCAGTTGAGTGTACTTGAGTTTAGAAATCGAATTCGTACACGTGGCAGTGACCTGATGTGTTGAGCTTTTGTTATATTTTTAGTGATTCTATCTGTCATAGCCTCGAGTCGAATCACATGGTCTTCACTATAGTCGCAAACGCTATAATCGGGGACTCCGAGGGGATCTGCACAGCACACATTCTCCCATAGGTAAACAGGACTTTACTACTATGGCCCCGACTCATGCATAGAGCACTGGCTCACTCGCCTGCTCGACGTTCTCTCGCTCGCTCGCTCCTCACTCCGCCATTCGCACACGAAGTTGATCGTAACAATGTTACTGAGGAGGGAGTAGTGTAGTGTTTCTAACAGATACACACACAGTATACAAGCAAATCCTGAAGAACAACACAGAAAGAAAATCGAATAAGCAAAAGCATCAGCCATATACCAAGCAATAATAAACCAATTCTACATCAGCTGAGTGTACTTGAGTTTAGAAATCGAGTTCGTACGTGCGATAGTGGCGTGATGTGTTGAGCATTGGTTACATTTTTAGTGATTCTATCCGTCATAGCAGTATTGGCGCAAGGCTAATAACCTTGCCCGGAAATACAAATTAATATGGAATTGAACAAGTTTAAATAAGGCCAAGACCGGATCCTGGTTGTAATGCCTATGATGGTGATGGTGATGAATCACACGGTTTTCACTATAGTCGCAAACGTTATAGTATTTTCGTCCAAAACAGTGTTTTAATTGCCACATTTGGCCAGGCGAATGTAGAATACGGTGCTAGTAGTGAAGCCCATTGGAGTTCCTGGCGCATGTCTTTCAATGGCGTCTTTAAAATATAAGACTATCTTTGTCTATCTGTTTGGTATATGGTATCGCGAGCATTACTCAGTTGTACTTGGTGAATGAACTACATCCTTCAAATATTTCAGGGTGTACCCGCCAACCAGAGATCGCGCATCGGATTAACCGCAAATGGGCGGATAAACATCGACCATCGTTCTTGAGCCGAACCATACGAATGTGAAATGCTCTACCCGATCATGGTGAATGAACTACATCCTTCAAATATTTTAGGGTGTACCCGCAACCAGAGATTGCGCATCGGATTACTTTAACTGCATATGTGCGGATAAACATCGACCATCGTTCTTGAGCCGAACCATACGAATGTGAAATGCTCTACCCGATCATGGGCTTCATAGTCATTTAAATTTCCAATATTCAAAAGCAATGTACATTGATACCTCTTTCTTCTATGAATCGTACATCCTACGTGCTCAAGCCAGCGATATCTTTAGAAAATTACACGTCGTCTGTAGCAATCATAAAAAAATCTTCGTTCTCTCATCCCCTCAGTTTTCCTCCGCGCGCACACATTTACTGGTATCTCAAAAGCCTTTTGTGCATTGCGTGTAAAAACGAGAAACAGAGTAATAATACAACTCTCGTATTCGGGTGTAAGCCTTTGAAATATATTGAATCCACTAACTGAAATCATCTGCTGTCACGCCTGAGATCGCCCGGTCTTACATAATTCCGTTCTAATCTCTATACTTTGTACCTGGACGCCTCTTCTGCACTACCTCACTAGAAACTATCTATATACATAATCCTTCCCTTTTTCACATAACCGAAATCCGAGTTCAAAGTCGCAAGGCACCCAGATGATAGAGACACCAGCGAAAGACATACTTGTCCCTGTCTCCCAATTCAACCATGCCATCATTTCTTTAACCTCTGATGATGTGGCAAATAGTCGGAATATGAACATTGGAATAGCTTGCGTCTAAAGTGTATTAAATTGTAAGTGGTATAACAAGAAAGCAGTTCCAAATCAACATATGGTGTACTTATGCGATCAATGCATATAACAACAGTCGGGTGAATCTAACGACGTAATAATATAAAAGTAGATTATTCAGTGTGTTTTGCAGCAAAGTAAATGCAGCAATTAGAAATACTGGTACTACATGGTTTTGACTTTGTAGCAAATGAGTTTTTAACGCATTGTAAATTATGCAAAAGATATTCTGAAATCATATCTAGGTCGCGGAATTTATATCTGCAAATAATGGTATAACAAACAGGCGAACAATATAACAATTAACATGCGAAAAATACAAAATTAAGGTTGGAATACAATGTGCAGCAATGTCTGGCATTATTTTTTTGCTATATACCACGAATTTATTTTAATTCAATAATGCAATACCTTTCGATGGACTTTTTTTATAGTTTTAAAAAGTTAACTACTTGTCTTAATTATCACTAAAGTATTGGACATTTTGATTCTTGCTTATTAAATGCTAGCAGTGGAATTGGAATAAATAAGATAACAGCAAAAATATGACCAATGTGCATCATTATTACGTGTTGATAAACTTAAAATGTCTTAAAATAATATTAGCTTAGTAAATACAGTAATATTCGTTTTATTAACAATTTTATTGTATAATGAATATTTATGTTATTTTGAAATTTAATATACTTCTTAATAGAATAAGATGTTGTGTAAAAGCGGTAATAATAATAAGGTACTTCTGATAGAAATAAAACAATCATTATAAACTGTACTAGTTGAGTTTGTAAAATATTTCGAAATTAATTGACGTAAAATATTTTTCATAAAAATGGGTGTCCATCCTTAGTTAAACTTGGATTGGCCAAACTCCATAGATTACCCGTATAACTAACAGTACATTGTTTGTCGGACATCGTTTTCGAATATAACCGAACCCATACTCCTACAACAAATCGCGTTTCTCTTTTACACTTGCCGTCGCCAAGAGTATGAAAGACATTTTATATGAAACTTTCTAAAATGGCCGCGCAAGTCGATAAGGTTGAATCTATATTTTCAGAAGTATTTCCTAAATAATAACAATTTAAAACATCTGCTAAGTGTAAAATCATCTAATTGTGTTAGCTAAGTGCATCTAAATACAAGAATCATATTAAAGTGAAATAATAGTAGAATACAGTAAAGTACTGAGTTTCAAGGCGAAAAAAAAAGAAACGAAAGAAAATTCACACCACTGTTTGATTCATAGACTCGCTGAGTGAATGTGCACTCGTGTGTGTGGGTTTGTGTAAGCTTGAATGTTTTCTCTGTCACACATCGTATGAGTGTGTGAGTACTGTATAATAGTTAGATATTATTCGACGTCGTAGGTTGAAAAAAAAAATTGCCACTCGTACGACAAGATGGCGTCGAGGATGGAAAGATGAAAAGACGTTTGAGAAAATTTTGCTTTGTTGAAAAGTTGAAGATTTTTAAAGTAAATATAAAAAGGGAGTGAATCAAAGTTATTGAAATAAAGTGAAAACTAAGTAGAAAAACATTTTTATTTGAATTAACGGTCAGTTTTTGAACGTTTAATGTCTGCGATTAAGATATTCAATTCTTCTCAATTATATCATGAACCAGGTAAAGTATTTTACTTTAAAAACAGTTCAAAGTTAATAATATTTTAATCAAAACTCATTGAATTTATTGTGAATTGTTCATTTAATGAAATTTTGTAAAAAAATTTTGATGGGTGTGGTTAATAATGGAGAAAAAGCTGTCTGAAATAAAGGGATCATTTTCTAAGTTGATTCTTAATGTATTTCAATAAAATACATTAAATAACCGGTAAAAATAAATTGTTTCATCGTTTTTTTCATGGATTTATAATCTATAAAGTTTTCTGCGTCTGTGGGTGTTAAAAATTTTAAAATCAATTGGGGACCCTTTTTTGTAAATTTAACTTGAAATCATACAATAAATCTACATTTCTCTTCAATTCCCGCCAATTTAAGGTCCTTTTTAACAATATCGATAAATATAATACGATTCCATTGATTGCGTAATCGTCTTTTTCTACAACTTATTCTCTTTGAAAAAGACTAACTTTTTGGTAGAATTTCTTCGGTTTTCATACAAAATAACAACATTTAAAGATTGTTTTCAAAGCGACAGTCATGTTTTTGTTTACTTCAAGGAAAACAATGAATACTGCAATAACATTGGATCGGAGGATATTGGTGATAGCCGACAAAATAACTTATCAGGCAGCAGCAGCTCTTCCGGTTCCGAAAGGTATGTGTTTTTGGCGGTATTTAGAATATTGTTCTTACCAGTTGATGGATTTGGTGTTATTTTGAATGATAGTGAGTCTGATAGTTCGTCCTCAAGTTCACCAGCTTCGAGTGATAGAAGTTCAAGAAGAAGGACTTCTCGTGCCCCATCAAGAATCGATGGAGACGAAAATGATGACGGTAACACCGTCAACAGTACTCTTAGCCAGAATACTGATATACAACAAGACGATACCAAGACGAATGGTTTCTCTGAAGAAGAAGAGGAAGATGAGGACGATTCTGAAGAGGAGAAAAATGTGGTAAATGGTGATAAGGACACACCACGGTCTAATGATTCTGAAGAGGAAGAAGACGTAGATGATGACGAGAAACGTAGCTTGGAAGATGACGACGAAAATGCCGGTGATGAAGAGACAGCTGATCATAACGGTGATAATAATTCGTCAGCTTCAGAGAAGTCGGACAAATCCTCGTCTATAGAATCTAGCAGTGTAAGATTGAATGCAACTGTGGATATAGGCGGTGTATATTTATAAAGTTTTTGTTTTGGTTTTGATTTTCATTTTGTGTTCAGGAGGAAGACGACGAGGAAAACTATAGACCTAGAAAGCCTACAAGGACGGTACGGAAACCTCCACCCGCGAGTGTGCCTGCAAAAAAAACCCAAAGGAAGAAGAAACAGTAAGAAGTGTTGGAATATAATCCTAGAATGTTGTTTGAACTTTGGATCCTTTGCCTTTTTCTGTTATATTTCCAGTTGGGAGTCGGAAAGTAGCGACAGTGAAGAAAGTGACCACAGTTCTGGAAAGAGAGCCACCAATAATCGAAGGAGGAGGCAAAAGAAATCCAAGTATTCCTCCGATGACAGCGAAGATGATAGTAAAAGGTAAGCACAAACAATCTCACTCCTACACACATTGATTTTTAAGGTTGTTTTCGAGCTTTACTCGAGGGTTTTCTGGTGACAATACTTTGAAAGATGGTTTGACAAATTGACAAATAGGTTAACATAAGTACTTACAGAAGTTTGGCGCCATTTCCCATGCCCAAGAATTATGGGTTTGGAATTATTTATGAATTTGCTAAAAAAAAAAAAAAACCGGGGGAATGTTTGAAAGATGTTAAAAAACGAAATTGAAGTCAAGTTTAAAGAATAATGCGTAACAAAAAAAAGCACTTTTCAGGGTATTGCTTTAAAAACTTCACTAAATATATCGATTTAGAATAAATATTTAAATTTAATTATTTTAAACAGAAAATCAAATTAAACTTGAATGGTTCTCACCACGGTCACCGTAAGTTGACAATGATAATCCACATTAAGAAAAAATAATTCACACATTTTTGAGACCTCGAAAGACTTTCCAGAGGTAGACAAGATGTTTTTTATGTAACAATTCCTCAAGTAAATTCTTTACGGTGGTCTACTGCGTTTTGTTTTTCTGACACAAGTTGACTTGGTTTTTTTTTTCTTCTTATAAACAAATTGTTAAATAATTAACGCGTCTTATTGTTTTATTTCACATATTTATAATATTTTCTGGATTGCACTACTTTTTGTGTTTAGAGCGTAAATTTTGGTTTTATTATTCCTCTGCAATAAATATGAAACGTTATATGGTTTAACTAATGGAAACGTGGTACCTTGGTCACGTAGAGTGGGGAACAGATGTAGCGCCATCCTAATTTCTTACAATGCAGCAGGTCACTGTCCCAGTAACAAGGGCGTCGCACTGTTTCTCATCCCACCCCAACTTTCATCATTGCGGTTTCGCTCCATAACATTTGCTTTCACGGGTGTTCTATGACAAGCGCGCACACAAAAGGGAGTTTTTAGGTACGTTTAAATGTCAAAGCGGGGCCCCTCGATAGTATAGTGATTAGTATACCCGCCTGTCACACGGGAGACCGGGGTTCGATTCCGCGTCGGGTAGCGTCTGGCACAAGACTAATGACCTTGCCCGGAAAAAACAAATCATTATGGTAAATTTAACAAGCCTCAGGATTTGCTAAATAAGGCCAAGACCAGTTCGCGGTTGTAGTGCCGATGATGATGATGAAATGTCAAAGCGCAGTGCGAGCGGAATAAAGAAAGGTTTCGATGTGCATTGTTCTTCACTAGAAATTTCATCATCAGGCAAAACATTCTATTATAGAATTTAATTCGGCTAGAGAACGATTGTCTATATTTATCTGCAGCTTCGATGTTGATTTTCCAAGTGAGCATGTGACGATTCCGCTATAAATTGATTGACGATAATCTATGGGAAATGCTTAGAATGTGGAATGTTTTGTTAATTTTATTTCCACATCACATAATCGGGCTTACATCTGGAAGAAATTTAATTGAACCTATTAACGTGTGGATTATATCCAGCATATGGAAACTCTACTAAGATCTTTCATCAATATTGCTACTTTATCGCACATATTTCAAGTTGTGAAAATGCAGCGAAGTGTTTAGGGATTTTTAAGAAATGAAGTACCTAATTATCCATTCTGGCCTCAATTTACATAGATACTCGCGTGAAAACCACCAACGAGACAGCACGTGCGCTTCTGCCTCATGATCCGTACCATCGGATCAATTGTGCAATCCGTTTTGGGATTCTTAGATACACATCGTCGGGGAGCCTCTGGCGCAAGACCAATGACCTTGCCCGGAAAAAACAAATCATGGAAAATTTAACAAGCCTCAAATCTTGCTAAATAAGGCCAAGACCGGTTCCCGGTTGTAGTGCCGATGATGATGATGATGATGATGATGATGATGAGATACACATAAGATACCCAATTGCACTATCGGTTCGGGCGCGAAGTCTTACTGTGAGATCCTAAACAAACAAACGGATCTTCACACACGCGTCCGAATGCAGTGCAAAGTTTTCTGTGCGATCCTATGCAAACAAACGGATCTCCGCACACGCGTCTTAGTGCTGTGAAAAGTGCGAGGATATACACGCGAGTGATGTGCAGTGCGGGAAAACTCTACCCTTTCCATCCCTTGTGTCTGTTTTCCTTTTTTCGCACCTCTGTCTGCGTCCCTCGGGCATCGATACTCTCGATTGATTAATAATCTTTGGAGAGTTTTTTGTGTCTGAGTCGCATAATGTTCATCATGGAGGGGATGTGATCTGGATTTCGGCACGGATCTAGTGGGGCACCTACTACAAGGGCATAACAGCTGTAGTGGTTGCTTTCGTTTATATATTTCAGGTTCCGTCTTGCATCCTTACTCGAGGCGGTATTGGTTTTCTGTGTAGGGCTGTGGCGTCTCTAACACATGCACACAATACACAATCAAATAGTGAAGAACACCGAACGAAAATCGAATAAGAAAATACATCAGAGCCGTATACCATAGTGATAACAAAAATAATTCACATCAGTGGAATATACTTGAGTTTGAAAATCGAATTCTAAAATCGGCCAGTAGCCTGATGTGTTTGGCTTCGGTTAAATTTTTGGTGATTCTAACTGTCATAGCGTCAGTTCGAATTACGTTCTTTACTATCATTCCAAACGCTATAGGGCCATTTCAATGGAGCGGGAATTTCGTGTTGATTTGTGTAACATTCGCAACTTGAAATGCAATTTCTCTTCTGTATCTGCTCATGTTTCTAGCCAGAATCCAACTATCCTTGCACTTAGCGATGCCCAGGTAATTACTAATACAGATATTTCCGAGTTTAATCTACCTGGATATAACTTAGTGCCACTGTTCTTTCCACATCGTGGTATAGCCACATACATACGAAATGATATTGCTTATCAGCTTCTGCCACAATATGGGCTCTGTTCCAACCCAGAATTTAATTTCTCATGGCTAAAACTACGTGTTCGTAACCATATCATACATTACTGTTTTCTTTACAGAAGCCCAAACTTGGACAGAAATGCATCCTTTAACGAATTTGATGCTCTGTCTGATTCTGTCGATAGAATCTTGACCCTATATCCCCACACTGAAATCGTTATTGCGGGTGATTTTAATGTGCAAACTCTTAGTGGCTTCCTCACTCCGGAACAACAGCACCCGAAGGTCAATATGTCCAGCTTTTTGCTGATTCAAATAGCTTAACTCAACTTGTCAATGAGCCAACACGGGTACCAGATATATATGGTCATATCGCCAACACACTGGACCTGTTTCTCACCTCCCACCCAAACAAATACACAATTGAAGTTTCTTCGCCCTTGGGCACTTCAGACCACTGTGTCGTGTCAGCTAAATTTTCTCTAACCAACAGTAACGTTAATGAGAAAGCTCCCATAAGAACAGTATGGTTCTACGAAAAAGCCAACTGGGAAGGTCTGAACGACTTTTTTGGGAGGTTAAATTGGTCGTTATTTTTCCTTCATAACGATGTTGATTCTATAGCGGACACATTGACAGACACGATTCTACTTGCCATGCGAACCTTTATTCCACACAGAGCAAAGAGTATCAAACCCAAGAGAAATATGTGGTTCGATTCTGGGTGCAGAGAAGCCATTAAGGCCAAAGAGTTGAGCTTCCGGTTGTATGAATCAGACAATACTGAGGAAAACCGGAAAAGATTTAAGAGAGCTAGAAATGACTGCGATGCGCGTATTCAACGCGCCAAGTTCTTGCATGACCAGAGAGTGAGACAAAAAAATACTACACTTTCCCACAGGTAGTAGAAATTTCTGGGCATTCGTGAAAAACATTCAAAACTCAGTCTCTTCATCCATTCCACCGCTTATAGTCGATGACAAACCAATCACCACTGCAATAGAGAAGGCGAATCTACTTGCTGCACATTTTGCAGCCAACTCAACGCTGTCTGATATGGTGGCGTCTCTAACAGATACACGCACAATTCACAAGCAAAATAGTGAAGAACACCGAATGAAAATACATCAGAGCCATAACATAACAATTCACATCAGTGGAGTATAGTAGAGTTCAAAAATCAAATTCTAAAATCGGTCAGTAGCCTGACGGGTAACGCTTAGGTTCATTTTTTGGCGATTTTAACTGTCATAGCGTCAGTTCGAATCACACGTTCTTTTCACTATCATTTCAAACGCTATAATTGGTGACTACGACGTGATCTGTATACACAGCACAAACTTCCCGTAGTAAACAGAACTTCACACACGATCATGACTTCCGCATAGAGCACCGACACACTCGTCTGCTCTAAACACGGCCAGTAGTCTGATGGGCAACGCTTAGATTCAATTTTTGGTGATTCTAACTGTCATAGTGTCAGTTCGAATCACACGTTCTTTTCACTATCATTTCAAACGCTATAATACCACATCAGTTCCACCTCAACTTGAGCATAAGCAGCACACCATGAGCCAGATTCGCTTCCGAACGCGCACTGTTGCCCGCGCACTCAAAGAACTAAACGCACACAAATCCGCTGGTCCGGACGGCATTCCCCCAATCCTATTGAAGATATGTTCCTCTTCACTCGCTAAACGACTGCAGAAACTCTTTCATTAGTCTTATTCTACTGGTCGTTTCCCAAATAGATGGAAGTCAGCGAACATTCAGCCAATTACCAAAAAGGGTGACAAATCATCCCTCTCTTCTTATCGACCCATAGCACTAACTTCTATTCTCCAAGGTAATGGAATCTCCTATCAACCGTCAACTTTCAACCGCCAATATGGCTTTCGTAGCAACAGGTCCACAGGCGATCTGATGGCGTACCTTATCGAAAAGTGGAGCCATTCCATCCACTACTTCGGTGAAAGCAAGGTAGTCGCACTGGATATTTCAAAAGCCTTCGACAGAGTTTGGCATCTACCCCTTTTGTCAAAATTGCATTCATATGGAGTGGACAATTTTCTAATCCAATGGATAAGAGACTATCTTTCTAGCCGTTCAATCCAAGTGGGTCTTGATGGTGTCAAATCTGTCTCCCATCAAATTAATGCAGGTGTTCCCCAGGGCTCGGTACTCTCACCCACTCTCTTCCTCATCTTTATAAATGATCTCTAGTCAATTACTCACAACCCAATTCACTCGTTTGCTGATGATAGCACGTTGAGTTTCTCATACTCATATGAACACTCCCGTCCAAACTCTTCGAATGTCACTACCAACGAGCAACTTATGCTTGATACATTGAATTCAGACCTCAACAAGGTAGATCAATGGGGGATTATCTTACCGAGTAGAATTCAATGCCCTAAAAACTCAGTGCTGCCTCTTGTCGTCGAAGGTGATCCCCAAAGTAAATATACTGTCTATGAACGGCACTTGCATCGACGAAGCCAAGGAATTATCAATCCTCGGCACTCGAATTAATTTGACTCTCAACTGGAATGACCACATATTTGAACCTGCGAAAAGTGCAGCCAAATGTATGGCGTCCCTTATGAGATGCAAAAGATACTTCACTCCATCCAATCTGACCACTATTTACAAGGCGTATCATCATCATCATCGGCACTACAACCTGGAACCGGTCTTGGCCTTATTTAGCAAGTCCTGAGGCTTGTTAAATTTTCCATAATGATTTATTTTGTCTGGGCAAGGTCATTAGTCTTGCGCCAGGATTTACAAGGCGTATATTCGTCCAAAAATGGAGTTCAACTCCCATATTTGGTCAGGCGCATCCAAAACTGCACTACACGTGCTCGACAGGATGCAAAAACGAGCAGTGAAACTTATTGGGGACCCGGCCGTAAGTCAATCAATTCCGCCCTTAGAACACAGGCGCAACGTATCATGCCTATCTCTTTTCTATAGGTATTACCACAGTCGTTGCTCAACTGAACTTGTTGAATGTGTTCCGCCCCATCAAACATTTTCCCGCGATACCCGTCAATCTGTGAATGCGCATCAGTTCACGTTGAAAGTGGACTTTAGACGCACAAATAAACATAGAGAGCCATTCTTTAGCCGAACTACACGAATGTGGAATGTTCTGCCTGACCATGTGTTTCCCGGCCGTTGTGATGTCCAGACATTCAAGACCAATATACATCGACACCTCCTTTCCTTATCCACTTCCTCTCCATCCGCTCGCACTGTGCTCTGATATTTAAGGGTACTTCAAAATCCCCTTTTGTGCGCACGTTAGTGTAAAAAAAAAAATCAAAAACTGAAATATAATTGCTCTATTTAGACAGGAGCATCAAAAAATGTCGGGGAGCCTCTGGTGCAAGACTAATGACCTTGCCCGGAAAAAAGCAAATCATTATGGACATTTAACAAGCCTCAGGACTTGCTAAATAAGGCCAAGACCGGTTCCCGGTTGTAGTGCCGATGATGATGATGATGATCAAAAAATGTACGGCACGTGCTCAGACATTGGCGCAAGGCTAATAACCTTGCCCGGAAAAACAAAATATTACGGAAAGTTTAACAAGCCTGAGACTTGTTAAATAAGGCCAAGACCGGATCCCGGTTGTAGTGCCGATGATGATCATGAAGTGCTCAGACTGATGCAAAATAGAGTAAGGGAGAGAACTCAGGAAATTTATTCGGTCATTAAAATACAGTTTGTCCCCATTTTGCAGTAAGGGAGGGAACTCAGGAGATATATTCGGTCATTAAAATACAGTCTGTTCCCGTTTTACAGTAAGGGAGGGACCCAGGAGATGTATTCGGTCATTAAAATACAGTCTGTCCACCTTTTACAGTAAGAGAGGGAACGCAGGAGATTCATTCGGTCATTAAAATACAGTCTGTCCCCGTTTTACACTAAGTGGAGGAACTCAGGAGATTCATTCGATCATTAAAATACCGTCTGTCCCCGTTTTACAGATATTACTTTAAACACATCTGAATTAATTTTCTGTTTTTGTCCCCAAACGTGCGCAGTTATGCAATATAAATACTGGAGTAAACGTGCAAGTTGCGTTCCTCCTTCCTAAGTATTCGTACGGGAAATCCGTCAATCATTGTGAACACTGGTCTATACCAAAGTGTGGTATAAAACATACAAACATAGGGAATAGTTTCTCAATCGGATTACACGTGCATGAAATGCTACCTCGTGCTTGCAATCTACATGCGTTCAAGACTGACGTGTCTGACACCTCAACCATCTCAATCTATCCACGTTTCTTACATCTTCAGAGTGTGTTGACATTTAAACATTTTATGAGAAAAAAAAAAACAACAAAAATCGAAAGTTTCGTGAAGAAAAAAGATAATGAAATCTACTACAATAGATTGACCGTGTTTTTCAAAATTAATCATGTCCTTGAAATATTGCAAGGATTCTGAAGCGAATTATTTCGATGTCCTGAGCTCCTTTGCGGGTCTTTACGAGCTCACCTCAAGTACGAATATTTCATAAAATGTGGCGTTTCTATTTTCAAATGACTTCTCAAACCAATAAAGGAATGCAGAATTTAGTACCAAAAAACGACTGTTTGTTGTCAGAGATAGATTGCTCGACGACTCTCGGTAGTTAGTTCCAACCTGTTTTTGCTTCAATGGTTTGTTGAGGTCAACGAATAACCAAGTGTTCAATTTTGCGGATGATAGTACGCTTGTTTTCTCTTTTTCGAGTGACCGGTCGATTTGTGCATCAACGTCGCAACAGCTGAGATGTAGCCATATTGATTATTATTATTTTTTTTTTTAAGTTTTTAAAACCACATTTATTTTCCTAATTCCTTTTACATGTATAATATTAGGGGTACATTTTAAACCCTCTTCTACAATCACAGTTCTTAAATTAACTTACTGGCTTAAATTAACTACGAGCTCTCTAAATTACACATTACAAATAGATTTATATTTATGCCTTTCGTCGACCAGATTGACTCTCTGAATCGGGATATGGACACGGTACTGCAGTGGGGAGAGGCCAATCTCATCGAGTTCAATCCGACGAAGACATAATATATATAAACATTCACAAAGCAATGTGGATCATCGATTCCACAGCCTAAGATTTGTGGCCAGGGCCTCGAATCTTTTTTTTTTACACTAACGCGCGCACAAGCAGCATTTTGAAGTACCTTTAAATGTCAGAGCACAGTGCGAGCGGATAGGGAAAAGAAGTGTCGATGTATATTGGTCTTGAATGTCTGGACATCACAACGGCCGGGAAACACATGATCAGGCAGAATATTCCACATTCGTGTGGTTCGGCTAAAGAATGACTCTATGTTTATTTGTGCGCCTAAAGTCCATTTTCAACGTGAACTGATGCGCATTCACAGATTGACGGGTATCGCGGGAAATTGTCTGAAGGGGCGGAACACATTCAGCAAGTTCAGTTGAGCAACGACCGTGGTAATACCTATAGAAAAGAGATAGGCATGATACGTTGCGCCTGTGTTCTAAGGGCGGAATTGATCGACTTACGGCTGGGTCCCCAATAAGTTTCACTGCTCGTTTTTGCATCTTGTCGAGCACGTGTTGTGCAGTTTTGGATGGGCCTGACCAAATATGGGAGTTGAACTCCATTTTTGGACGAATTATACGCCTTGTAAATAGTGGTCAGGTTGGATGGAGTGAAGTATCTTTTGCATCTCTTAAGGAATTCCATACATTTGGCTGCACTTTTCGCAGCTTCAAATATGTGGTATTCCAGTTGAGTCGAATTAATTCAAGTGCCGAGGATTGATAATTCCTTAGCTTCGTCGATGCAAGTGCCGTTCATAGACAGTATATTTACTTTGGGGTTCACCTTTGACGACAAGAGGCAGCACTGAGTTTTTAGGGCATTGAATTCTACTCGGTTATTTAATCCCCATTGATATATCTTGTTGAGGTCTGAATTCAATGTATCAAGCATAAGTTGCTCGTTGGTAGTGACGTTCGAAGAGTTTGGACGGGAGTGTTCATATGAGTATGAGAAACTCAACGTGCTATCATCAGTGAATTGGGTTGTGAGTAATTGACAAGAGATCATTTATAAAGATGAGGAAGAGAGTGGGTGAGAACACCGAACCCTGGGGAACATCTGCATTAATTTGATGGGAAACAGATTTGACACCATCAAGAACCAGTTGGATTGAACGGCCAGAAAGATACTCTCTTATCCATTGGATCGGGGAATTGTCCACTCCATATGAATGTAATTTTGATAAAAGGGCTGGATGCCAAACTCTGTCGAAGGCCTTCGAGATATCCAGTGCAACAACCTTGCTTTCACCGAAGTAGTGGATGGAATGGCTCCACTTTTCAGTAAGGTACGCCATCAAATCTCCTGTGGACCTGTTGCCACGAAAGTCATATTGGCGGTCATTGAGGAGGTCATTTGATTCCAGATATTTCGAAAATTGACGGTTGATAGTGATTCCATGGACAGAATAGAAGTTAGTGCTATGGGTCGATAAGAAGAAAGGGATGATTTGTCACCCTTTATGGGAGTCTACCAATGCGAATTCTGTAAGAACCGGTCAACAAGCGACCAAATATTCACAATAAGGCAACTACTGGAAACGAAGTGGGGATACGGAGAGACGGTTCACCAACTGTTCGATGATTTCAAAAAAGCCTACGACTCAGTCGCAAGGCAAAGACTCTACCATATTGGCTGAATGTTCGCTGACTTCCATTTATTTTAGAAACGGCCAGTAGAATAAGACAAATGGAAGAGTTTGCGCAGTGGTTTAGAGAGTGAAGAGGAACATCTCTCCAAGAGAATTGGGGGAATTCCATCAGGATCTGGAGATTTGTGTGCTCCTTGAGTGCGTGGGCACTCAACTTTATTTTCGAAAACAAGGAAATTGTTTTCTTACCATTTTGTGAGAGCCCATGTTTCGCATCCGTATAGAACAATCGGCATGATTATGGTTCTATAAACACGGAGCATCATATCAAGATCGGGTAACTTTTTCTTTGTTACCAAATAGTCTACTTGTGCACACACACTGACCATATATGTTAGTGATTCGGGTTCTTGCGGTATGAATCACTAAGTAATGCACAATTATATACAAACATTCCAATGCAGGCACGAAAGTTGGCTCCAGGGTGATGTAGTATTCCAGAATACTACTGTCCTTATGATTATTAACTTTAACAGTGAATCTCATTATTTATCTAACACATCCTTAAAACATTCTCTTAACATATCTAACATTCTCACTTAATATATATCCCTCATAAACATCCACAATATTCTATATCCAGTCAGTTTCAGTACACTTCATACATGCCCCTTTTTTCATAACATGCCCATTTTTTCATTCGAAACATAGCTCTTTGATTTTCGTTCAAAGTTTGTTCAAAATTAAAAGTCACAGTAGATTAAGTAATACTTTGATAAAATTGATTTTGTTCAAGTTATAATTTACAGTAGATTAGAACACTAAGTTATATAAGAAGAGAGAAAAATTCATTGTAAAGACAGTTGAGAAAAAGATAAAGTTGAGTGGAGTTCATAGTTGAGAAAAGAGTTGAGTTCAAGTCAAGAGTTAAGTTAAGTTCAGAGAAGAACAGTTGAGTTCAGACAGTTATTACAATAGAGAAGAAGTTATTAGAAGAAAAGAATAAACAGAAAATTAAACAGAAGATAAATTAATCCTGCGTTTTAATTAAGACAAAAAATAAAAGGTCCACGCTCTTCCCTCTAACGAGGAAGCACGGCGCTGGATTGCAACACTGGTGGCAGCGGTGGAATGATTCAACCGATGGATCCCGTAAGTAAATAAATAAAAGAAAGGGAAGAAGAAAAAAAAAAACAACAAGTTAAAAAAGAAAAAACGAGCGGAAAAAATTTCACCGTGAGAACTTAAACGATAGAAGTAACAAAGAATAACAAAGAAAGGACAAAACAACATAAGATAAAAATAACAATAAAATATTTAAATAAAGATAAAAGTATCAATGAAAAAAAAATTGAAACAAAAGGAAAAGACAAATAAATGAACAATCATTTCAAAATAAAAGGTTTAATAAACGAGCATTTATTTGTTAACAATCCGGAACAAGAAAAGAAATTGAAACAAGGGAAATAGAAAATTTAGTGTTTAATTAAAGTAAAGAATGTCATAAAATTACGAAGAGAGATCAAGTGAATAAAATAAAATAATGTTATTAAGATTGAAGAAAGAAAAACTAAGTAAAGAGAATTTAAAATCGAAAACACATCAATAGAAAAAAAGCAGCCAAGACCAGGACAACCAACTTATAGGGCGTGAAGTCTGCCTGGCTCAAAAAAAAAAAAAAAAAAAAAGTGAAAAGCAAAACTCAACAAGACTGGAAAAAAAAATTTTGGAGAAAAAAAAGGGAAAGCAAAACCCAAGACTTCTATCAACTTCTAGTAGTAAGAAATTTTTTCAAAATATTGATTTTTCTCTCTTCCTGTTTTTTTTTTTTTTGGAATATCTCGACTTGGCAATTTTTCTTTTACACAAAAAAAATAAATTTTTTTTTCTCGATAGGAAAATTTTCTTTTCAGTTTTTCGACGACATTTCCTTTTTTTTAGCTTTCTCTTCGAAGATTTTCTTTCTTTGCAGATTTTGGGACATCATTTTTTTTTCCACGCCATATATATTGAATAATAAAATAAAGGCCTTTTTACATAACCAATATTATTAAGAAGTGATAGCAAATTTTCTGCCATACATTCTTCTCAAATTTTCACTATTTCGAGTCCTTATTACAAGAGTCAGGCGGCTAGGCAGGGGGAAGAACAAATCCACTCTCAACAGACAGATACACAATAACCCACCTGAAATGGGTCTCTGTCTGTATTTCTGATGTTTTCAGAATCGTCCCTACCTTTGACGGGCAACCCTGTGACTAAACAAATTTATTTCCCGGGGAGAAGTTTTGTTTAGAACCATTAAAAAGGCAGACCCTGATATATATAACACATTTTTAGAGCTAGTCAAAAATAGACTAGAGAGTCCTGCATATGATCTAATTAGGTATAGCAAAATCGCTAAGTGGGAAGATATAAAGGAAAAGCTAGAATCTGAATATAAAGAAGAGCAATCTCGGTCGACGGCACACAATGAGTTGATTTCTCTGAAACAACACTTCAGAGAAACTGTTTGGGAATATGGAGATAGAGTTGCAAATGCACTGAGGACTCTGAACTCTGCCACTTGCGAAATAACAACAGACGAGGTAGTTAGGGATTTCTTGATTGAAGAAAACATGAAATTGGCCGTACAAATATTTGAGGATGGATTAAAGAACGAACAACTAAAGATAATAATAATAGGAAGCACGGCGCTGGATTGCAACAGTAAGGATTCGGCACGGATTGTCCTAGAGGGAAATTGTTTACATTAGTCTAGCGACTTAGACGTTTGGGTAAAAATAGGCGATCTTATGTGAAGTCTAGCGACTTAGACGTTTGGTTTATAGGCGATCTTATGTAAACAAAAAGAGGAAAACGCCAAGTCTCATATTTTTATGACCAGATAGGAAATTCCAAGGGCCCCATTTCATTGGGGCGTCCGGGGACGCGTACATACCCAGAGTCGGGGTCGTGTCACTTTCAGTAACAAAACTTTTAATTTTTTCATTTGTGCGAAATTTGGTGAATTTAATAAAACAATAAATAACAAGTAACATCGACAACACATGTTATCGCAGATGTAAAGTAATATCGCGCTAAAACAAATTAAGTTCAAGTGTAAAACTATAGTTACGAACCTAACAATTGACTGGTGCAAAGTGTTCGTACTTTTGTAATCCGATACTCATCAAATAAATAAAATACAATAAAGAAACCTGTTACAATTAACCACATACTGTGCGTTTTATTCCTGGTGTGATCAGTTAGTGGTGGTGTTTTGACTTTCCTTCGATGGAACTTTCACTGACGGTGGTGGTTAGGAGTGAACCCAGTTCCGTACCCCGGCACACCATACTTCTTTCCCACAGTCCCTTGTGACGCCAGAGTCACGGATTGCTTTCTCCAACGCCAAGTTGAAGAGGAGGCAGGCCAGACCGTGCCCTTGTCGGAGTCCATACAAGATGTTTATTTGCTTGGACAACAATCCCGCTATTTTTACTTGACTAGTTACGTTGGTCATAGTCAACCTACAAAGTCGTATCAATTTGTTTGGAATGCTGAACTTTCTCGTGGCATTATATATTTCTACCCTGGCTATGCTGTCGTAGGCGCCTTAAAGTCTTTGAATAGATGGTGTAATGGAATCTTAAATTCCAGACATTTTTCCATCGCCTGCCTAAGGGTGAATATCTGATCAATCGTTGATTTAGCTGGGATGAAGCCACACTGATATTGACCAATGAAGACTTTAGCGTATGGGGCTATCCGATCTAGTAGGATAGAGAAGATTATCTTATAGTCGGTACTCAGCAATGTTATACCCCTATAGTTGCTGCACACCATGATATCTCCCTTCTTATGAATGGGGCAAATTATTTCGCGACGCCAATCTTCCGGCATTTTCTCTTGCTCCCATACGTGCACCACGATCTCATGAATTGCGTGATGTAACGCTGTCCCTCCTTGTTTGATCAGCTCAGCTGGTATGCTATCAGTTCCGGGGCTTTATTTGATTTGAGCTGTCTTATGGCTTTTATTGTTTCCTCAATGCTTGATGGTGGCAGCATTTGGTCTTCATCTCGCATTGATAGAGCCTCAAATTCGTCTGTGAGCTGACCATCTAGCAATTCATTGAAGTGCACTTCCCATCGCTCCAGAATGCCTTCAGGATCGGTCATCAGATTACCCTCTTTATCCTTGCAGTAAGTGCAACGTGGTGTGTACCGTATCATACTGCGGATTATTTGGTAGAACTTCCGCGCCTGGTACGGACCTCGCTCTCTACTTTTCTCTATTTCACAGACAAGGTTTTTTCCCAGGCACTTTTTTGGTCTGAAGTCTTTTTTCTGATCTTCTGTGCTCATTGTATTTGTCCTCGCGCACCTGCGTCCTATGAGACTGGTGCATTGGTCGGTATGCAGCATTCTTACGTTCAGTTGCTAGTTTGCACTCATCATCAATCCGGTCGCTCCGATCTTTCCGACTACTACCTAAGATGAAGATGGCACTACTAATGACAGTATTCTTAAGGCGTGTCAATTCCCTTCTACGCCCGGCATTCTGGACCGGGGATTTACTTTCCCTCCATCGAGCTCTTCAAGGACGAGTCTTAACGCATGACCAAATGTGTTGCTGGTATTCTCATTGCGTAAGGCAGCCGTCTTGAGCCGAATCTGATCCGCGGTTGCAATGCGTCTTCGTAAGGCAATCCGAGCTCGGAAAACTATACTAACAAGATAGTGATCCGAATCGACGGTGGTACTTTCGTACCGTCATCAGGCTCGTGGAGTGGCGGCAATCTATCGACACATGATCAATTTGGTTACGAGTGGCTCCATCAGGTGATACCCAGGTGGCTTTGTGGATATCTTTACGCGGAAACCTGGTACTCGCAACGACCAAGTTCTTTAATGCTGCCAGTTCCATGACTCGTAGTCCATTGTCATTAGTGTTCTTCTTATGGGAACCAGCGTAGTGCCTGAAAATCGGCTCCCGACCTATCGCACATCGAGATACTTTTGTTCTAAAGCCGCCAGCGGCGTATATAACATGTCGATAGGTATTTGTCGCAGAAACAAAAACGACGTTCCGTCACGTTGTAGTATTCCACGAGGCTCTACCATTTTCCTTACATACATCCCGAAGGATAAATGGATGGCGCATAGTAGTTTAGTGGTAAGAAGCAGTTTTTTGAAGTAGATCAACGGGAAAGAGACCAACAGGACGGTCGCGACGGAGATGGGAGGACAATGTTAGGTTTGACCTTGAGGAGATCGGATCGGATGGTCAAGCGTGGAAGGAGAGCGTACAGGACAGGGAATGATTGCGGAGTCGACTCGGCGAGGTCATGAACTTCCTGGTTATCTTGTACTAGGGTCACTTTTACGCATTGTAAGAATACACTATGACTGTTAGTTTATTTAGTTTTGCTGTATCTTGCTGGGTTCTGTTTTGCTACCATTTTTTCCCTGCTTTCCTTTTCTCCTAATATTAGTTCCAAAGGTTCTTTACGGCAGTTGTTACCTTTCAATTTCCTTTTGATTTCGGGTGTCATTTTCATTTTTGCAACATTTTTTATTTTTGTTTTATATACTTAGTTTCGAAATTTTATAGGCTAGACAAAAAATGCTTAAATTCTAGGTTAATTATCTTATATTATAACGTACTGGTCCCACGCAGACGCTCTAAGCTAAACATTACAAGACTATTGTGTAGTTTGCTTTTCGGCGACAAAACCTTGTTTGTCTAAGTCTGTGTAAGCTGGCTGATAATGCAGTGATTCTACCGACATTGGTAATCATGTCTTTATTTGCCACTCAACCATCAGAACTGTTGGTGCTGTTTAATATTATCGTCCTGGTAATTTCAGGTGTTTTTGCCATGCAGAATGTTGTATCCCGTGCCCACTTTAATGGCAAGAAATTTGTTGTGTATATTATATATATTTCAATACAAGCACTGATCAATTTACTTACCAGATTGATGCAAATCCGACGTTTTCTCATGTTTTCATTTCCGTGTATTTTCTTTTTTTTTCACAAGCCCGCCTGATTTTTTTCTTTGATGCTAATCTCACGACATTGCTCAACATTGAACCAGGACGTCCTTTTCTTTTCCCTTTCTCCAAGAATTATTTTTTCTCTTCGTTCCTCATTGGAAGCCAGTGTTAAAAAATGATCTAATGCGTCCATGAAAACATCAATTTGCACGCTGTTACGGTGCCATTTCTCCAGCTCAACTGACAATATGGTGACGGAGTGGTGAGCTTTTTAGAAGTCAATGAAAGTGGTGGTTTTCTATTCTAACTCGCCCTTTATTTTCGTTCATGCAGATTTGCATGAGGGTGGCTTATTTCTCTGGGATTCCCAGCTCAACTGACAATACGGTGACGGAGTGGTGGGCTTTTTAGAAGTCAATGAAAGTGGTGGTTTTCTATTCTAACTCGCCCTTTATTTTCATTCATGCAGATTTGAATTAAGGCGGCATATTTTTTCGGGACTCCCAGTTCAACTACAGTAATGGTACCGCCTTCAACTTGCGACTGAGTCTAGGCATTTTTAAAGTCAACGAACAGTTGGTAAACCGTCTTTCCATATTCCCACTTCCTTTCCAGCAGTTACCTTACTGTTAACATTTGGTCAGTCGTTGACCGGTCCCTGCAGGATCCGCACTGGTAGTCAGTATTTCTTCTACGTATGGTGTGATTCTCGCCAGTATGACATTTGTTAGTATTTTGTATGAGGATGGGATCAATGGTATTGCTCTGTAGTTTGGCAGTCAGGTCTGTCACCTTTTTTGAAAATGGGGACAACTATTGAGGTTTACCATTCTTCCGGAGTGACTTCCTTATCCCATATTGTTTTATTCAGTTGATGGATCTTTCGAGCGTTTGCCTCTTCTCCATGCTTCACAAGTTCTACCGGTATGCAATCGATTCCGTGAGCCCTTTTGTTTTTCATTCGCTTTATAGCATCTACAACTTCGTTGAAGGAGGGCTCTGGGATCTGAGACTCGGCTGTATGTACGTCTGGTGCATTTGTTCGTGGTTGATGGGTGCGCACATTGAGCAGGTTTTCAAAGTACTGCTTCCATCTTGTCAGGATATTGTTAGTTTCAGACAGCCGTTTGTCTCTCGAATTAATTTGGCTCTTCCTCGGTGGCCATTTCTTATTGAATTTGTGCCGGTATACATACTGATGTTCTTGGATTTTTTCGATCCGAGTCTTCTCCTATTCGCGTTTTTTGCGTTTGAAAAGTTTCATTGTCTCTTTCCGAATTGTCGCGTATCTTTCTGCGTTGACTTCATCACATCTTTCTAAGTGGATCACTCTGAGGTGTTTACGTTGTTCGATCTTCGCCCTACACTCATCGTAAAACCAAGGATTGGACTTAATTGTTTTCTTAAATCCTAATACCTTTTGGGCTGTTTGTTTGATTACGTCTCTGATCGATGCCCATTTAGTGTCCACACTATTCCTTTCCTGTTCCTTACTACTCCCATTCTCTAGGATGGTAAATCTATTCGTTAGTTCGTCTTGATATTCAGCCCTTTTGCGCAGGTCTTTCAGTTTATCAATGTCCAACTTTTTGTGCGTCTACTGTGACTGTCTATGTGGGTTTGCTGCAAACCGACTCCTAACTTTGCCCATCACTAGAAGATGATTGAAGTCGCAATCTACTCCTCTATATGATCTTACGTCAAGTATGTTTGAGTGGTGTCTTTTGTCTATGAGGAAGTGGTCTATTTAGTTAGGCGTTACGCCGTCGGGTGATAACCATGTGGCTTTATGGATTTGCTTGTGTTTAAACATCGTGCTATTCACTACGATCTTTTGTCGCTATGTGATAATTCGAATTCCAGTATCATTTGAAACGTCGTGTAGTTCTTTACCTATAGTTGGTTGGAAGATGGCTTCCTTCCCAATTTTCGGATTGAGGTCCCCGAGGAGAATTTTGGCATTGAATGATGAGATCCCATCAAATACTTCCTCTAGGATCCTGAAGAACGTGTCCTTCGTTTCTTCGTTGGTAGGTTCTGTTGGGGCGTGTACGTTTATAAGTACATAACTCTACCACTGGCTTTGTATGTTTAGTACCGACATTCGGTCATTAATAAAACTCACATCTTCACATCGGACGTAATCTTCTTGCTTATGATGAAGCCGGTTTCGAGGTTATGTGTATCGGTACCTCCACACGCCAGTGTAAGCCCGTTGGTTTCGATTACTTGATGTGGGACTTTTTGAAGCGCGACGACGTCCATTTTATATTGTTTCGCGTTTTCTACGACCGTCTGTATCGCGCCTGGTTTATATAACGTTCGAACATTCCACGTGCCGACGCGTATATCCCACATTTTCAGTTTTTCCCTACGTCTTCGTTTTGCCGAGTCGGTGTTTTCTTGATGATTTTTTTCCCTTATGGTAGTGGTGGCTCATCACACCTACGCCTACCGGGTAACAGTTTATCATAAAATCGAAATAAATTTCCGAAGGTTGCAATTCGTTTTATTCCACTTTTGAATATATCTTCATTAATTACTTGAATTATTTCTTCCATTCTCCACTTTAGATTTGCCACAAGGCGTGCACAGGCAGCCGTCAGTTACAAGGAAGCTAGTGAAGATGAGAAAACTGGTTCCGAAGACCTCGTGGAAGTCGATTATGGCAACGAGGAAACAATGGGTATCGATGTTGAGGAGGAAAAATCTGAGACCATCGAAAGGATCATTGCACGAAGAATGGGAAAGAAAGGTGTTACGGGTAATCAAACGACAGTCTATGCTGTCGAAGAGAATGGTGATCCAAACGAAGGTGTTGACGAAGATGATACCGAAAATACCGAAGTACAGTACTTGATTAAATGGAAAGGTTGGTCATACATACACAACACTTGGGAATCAGAAACGTCGTTACGCGAACAAAAGGTGAAAGGCATGAAGAAATTGGATAACTTCATAAAACGAGAACAGGAAATTGATTACTTCCGATCACATGCCGGACCCGAGGACATAGATTATTTTGAATGTCAACTAGAACTTCAAAATGATTTACTAAAGAGTTATAACAACATCGACAGAATCATAGCGAAAAATGAAAAACCAGAAGGAACGTATGAATATTTGTGCAAATGGCAGTCGTTGCCTTACGCCGAAGCCACATGGGAAGACGCTAGTCTAATAACGAATAAATGGAAAGAAATGGCTAAGGAATTTAACGACCGCGAACTGTCGAAATGTTCACCGTCGCGACACTGTAAAGTGCTGCGGTCTCGGCCAAAATTCTCGAAGATGAAAATCCAACCACAGTATCTGGGCGAAGAACTACTGCTCCGTGACTACCAGATGGACGGTCTAAATTGGCTTATACATTCGTGGTGTAAGGAGAATTCTGTTATTTTAGCCGATGAGATGGGCCTAGGAAAGACTATCCAAACCATTTGTTTCCTATACTCCCTATTCAAGGCTCACCATTTATATGGTCCTTTTCTATGTGTTGTGCCTCTCAGTACAATGACAGCATGGCAAAGGGAGTTTAAACTCTGGGCGCCAGATATGAATGTAGTCACATATTTAGGAGACGTCAAGTCAAGAGAGATGATTCGGCAATATGAGTGGCTGTTTGATGGTTCCAAAAGGCTTAAGTTTAATACAATTTTAACTACATATGAAATAGTTCTTAAGGATAAAGCATTTTTAGGAAGTTTACAATGGGCTGCTTTGTTAGTAGATGAAGCCCATCGGCTCAAGAACGACGACTCGTTGTTATATAAAAGTCTGAAAGAATTTGACACAAATCATAGATTACTCATCACCGGAACACCCCTACAGAACTCCCTAAAGGAGCTCTGGGCCTTGTTACATTTTATTATGCCGCAAAAATTCGATACTTGGGAAAATTTCGAAGTAGAACATGGGAATGCGGCAGACAAGGGTTACACCCGATTGCACCAACAATTGGAACCTTACATACTTAGGAGGGTTAAAAAGGACGTCGAGAAGAGTTTGCCAGCTAAGGTTGAGCAAATTCTACGTGTAGAAATGACTTCTGTACAAAAACAATACTACAAATGGATTTTAACAAAAAATTTCAATGCGCTTCGCAAGGGCGTCAAGGGTTCAACGAGTACGTTCCTTAATATTGTGATTGAATTAAAGAAATGTTGCAATCATGCAGCACTAATCCGACCGTCTGAATTTGATTTGACCGGCATGATGCAAGACGAAGCATTACAGACTCTGCTGAAAGGCTCAGGGAAGCTAGTATTGTTAGATAAATTGTTGTGTCGATTAAAAGAAACTGGCCATCGGGTGCTGATATTTTCTCAAATGGTTAGAATGCTAGATATACTGGCGGATTATTTGCAAAAAAGGCATTTTTCATTCCAACGTCTTGACGGCAGTATAAAGGGAGAGATGCGTCGTCAAGCACTTGATCATTTTAACGCGGAAAATAGTCAGGATTTCTGTTTTCTTTTGTCTACAAGAGCTGGAGGCTTAGGTATAAACTTAGCCACCGCTGATACTGTGATAATCTTTGATTCTGATTGGAATCCACAAAACGATCTGCAAGCTCAGGCAAGAGCGCATCGAATAGGCCAAAAGAATCAAGTAAACATATATAGATTAGTTACAGCGCGTTCAGTGGAAGAGAATATTGTTGAAAGAGCGAAACAAAAAATGGTCTTAGATCATTTGGTTATCCAACGAATGGACACAACTGGCAGAACTGTTTTAGATAAGAACAGTTCTTCAAACACAACTCCATTTAATAAAGATGATCTTTCAGCGATATTAAAGTTTGGCGCTGAGGAATTATTCAAAGATGAACAAGAAAACGACGACGATTTGGTTTGTGATATTGATGAAATACTTCGTCGTGCTGAAACCCGAAATGAGGATCCCGAAATGCCAGGTGACGACCTACTATCTGCATTTAAAGTCGCCAGCATAGTATCATTTGAGGAAGAAGCCGAATCAACGTCGATAGATGTGTCTGGGGACATTAACAATGAAGATACAAAAGATTGGGATGATATTATTCCCGAAGATTTCAGGAAGGTGATTGAAAATGAAGAGCGCAACAAGGAAATGGAAGACTTGTATTTACCGCCACGTAGAAAAACGACCAATATATCCTCAGGTGATACTCCCCGTCAGAAGAGGAACAAAAAAGACGAAACAGAATCTGATGACGGCAGCGAAGCTAGCGGCGATGATCGGCCAAAGAAACGTGGCCGCCCACCAGTAAAAGAGAAGATACAAGGCTTCACAGATGCAGAAATTCGTCGGTTTATAAAGAGTTACAAAAAATTCCCTTCACCACTAGACCGGTTAGAAGCAATCGCATGTGACGCTGAATTGCAAGAAAAGCCGTTGGCTGAACTAAAGAGAATTGGCCAAATGCTACATGACCGCTGTGTACAATTTTTGGAAGACCATAAAGATGTCGACCTCTCTAAAGCAACGGCTGTGGGTACGGGAGAAGAAACGTCGAAAAGAAAGAGTCGGGCGACTTTTTCTGTCAAATTCGGTGGTGTATCATTTAATGCTAAAACTTTACTATCTTGCGAAGAAGAGCTAAAGCCATTGAACGAAGTAATTCCCAAGTCGGCCCAGGACCGTTTAACGTGGCAATTTGAAATTCATACCAGACCTGCGAATTTTGACACCGAATGGGGTCAAGAAGAAGACTCAAAACTCCTATGTGGCATTTACACGTATGGCATTGGATCTTGGGAGGCTATGAAAATGGATCCATCTCTTAATTTAACAGAAAAAATTCTTCCAAACGACACAAAGAAACCTCAAGCAAAGCATTTGCAATCGCGTGCTGAATATTTGTTAAAGATAATCAAGAAAAATGTTGAGCTGAAAAAAGGAGTACAACGTCAAAAACGAACTAGAAAAACAAAAGACTCCAAAGCTGATGCTAAGAAGTTGAATATAGAATCAAATATCTCCGATGATGTGTCTATGGGAGCAACTGACTCCGAAAAGAAACAGAAATCAAAGGATTCCCTAGATAGTTCACTAGCCGATGGCACAGATGCAACAGCGACGAAAGTAGAATCAAAAACTGATGATACTCCAAAGAAAGGAAAAGCGAAACGTACCAACAAGGACCAAAAACCCAAAAAGAAAAATTCCGTTAACAAACCGATGCATTTCACTGCAAATAATGAACCGCGTGCCCTTGAAGTTCTTGGTGATTTGGATCCCAATATCTTCAATGAGTGCAAAGAGAAGATGAGGCCAGTAAAAAAAGCATTAAAAGCTCTTGATCGACCTGATTCGAGTCTGTCAAACCAGGAACAGGAAACTAGAACCCTGGAATGCCTGCTTAGTATAGGGAAACAGATTGATGTCTGTCTAAATGAATATAAAGACCCGGACAAAATTAAGGAGTGGCGTAGTAACTTGTGGTACTTCGTATCGAAATTCACCGAATTCGATGCTAAGAAGCTCTTCAAGTTCTACAAGCATGCCTTAAAGAAATCCGTTGAGAATACTATTAAAACTCCGCCATCAAATGGAATATCACCAGAGAAAACAAAAAAAAATGCACTAAAAAGAAAGAAAAAGGAGAAGGAAAAGGACAAGGTGGACAATGAGAAAGACAAAGAGAAGGACAAAGATAAGGAAAAAGATAAGGGTAAAGATAAGGGCAAAGAAAAGGAAAAGGAAAAGAATAAAGACAAAGAGAAAGAAAAGGAGAAGGAGAAAGAAAAGGAAAAAGAGAAGGATAAGGATAAGGATAAGGAAAAAGAACTACCCACTATTCCAAAGAAGCCTTCCGATGGAGTTTCTACAAATGATAGAAAGCGTACTGTTTCAGCGACATCAGTGCATTCAGATGAGTCGCCAAATAAGCGAAAACGTGAAGACAATGAAGACGACAAGCCGTTCAAAAGAATCAATAACGATATGAGGTAAGAAACTGCTATTATTACTTTTGGGCACTTTTAATAGCCACCAACTTTTAGAAACCGGAATAGAAAGAAGCGTGATGGCTATTTCACTGGATCAAATAGCTCCGATCGAAGAAATTCAATGCCGTCACCTGGAGCGCCAAATAACCGAACACATCCGCCTGTAAATCAGCGTATGCCTGGAATGTATTCTGATGGACGAACGAATTCGCCCTTTATGGAATCAGATCGTTGGAACCACAGAGATCGGTGAGACTAAATAAACGAAATATGTTACAAGTGACTTGATTTCAAGTTTATTTTAGCTATGGTCCGTCGGATTTCAAAAGGTGTAATCGTTATGATTCGTATGGTAGAAGTCAGTCGCATAAGTACCACAGAGATCACAGAGACCCGGACAGGGATCGGGAAAGAAGGCCAGAAAAGAGAAGGTAAGTTCGAATCTAATTTTAATGTCTATTCACTTAGGTGTCTTTCTCCTTTGATTACTAAAGTTCACGTTGAGCTGTTGGCATCTGTTACGTTTTGAAATCTTATAAATTATATGCTCCAATTCCGATTAATTTTTTCTTATGTGTTGTGGACAGTATAATATATATATTTTTGTTTTGGGTCTTGTTCGTAGGGTTTTTTTGTTCTAGGTCTTGTTCGTAATGTAATTTTAATGGTTATTCAGTCAAGTCCTTTCTTCTTTGCTCTTTGTTAAAATTCACGTTGAGTTTTGGACTTCAAATTTCTATTATTTTTTCCTGTGTTGCCGTCATGACTATTATTATTATTATTATTATTATTATTATTATTATTATTATTATTATTATTATTATTATTATTATTATTATTATTATTATTATTATTATTATTATTATTATTATTATTATTATTATTATTATTATTATTATTATTATTATTATTATTATTATTATTATTATTATTATTATTATTATTATTATTATTATTATTATTATTATTATTATTATTATTATTATTATTATTATTATTATTATTATTATTATTTATTGGTCTGTAGGAACCCGGAAGTTCATGACCTCACCGACTCGACTCCGCCATCGTTCCCTGTCCTGTGCACTCTCCTTCCACGCTTGACCATTCGATCCGACCTACTCAAGGTCAAACCTAACATTGTCCTCCCATCTTCGTCGCGGGCGTCCGGCCGGTCTCTTTCCCGTTGGTCTAACGCCAAGAATTCTGCACACGGGCCTATCGTTGCCCATTTGCGCCACGTGTCCGGCCCATCTTAATCTTCGCGACTTGATTCCTCTCACTATTGTTAATTTGCGATATAGCTCTTCCAATTCGTGGTTATGCCTCCTCGTCATATCCCCTCAAAACTTTATTCTCGAATAAGCGGAATTTGTTTTTTTCCCGTTTTGTGAGAGCCCATGTTTCGCATCCATATAGAACAAACGGCATGATTATGGTTCTATAGACACAGACAGTTTACTGACTGCGTGCCAACTAGCGTTGCCGGAATGCAGTCTTTTGTTAATTTCCTTCGACTTTTCGTTACTGGCCGTCAGTATTGTTCCCAGATATTTAAATTTTTTAACTTTTTGAAATATCTTACCTCTGACGTTTATATGTGTTCCCTGACGTCCACCTGCTCTCGCCGTAATCATGTATTTTGTTTTGTCTTCATTTATTTCTAGGCCCACCTTCTGCCGCTTGCATGATGATTTCACAGTTTTTACTAACAATTTCTAGATTATCATCCAGAACGGCGATGTCATACGCATATGCGAGCACTTGTGTGGAACCGTTCAGGGATGATCCGGCCACGTTGTCGTCTTGTACCTTTCTGATAACATACTCGAGCACAAGGTTAAAAAGACATGGTGAGAGGCCATCGCCCTGTTTTAGTCTGTCGCGGATTTCACATGGCTCTGAGAAGTGGTTTCTTATTCTAACTCGCCCTTTGCTTTCGTTCATGCAGATTTGAATGAGGGCGGCATCTTTTTTCGGGACTACCGGCTCAACCGCCGTCATGACTATTTAAGTACCAGACCTTGTTCTTAATAATATAATTACCTGTTTTTGTCATCTGAATTATCCAACACCAACTTAGGTCTATGAGTTTTATGAAACAGACTATTTATCAAGTATTTTACGTATATGACAAACTTACATTAATTTAATTTTTTTTTTTGCGATAAATACGTCATTGGTTTTCAGGTTTATTGATCATTTATCAAGTTTTAAATTGTATTTATTGGGTTATTATCTACTATTTTGGCTATCTGGTCTATGCTTAACTCGGCATATTTTACTTCCTTATCGACTTATTTCTTTTGTTGCTAATTAACAAGATCTAGTTTCCATCTTCTGAACAAAAATCATTATTGGGTTCGGCAAACCTGTGTATAAGTTCAAAGACAGGGCATACGTAAAAAAATCGATCTCTTGTTTACTTTTTGTTCAAATTTCTTTCTAAAACAAATAACTAACATTGTTTGTGAACCTGGTATATGTCGATCACCTCTGATCTTCATTAAAGAATGAATTCAAATTGACAATCGATTTAAAAACCGGTAGTACGTAGCGACATATTCCACTATAATTTCTGTGCTACCAGTTTGCAAATACTGCGTGCGTATAATTCTGTTTATTACCTTTGATTCTATTTCTATTTCTTTATTACTTTTTTTCTGTTGATTTAACATCTATTTGTTATTTTATTAATATGTTTGTGAATAACTTTGGGAAATCCAATAATTTTTATGAACAGCTGCATTGAAGTTTGTTGACATTGAAAAGTTTGTTGACGCCTGTTCATTTTATGCGAAATGAACACGTCAGACGTTTTGATATACTAGTGTTCATCGGGTGACTGGATAAACACTGAGATTTTAGAGTTGATTGGGAAATATTGAGGAAAGTAAACCCCCAATTTAAAGATAAAATTGTTGAAGAAAATATTGGAGTTAGCGGACGTTTATTGAAATGATTAACCTTTTATGCATTGTTGACGTGTCAAGATATACCCACAGCGGTGTCAGCTTGTGTTAAAAGTAAAAAAAGAAGGCCCGAGTATGAATCACTTTAAAAACATCCGAGTCGATATACTTCACCATATTTTTTTTATGCTTGAAGTAAACATGAGTGTTCCCGGAGTTGATTAACACAGTCGAGTTAATTGTATTTTAGTTAGTTAATAAAGCCGTAAAAATATGACCGGAAACTCGGAGAGAATAATGCACGATAATAATGTTTTTTTATATGACTATATTAGCAGTGGTGACGACGATTTTGAATTTGGTATTTGTATTGATAAAAATGATTATTATTATTATTATTATTATTTATTACGATGCAATTAATTACACAATAACTTAATTCTAAATAGCGCTAGCTGCTAGGGCTTTCGGCTAATATCGATTTACTTTAAATTTTGTTATGAAGGTTAGTAAGTGTTAGTAATTCGTATGTGTAGTTGATATTCTGTTCTGATGGTTTTGCCAGAATGTTGCTGAAGGGGTCGTTTCCAAATAGTTGGTTTGCAATGGTTTGGACTTTTGGGCAGTCGAATATGATGTGATGTGGAGTAAGTGGGACTTGGTTGTTGCAGTTACTGCATTGTGGAGGGCTGGTTTTTGTAAGGATGTGTTGGTGTGTCCTAGCCGGAGTCGTAGGAAGCATTTTATTTTTCTGTTGGAGACTGTTGTTGGGTAAGTAACGGGTTTGGTGTCCTGTTTAATAGTGCTGTACAGGTGGGTGTAGTGGTGCCATTCTTCTTCCTCCACGTTCTTAAGGGCATTTTTTACCTGTCTTCTTATGTCCGTTTTGTTAGGATAATAGAAGGAGACGAGAGGCGACTTTGTCCCCAGTTTTGCGGCCGCGTCGGCCGCTTCATTTCCACTAATGTTACAGTGCCCTAGGGTCCAAAGTAGCTTTATTTTATTAGCTTTCTTAATAATGTTATCTTGGATTTGACGAATGACAGCGTTTGTGGAGTTTACGTTGGTTATTGCTTTTAGAGTTGAAAGGCTATCAGTACAGATAATCGTTGGGATTTTCTGGATCAGTTTTGTTGCTTCCAAAATTGCCGTTGCTTCCGCTGATAGGATGGAACAAAAGGTGGGAAGTGATCCCATTCTGATTATTTCTTTGCGATTGTTGACTATAGCAAATGACACATTTGATTCGTTTTTGGAACCATCTGTGAAAAACAGGTTCCAGTTTTGATGTTTGTCGATGGTATCCTTGAAAAGTTTTTGATAGATTATCTGATTTGTTGAATGTTTTGGATAATGGGACAGGTCATCTAAGATTGTATTTCTCGGAATTAACCATGGAGGGTGTTGTGTGCGGTGGGGTTTTGAAATATTTATAGGGAGATGTAAGTCCTTGGCTATATCGATGGCCCTTTCCAGTCCTGAGCGGTATCTCGACCTTCGTTTTTATTTATAAATTTTTCGGATGTCTTGCACTATGGGGGTTGTTATAGACATTGTAAATTTGTAAGCAAGTGTAGCTGATATATATTTTAGTCTCTTTTCTATAGATGGGAGACCGCATTCGACGAGGATGTTTTTAATTGGTGTAGTACGGAATGCTCTGGTACTTGCTCGAGCTGCGGCGTGATAGGGAGATTTTATTGTTTGCAGGGTCGTTTTGCTACATTTTCCGTATATCATTAGTCCGTAGTCGATTTTAGATAGGATGATGGCTTTAGTTATGTTAATAAGGGTGTTAGTATGTGCAGATCCATTCTTATATGCTAGGTATTTTACAATATTTAATCTTGCAGCTAGGCTTTTCTTAAGTGCTAAACAATGTTCTTTAAAATTGTATTTACTGTCAAAGAGGATACCGAGGATTTTCATGGATTGGATTGTAGGGATTGTGTGATTCTGAAAGGGAAGTGTGATGTTTTTGCTGCAGCTGGTTTTTCTACAAATGTGTAACATTTTAGTTTTTTCGAGGGAGATCTTTGCGCCTGAGGTTTTACACCAATTAGTGATGTGTAGTATTTCTGAATAGGTAGATTGTACTTCGTTGAGATCGTTTACGTTTGTTAGAATAACTAGGTCGTCAGCGTAGAGGCAGTGTTTTATGTTTTTATATTTTACGAGAATGTCGTTTATTCCGTCAAAGGCTATAGCGAATAATAGGACTGATAGTGGAGAACCCTGTGGAATACCGTTTTTTATGTTGTATATTTGTGAGAATGCACCACCTGTTTTGACTCTAAACTTCCTGTTGGAAAGAAAGGACTTGATTATGTAGAACATATTGTTACCAACTCTCCATTGCGCTAATTTATTCAAAATCACATGAGGACCGATCCTGTCGAACGCTTTTTCAAAATCTATGGAGAGAATTGTTGTATGCTTTTTGGTTGACAAAGAAGATGTGATGAAGTTGTCGATATGGAGTAGCACATCAATCGTTCCACGTCCTTGCTTGAAACCAACCTGTTCAATGCTTATTAGATTGTTTTTCTCCATGAACCAGTTGAGTCGTCTAGCTACAATTTTTTCAAATGTTTTTCCTAGACATGGGAGTAACGATATTGGGCGATATCCTTTTGCCGAAGTCGGTTCGCCCGTGGGTTTTGGTATGGGTACAATTGTGGCTATTTTCCACACTTGTGGAATTACACCTGTTTGGAGTATGTTATTGAAGAGGTGGAGTATTCGGTGTCTCAGGAGTGGTGGACTGTTCTTTAACATTATGTAATCGACTCGATCATATCCTGGTGTTTTACTTGTGGCGCCGTGTAGGGTTGACTCTAATTCAATTTTATTGATCGGGAGATCTATTAATTTAGAGGATGGGCTTGTGTGAGGGGACGGGCTAATTGTGTCTCTTTTGGCAGAGAGAAATGACGGATGAAAGTTTACGTCTTCTGCGTAGTTTGACCATGTTTTGCCGAGATGGTCTGCAATTTGCTGGGGCGATGTGAGAGTGCCTGAGTCGGTGTTCATGCATTTTATTGAGAGGGGGCGATACTGCCCAGTTAGCGTTTTTATATCCGCCCAGATTTTTCTGGGAGTGGAGTTCGGATTTAACTTTTCGGTAAATGTTTGGAAGGCTTTTCTTTTTTCTTCCTTGGCATTTTTGCGAAAAAGAGCATTTAACTTTTTATAATTGATTAGGTTAAAATCGGAGGGGAATCTTTTGAAAATTCTCCAGGCTTGTTTTTTCTTCCTTAGGTTGTCCAATACTGGATTCCACCAGGGAACTACTGCCTTATGGAGTTTTCGACTTGTTTGTGGTATCGAGGCATTTGCTCCTATTCGGATTGCTTTAGTGATTATGGCTGTTTCTTGATTAATATTTTGACTCTCTACATGTTGACTTAGTGCCTGGGTAGTTATATTTTGAAATTTACTCCAATTAGCAAGTTCGGTTTGGAATTTAGGAAGAAGTTTGGAGGGTTTGGGACACATGCTAGTGTTAATGTTTATTATTATTGGAAAGTGGTCGCTCCCGTGCAGGTTGGGTAAAGTATTCCAAGTGCACATTGGGGCCAATTGAGGTGAGGCTAGTGATAAGTCTACATGTGTGAAGGATTTGTGAGTGGAAAAATGTGTGTGGCTACCGTTGTTGAGTAGTGCTAGATTTGCGGTCAGTATGTATTTCTCTACGGTTTTTCCCCTTTTATTAGTGGACGAAGATCCCCAGATGGGACTCCACGCATTAAAATCTCCGAGGAGAAGTATCGGTGTTTGGATGCTATCTGTGATAGTGGTAAGATCGTGTATCGTTATTGATTGGGATGTGGGGGTGTATGCTGATATTATCGTGAGGTTTCTGCCGATATTTATTTCTACTGCTACGACCGAGATTGCAGAGTTTACTACTATAAGTTTATGTGGGATTGATCTATGTATAAGTATACCTGTACCATGTTTAGAAGCAACATTTTCCGTAAGGTTGTGAAAGAATGCCGCGTATTCTTTGGGTCCTGTGGCCCGAGAGTCGTGGCGGATGTGCGTTTCTTGTAGAGCTATGATGGATGGTTTCAGATCTTTGATGAGTATTTGGAGCTCATGCATATTGTTTTTGAGTCCGTTCAGATTCCACTGTAGTATTGTGAGTTTATGGATATGAATGCTATTGTGTATATTAAACCTGCTGCTGTTGGGGATTTTGTTGTTGTAAGGGTTCAGTCTCCGTGTCTTGAGTGTTGATCCATTCAAGCCGAAGCCCTGTCTGCTTCGGCCCGAGTTGGGATTTTCTCGAGACACAGAGACTGTGCTTTCGTTGGGAGTGTTAGGGTTATATGTGGTTATTGTGAGGGAGTGGGGAGTTTAATAATTCTTGAATGGTGGGTTCATTTATTTCTATGTTAGTGTTTTTTTTAATAGGTATAGGTTCGTTGTTACGGTTAGTTGTTGTGGGTTTTATGATTAGAGGTGATTGGTTTTGTATGGCTTTACGGTATTCTGCAGATGTAGAAGCGCAGTTTGAAATGAATGAAGTGTTTGTCGATGTTGGTTGGAGTGTAGTTTTTGTTGGGTTTTGTTTTGTAGTTTCTTTTATTGGTGGTGTTATATGTGTGGCTGTTGTTTTGAGAAGTGCGGCATAGGATTCCTTTGGTTTGTTTGATGGCGTGGGATTTCGTTCCCTATATATCCGTTTCGCTTCGGATAGAGAAATTTTATTTCTCGTTTGTATTTCAAGAATGGACTGGTTTTCTATATATTGGGGGCATGATGGTGATGAAGCAGGGTGAGGGCCTTGACAGTTGGCACAGTGGGTTCGGGCGCATTCTAAGTCGGGGTGTGGAGGAAGGTTGCAGTTGTTGCACGTTGGGTTTCGCTTGCACCATTTGGCTGTATGACCGAGTAGTTGGCATTGGCGGCAGCGCATTGGTCTTGGGATATACTCATTTATTTTGGCTTTGTGCCATCCGATTTCTATGTTACTCGGTGGATTGAAGCGGTCAAATGAAAACAACATTAGTCCGGAGGCCCTGATTTCGCCATTTTGCGATTTTTTTAAATTTATGGACACTTACCACTCCTTGAGGTTTCATTTCTTGGACGATGTCTTCTTCCGGAACATTAATTAGGTATGGTGCGTAAACAATACCTTTCGAGAGGTTTAATTTCGGATGCAACTTTATTGTTACCGGACATAGTTGATCGAACCGTTTGGTATTTACAAAACGTAGAGCTGTTTGTTCATCTTTCACTAGTAAGAGAATTGAACCGTCTCTTAGCATGGACACTTTTTCATATTGTGTACTAATTGAGTCTATAGCTCTTTTTAACACGAATACGTTCACTCCGGTCAGAGGTTTTGTCGCGTCATTAGGAACAATTAGTATAAATTTCGGGTTTTTTTCACTTGTCTTTGTTGGTAATTCCGGGAAGTTCGATTCAATAGGACTAAATGCCTGCCGTTTTTTTTTATTGACGGGGACGTCACCCAAGGACGTTTCCTGCAACATACCGAATCTGTTGCCGGTGTGCTGCTTTGGCCCTAAGGCCATTTTTTATTTATTTCTCTTTTACTTTTGCTTTACTTTGGAACCGGTTAATTTAAAGTACACTAACAAAAGCAATACACTTACAACACGCACAGTACCGTAATAAAATATTCACACGCGGTTTTGTGTTCACAATTCTTTAACTGCACAATACGGTTAAAATTAGCGTCCTTACTGTTCGAGAGTTCGTCTGGCTGATAAAAATGAAAATCTGAGAAGCATTACGTTTTCAAACCATAATGATAGTGACAGTGAAGTAGTTCCTGGAAAGAAAAGTCGAATACCTAATTTTTAAGTTACAGTGGGAATGAAGAGGATCGAACCATACTGCTGATGAGACTACTTAAGGGAAAGACTACACAACTTAATGACATTCCACCTCGAATACAATACAATACCTTTTTAAAAGCCACAGATCCACTAGTTCTAACCCATATTAAAAGGCCGTTAGTGCTACTTTTCACAGACGAGTTGGTGGACAGTATAATAAAGATGACAAATAATTATGCTAAGCAGAAAATAAAAGCCTGGGAATCTATATAAAAGGAATCAGTTTGGAAAAAGTGAAAAGATGTAAAGAATTTTTGGCCTTCCTTGGAGTAATTCTTAATATGGGTATGTGGGGGTTGACGTATGTGTTCCGCCGAACACTGTTCGCAAATCGAACACGGAGCGAATAGGCAGAAATACAACGCCGAGAAATTGTCACAAATGAAACGCAGTTCTACTTTTTGAAACACTCTTTTGTTTTTATTGCTTGTTTGTATATTTAGTTTTTTTAGTCAATGGTCGGTTGCGGAATGGAAACAACACAATTTACACTACACCTCATCTTACATACACATCCGTCTTACATTTAGATGTTTTTCTTTCTTCCTGGCTAGTGCATACAGCCTTACACTCAATATTTTCCGCACAAGTACACACGAGATAAATTAGAATCGCACACGATACGAGTACCACAATGGGCTCGCGATGAGGATAACTTGTCAGTCTCAGAATCTATAGTTCTCACTTCATTTAATTATTTCGGCGCAGAAAGAGATTAACGCTGCACTTTCCCGAATGTCGGATCAATATGTTTCGCTCTATTTCTAATTCGTCGCGCGGCTCGACCTCCTCTGTGGAGTTTCTCTGTGACGACCCTTGGACGGATGCTCGATATAGACTAACTGTCTGCCCACACAGATATCCAGATTCAAAACTGGTATCTGTATCTGTACGGAAAAATTTCCCTATTCGATCTGCTAACAGCATTCCCGAAATCTCTGTTAGCAGCATGCTATTTCATGCCAGGGGTAATTTCCTATTTTCCTGAAAGGAGAAAGTCATTCCTTGCATACATCCTTATCGCCATCCGTGGTGGCGATCGGAATTCAGTTCGACGGTTGTCGATTGTGTGCCGCCTTATTTACATACGACATCTGGCGCGCAGACCGGAGATATTCGGCGATTGTTGGACGTACAGTCCGTGGGTTTTATTTGACTTGGTACCCGAAATCGAAATCCATTAGATCTTTCTAATGGTGTGAAATTCTAGCGTGACCGTGGGATTGGAGTATTGCCTTTGTTGGCTTAACTCATAAACAATCGGATATCTCGTTTAGATATTATTGATTGCGATAAGTCGTGGCTGCCTTCTGTTGTTCAACGAATTTGGGTGGTCCTTGCATTAGGTTACCCGCACGTGCATCCGTTGATCGGCTCATTCTTTGGTGATAGCAATTCTTTTGTATCGATACTCGGAATTGCCGGTTCGATGAGATGTTCCTGGGCGCAGGCAGAATGTATGGCATTTTTGGGAATTGCTTTTAGGAATAGGATGCATGGATGTTTATACCTTTGTTTCAGGCATGATGAACCGCAAATTGTTGAGCTTGGCATCAAAAGCTTTGAGACGTTCAGTTCCTTACTTTTTCGTGTCGGGCTCAACATTGGCCAAATGCTTCAGGTAGGTATGTTCCTTGAAGGGTAGGAACCTTACTTGCGCGGAATTGTGCGTTCGTAGAACGCTACAGTCTAATTGACGCTCTTGTCGGAGGGAGGTATTTCCCGACTTCTTCCGGAACGCGTAGACCAGCGGCTTGTGGTCTGTAAAAATAGAGAGTGAGCGATCTTCTATCATATGACGAAAGTATTTGACAGCGCTGTAGATCGCAAGTAATTCGCGATCATAGGCGCTGTAACATGGCTTTGTGGTACTCAGCTTCCTTGAAAAGAAATCGAGTGGTTCCGGTCGCCCTTTGATGCCCTGTTCAAGGACGGCTCCGATTGCGGTATCCAATGCGTCGCATTAGAAGGGTGAGTTCGATTCTCGTCGCTGGAAGCTTCGTGGAACTCTTGGGAGTCTGATTGTCCCTGGGCCTGCTGACTGGTACCGGCTCGCGTAGTGGGCATTGTGATGTCACAATCAGAAGAGGAGCCGGAATTGGGGACGTTGGAGACAGTCGGAAGTGCGTCTGAGGAAGCAGTAAAGGGTCGCCAAGAGGACGCGAGGAGTTGAACCGAATCAAATGGAACCAAAGCGAGTCGAAGGTGATCGAGTGGGTGTTGCCTGGAGTCGCGAACAAGTGGTAGTGCTTTCGTGTTAACTCAATGTTTGTTACTGTTGAGACAACGTTATTTTGGAATGAATCTTAATCGTGATGTTTGTTTGTTAGTTTCTGATTTTAATAATTTAATTCTTCGAGGTTTGCATTACGCTTATTGAAATTGTTGTCTTAATTTGATTTTGTATTCGTATATGTAATTATTTAAAAATCATTTTCGGTTTTAAATTTTTGTGATTAAAGTTTGTTTAATATGCACAATATTTAAATAATAAGTAAAAAAAAAGGAAATCAGGAATATGGGGGAAGTACACTAAAGGGGAAAATATGAAAATATTATATGTAACAGGTCAATTGAAAAGTCTCCGGCCTTCCATAGTAAAACACATTTTTTTGGCAAAATTCGTTTTTTTTTTATTCAACATAATTCCCTTCGAGGGTGATACACTGATTATAGCGCCCCTCCAACTTTTCGATACCTTTTTTGTAGTACGATTTGTCCTTTCCTTCAAAATAGGCCTCAGTTTCGGCGATCACCTCTTCATTCGACGAAAATTTCCTCCCAGTGAGCATTCTTTTGAGATCTGAGAACAGGAAATAGTCGCTGGGGGCCAGATCTGGAGAATACGGTGGATGCGGAAGCGATTCGAAGCCCAATTCATGGATTTTTGCCATCGTTTTCACTGACTTGTGACACGGTGCATTGGCTTGGTGAAGCAGCACTTTCTATTTCTTCAAATGCGGCCGTTTTTCGGCGATTTCGTCCTTCAAACGGCCCAATAACGCTGTGTAATAGTCGCTGTTGATGGTCCTTCCTTTTTCAAGATAGTCAATGAAAATTATCCCAAAATACAGACGCGATAACCTTGCCAGCCGACTGTTGCGTTTTTCCACGCTTTGGGGCGGGTTTATCGTGTGCAGGCCACTCGGATGACTGTCGATTGGACTTCGGAGTGAAATGATGGAGCCATGTTTTATCCATTGTCACATATCGACGCAAAAACTCGGGTTTATTACGCTTGATCATCTCCAAACACTGCTCCGAATCATCAACTCGTCGTTGTTTTTGGTCAAAAGTGAGCTCGCGCGGCACCCACTTTGCACAGAGCTTTCCCATACCCAAATATTCGTGAATGATATGATGTACACGTTCAGTTGATATCTTTAGAGTGCCTGCTATTTCATCCAATTTCAATTTACGGTCATTCAAAATCATTTTGTGGATTTTTCTAATGTTTTCGTCGGTAACAACCTCTTTTGGGCGTTCACTGCGTTCACCTCACCGTCTTCGGTGCTCATTTCACCACGTCTAAACTTAGCATACCAATCCTTGATGGTTGATTTTCCTGGGGCGGCGTCTGGAAACTCGTCATCAAGCCAAGTTTTTGCTTCAACTGTATTTTTTCCCTTCAAAAAGCAATATTTTATCAACACGCGAAGTTCCTTTTTATCCATTTTTTTCACAATAACAGAAGTTGCTTCACTCAAAATACTATAATTCACAAACTAATGATCCGACATCTGTCAAATTTATACACGCGTGTTTTTAAGGTTAGGGCTAACTACAAATCATCATCATCATCATCATCATCATCATCGGCACTACAACCGGGAACCGGTCTTGGCCTTATTTAGCAAGTCCCGAGGCTTGTTAAATTTTCCATAATGATTTATTTTTTCTGGGCAAGGTCATTAGTCTTGCGCCAGGGGCTCCCCGACGGGGAATCGAACCCCGGTCTCCCAGGTGACAGGCGGGTATACTAACCACTATACTATCGAGGAGCCCACTACAAATCATATGGATTTAATTCTAGTGCCGCCATCTATGTGTCAGGTCGGGTACTTTTCAATTGACCTGTTATATTTAACGAAATAATTGCGGTAGCAGCACGTTATATTGATAGGATATTCTTATAATCTAATCGTCATGAAATGCGTTATAATTTAAGAACTTCTTGCTTAACATAGAGTAAAATAAACAATCTTGTTCGTCTTGAAAATTTATTTTTAAATGATGGTTAGTAATGATTATCTAATAGTTAAATGCTTTCTATTTGCTCTATTCTGTATGACGAATAAAATAAGGTTTTTCAAAGAAATGGGCAAAAAATATATTTCGTTGTGTGTGTTACGTGCAAATTAATTTCGTCACTGTTTTAAATCCACGTTAAATTTATCTATGAATTATCTACTAATCATAAATTTATAATTACGTCAAGAGATTCTAAAATTAGTAATAATTTCCGATGGTAGAATTTTGATTGCTCATGTGCTTCCTAAATGTAATCACGATTAAGGGCAGTGTTTTTTATATATTGTTCTTTCTTTCTACACCGCAATTGTTTAATTAACTTTTAATTTCAAAACGTCTGAAGCGGGGTTAACATTTTATTCTAACTTCTTGCTCGGAGGGAGCTTACTGATTTTACGTTTTTTGGTTCAGAAGGAGCTCACCAGAGAGAAAAGAAAAAAACCAAGGAAACGAAAACGAATGTTTTTTTTAACTCCTTCTGTTGGCGGTTGTCCGAGTGTCCTGATGGCAAAGGGGGCTCTGCTGGAAATTCGGAATGCCTACGATCCTCAAGTGACGTTGATAAACACAGAAGCGTCGGGGTTGTTGCACCCTTTAATAGCCTTTTAGTTTCTTGGCACTGGTCATTCTCACAGTTTGCTGTCACTCGTACTGTCTTTTGATTTAATGTTTAACAGATCAGAAGGTTGTGTGTTCATCTCACGTCGGGGTCACCAATGTGGGGGTTGACGTATGTACCTTACACGGGCACTAGCTTCACTTACCTCCCAACACTGATTCGCTGAAATTTCATCGATTGTTCCACCGAAGTCGGTAAAATAAAACATCGGTTAAATTGTTTGAATTGTTTTTTTATTTGTGGTTCATTTTATTAAAATATGTACATTCACTGAGATTGTTTATTGCAAAGATTCGCAAGGTTACAGAACAATTGTTTATTTGTTAAAACAGGTACACACAGGTTGTTTGTTGCAAAAACCCGCGAAGTTACTTAGCAGTGGTTTATAGGGTAAAACGCATTTCCAGATACAAACTTCTCGCAAGAGATGTATTCATACGCGAGGATCGAACACTTACATATTCTCGCGACTCCGACCAACGCCACGACCTCGACCTGTGTGTCTCGTTAGATAATTAGTTACTCGCACTCAAGAACATGTATGTTCATACCAGATTGGGGATGAAATCTGACTAGTATATATATTATACATATATATATATATTATACATATATATATATATTATACATATATATATATATATTATACATATATATATATATTATACATATATATATATATATATTATACATATATATATATATATTATACATATATATATATATATATTATACATATATATATATATATTATACATATATATATATATATTATACATATATATATATATATTATACATATATATATATATATTATACATATATATATATATATTATACATATATATATATATATTATACATATATATATATATATTATACATATATATATATATATTATACATATATATATATATATTATACATATATATATATATATTATACATATATATATATATTATACATATATATATATATATTATACATATATATATATATTATACATATATATATATATATTATACATATATATATATATTATACATATATATATATATATATATATATATTATACATATATATATATATATATATATATTATACATATATATATATATATATTATACATATATATATATATATTATACATATTATACATATATATATATATATATTATACATATATATATATATATTATACATATATATATATATATATATATTATACATATATATATATATATATATATATATATTATACATATATATATATATATATATATTATACATATATATATATATATATATTATACATATATATATATATATATATTATACATATATATATATATATATATATTATACATATATATATATATATATATATTATACATATATATATATATATTATACATATATATATATATATTATACATATATATATATATTATACATATATATATATATATTATACATATATATATATATTATACATATATATATATATATTATACATATATATATATATTATACATATATATATATATATATATATATTATACATATATATATATATATATATATATATTATACATATATATATATATATATTATACATATATATATATATATTATACATATATATATATATATATATTATACATATATATATATATATATATTATACATATATATATATATATATATATATTATACATATATATATATATATATATATATTATACATATATATATATATATATATATTATACATATATATATATATATATATTATACATATATATATATATATATATTATACATATATATATATATATATATTATACATATATATATATATATATATATTATACATATATATATATATATATATATTATACATATATATATATATATATATATTATACATATATATATATATATATATTATACATATATATATATATATATATATATATATATATATATATATATATATATATATATATATATATATATATATATATATATATATATATATATATATATATATATATATATATATATATATATATATATATATATATATATATATAAATTTTTACTTATTGTCCTATATTTAGAGTTGTTTTATCAATGCCTGGTTAGAATAACTTGTAGTATATCTTTTAACCACATGGTGTCTGAGGTTCAAGTTAATTAGACAAGTATTTGTGAATCGGTTCTTGCATTTATTCCATTGCATGTCAGCGATAAGTTCTTCCTGGTTTCTTGGTCTACCCTTAAAACTAACTTGGCTATCGGAGTAACATAATAGTGTACTTGAGTAGGGCTTTGCTTACAGCCATTCGAATACTTTCCCGAAATTGTTTGTATGGATTGTATTGGAATTCTTTCTCACTTATTTATAGTATTGCACTATTCATAGTATTGTTACACGGATACTATGGTGTATAACCGGGTAATCCGTCGATTTCTACTGATCTCTTATTGCTCAGTGATTCAAAGATATCCTTAATTTTTCCCTTCGTTATTTGCAGAATATTAGCCGTTGGGGATAAGGAATTTGTCATATTACACCATTGAATTGGCTAAAATTGAGATCCCCATTGCAAAGAAATGTTATTTAGAGGGTGGAGTAATGGATTACTTCTTTGTCTTCCAAGGTGTCATTGGGCTTGTACATTTCCTGAAAGACAGCTAACTGTCAATAGTGAAGGCTCTTGCTTTCACCTGTGGTGGAATTTCTGCTGGTGATAAATCATCCATTTTTCACTTTCTCGAAAATACACAAAACACTAAACAGTTGCATAGAGCAAATTATACAAGGTATTAAATAGACACTTGGTATTTACTTTTGCACCAAGTGTACCAACACGACAATAGTAGTTTCATATGTAGTATGTAGTAGTGCCATTTTGAGATTAGGTCGAGACTTTTTCATCCTGCTCTCTTATATCATAATATATCATAAAAAACTAATGTCTGTTTTTCTTCGTTTCAGATATCAACAGTCTTATCCACCCCCGTCAATGAATTATCCAGGTCATTATATTCCCCCAGATTATTATATGCCGAATGGCGGTTTACCGCAGCCTGGTCCACCTCATGGCTACCGGGATAATAGGTATCCGCCAGGTGGCGACTGGCCGCGCGATAATCGAATGGACTATCCTCCTGATTTTCGTCGTGGTGGCGGTGGTAATGATTATGATCGGCGTCCACCACCAACGTAATCCCACACAATACTTATTCTCGTTGTTGCATACTCTACAACACAATCATCATTAAGTTGCCTATTTACTGTATTTAATAACCGATTTGTATAAACGTTATGAATATAATTCCAAATTGGAATTTCATATTCAAATTATATATATACAAAAGATACGTATAATTAGATATTAAGTTATAAATTTAGGCCAAAGGAAGCGTCTACAACATTTTAGGAATTACAAGATATCGGAACAAGCCCCAAAGAGAAGGCCTTTGGCTTTTGTTTTATTTTTGTTTCTCTTCAAATTTGAGTTCTTTTTCCGCTTATGTAACTAATGGCGATTCCAAATGAAGGAAATAAATTATAATATTAATAAAAACAAAACGAAAAACCACAAACTCTGATTTTTTTAATCCATCTAAAAAAAGAATAAACTATATCTTCTATAGTGAGCATGTTAATAAGTTCTTTATTTATTAACATGCTTCTTTTAACATAAACATTAATGTGCTTTATTGTATTTAAGTCACACGGAGCGGTCTTAATTGTATTACGCTTAACAATTCGATCATACATAAAAATAAATTGTACGATTGTATTTTATGCGATTACAAATGTAATGAAATCTCATAATCATTGGCTTTATTGTAATATTCTAAATCATTACCAAACTAAGATTGTACATACGCAATTCCTTAAGATGTAACACCAACTGAAAACAAAACAAATTCACTATATGAAAGATAAATCTGATGTACTATTAAATAGTATGTAAATCAAAATTAACATTTAAAAAAAAAGAAAAGAAAAAAAAATACTAAAAACGAAAATACTAAAAAAATATATATGTATTTAAGAATTGTGTAGTTTTCCTTTGTATAGTGTTTTACACATCTATTTATAAAAAAAAAAAAAAACATTATCGTTGAGTGCATAATAATAAGGCCTGTAGTTTAACGTTTGTTTGGAACTGAACATAACACATTTGTAATGAGTTTAATTTTGCAGTTGAGTCGACTGCAGGCAGAATTAATTCGTAAATTATAAGTAGTCCGTAAATTAAACGTCTTTTTTTATTTGGTGAGTTTTTAATAAATTGTAAGTAGTCAAGAATGTAAGTTTGTAAATATTTTGCAATAACTACATGAGAATGCATAAAAACATTTGTTTCAATTTTATTAGTCTGCTACTACTTGTAAATATTAAACAAAAACAACAAACAATAATAAAGAAAAATTTATATTTTAATTATTTATTATGTAATATTAAAAAAAATTATTGCTGTCATTGGGTATCTATTTCTGATGTTGGTTGAACTCTTGTTTTTTTAATATGTTCTATGATTGTTACTGCAACGAAAAAGAGAAACTGAATCGCGAACGGCGCTTTCTTCAGCGACGTCCCAACAGTTTCGCCTTAGCGGACCGTATTTTCCAGCACTGGCCGGCCAACGATGATTTCTTCTAACTTAGGAGGATTGCACCTCCAGAGCCGGACTCTTCTCTGGATTGGCGGGCGTTTTTGACTTGCCCAGTACAGATCCTTGATAAAGTGGAGACGCGACTCAGAAAGAATGTAGACCAAAATTGCGTCGCAGAAATTTGCTTGATTTTATTTCCAATTTAATCAATGTATATTATTCAATAGTGGTTAGTATACCCGCCTGTCACGCGGGAGACCGGGGTTCGATTCCCCGTCGGCGAGCCTCTGGCGCAAGACTAATAACCTTGCCCGGAAAAAAGAATCAATATGGAAAATTTAACAAGCCTCAGGACTTGCTAAATAAGGCCAAGACCGGTTCCCGGTTGTAGTGCCGATGATGATGATGATGATGATATTATTCAATGTTATTTTGATTATTCCTGATCTCTCTGGAGCTGGTCTTGAACAAGACGGATTGGGTAGGAGTTCCTTCGCCAACTCCTGCTGCTTCAAAAAAAAAATGGGTGGCGAGAGGGCCGACTTTAGCGAGACGGATGTGTCCTTCATCTTGTCTCTGACTTCTGGACATCTTGCGATAACCAGAATCCCCCACATCCGTGAGGATGTTGGGCTCGGTCGCGCGATATCTGAAAAGAAAAGAAAAAAGTGGGGGTATCCAAGGATAGTGCAGGCAGTGTTAGTCCAGGTGTTCTCTAACTACTTGTATGAGGGATGGTGGGAAAGAAATCGTACAAGACCAGTAGATCTTGGGTGCGATAGTAAACGCAGATCACGTCTTTGGCGTCTGATAATCTGCGCTTTGGTCGGTGTGTATGTTTGTGTTTGTGCCGTCTTGTACTGTGCGTTCGTGTGTGTGGTTTGTTAATAATAGACCCTATAGATGGGTCCAGGAATCCTCTATTATAGAGGGGAATGTTGTTGGGAAGGGTGCTTTCTTCAGTTTTGCACTGAAGAAGAAATTGTGGGGGTTTGATCCGAAGAGATCGAGGGAGAGAAGGGTCAAGAATGCAAGAGTCCCGTACAAGTAGGTTCTCGCTGTTCTGAATGCTTTCGAGGTACTTGAATGCTAATTGAAGCAAGTACTCGTCGATAGGGGTAATGTAGGCGCCTTCATATAGGTGAGCGTTGGGGTAATGGCGAACGTCAGGCCTTCTAGTGTGATTGGTGCATGTTCTGAGGAGTTTCATTTAGAAAACTCGAAGTCTTTCCATTTGAACCGAAGATATGCAGGACCATATGGGAAAGGCGTACGATATTCCACATCGGATTAGCTGCTTATAGCAGAAAAGCTTAAGTTTGGTGTCAACTTTGTTGCTCGACTTCAAGATGTTGTGCAGTTGCTTAGACCGACCGAGTCCCTTTTTGGAGGATGTGGGTCACATGTTTGATGAAATTCATTTTTCGGGTATAAGTGACCCCAAGATATTTCATCCTGTCCTGTGGTCTAATCGTAGTATCTCCCGAGAAGTAGGTTGGGAGTGTTTACTACTCAGAATTATAGCTACTGCTTTGGATGGGTTAAGTCGAATTTTCCATCGACTGTAATACTGATACAGTTCGTCCAGATGACGGTTGAGTCGGTTTGTTGCGAGTTTTTGGCTTTTAGATGACGTGTACACTAGGATGTCATCCGCATAGCAAATCTGGTTTACTCTACCATCGACAGGGCGAGGAATATCTGAGGTGTAGATATTAAATAAGATGGGGCCTAGAATGGAGCCCTGTGGTACGCCTGCAGCGGCGTTGAAAGTTCGGGAAAGCTTTCCATTCATTCGAGCTTGGAAGGTTCTGTTTAAAACGAACTGGTAGATGATACTACACAGCGTTTTACTGAGGCCAGTATTCAGTAATTTAAAAACGAGACCTTCGATCCAGGTTGTGTCAAAAGCCTTTTCAATGTCCACGCTCACCGCAATGGTGGGTTCCTTATTAAAGAGCCGCACGCAAACGTGGTTTTGAAATATGTTGAGAGCCATAGTGGTGCTGTGCGCTCTTCTAAATCCAAATTGGAAGTCAGGTATTAGGTTCCTGACACCGATAAATTTATTTAGCTTCTCGTATATGAATTGTTCATATATTTTGCTGATGCAGGTGAGGAGCGAAATAGGACGAAAGCTTGAGGGGTGATAATTTGGTTTTCCAGCTTTTGCTATTGGGCAGACAACAGCATGCTTCCAAGATTGCGGAAAGTACCCCATGTTGTAGGCCTGGTTGAGCAGAATGGAGAGCTTTATAAAGAATAAAGTAGAAAGCCTTCGCAACGAGTGGTACGACATATTGTCGACACCGGGTGACTTCTTGGGGTTTCGAGATTTAACTAGGTTCTGTAGGGTATTTGGTGTGACGAAGCCGTGACTATTATCACGTGTATCGTCGAAGTATGCACTGTTACCTGAGTTAAAGACAACTATTGGCTCGTTAAAGTTGTATAATTTATTGTGAATCTCTGAACTAATTATTGCATTCGTTTCTGGGTCGCCATCCTCGTGAGTGAGCTTATGATTATTTTCAAAGGTCTCTCCGATGATGTTTGCTTTATTGGCATCATTATTGACAACAAGACCGTTGTGCATGATTGGTCCAGTGATACGAGAGGTGCCACATATCTTTTTAACATTTTTATAAATGTTCTGGTCCATCTGAATACCCTTCAGTTTGTCTTCCAATTGTGGGGTGCGATTGTTTTGGATTCTTTGTTTTATCAGTGTGCCAATATTGTGAATAATGGATCGCACTAATGGCTCCCTTTGCGTAAAGCGGTGACGATATCTCATTCTACAGAGCTTTTTACGCTCCCGGATGAGACGAAGAGTGAGGTCGTCAAGGGGACTCTGATAAGTCCTTTCAAGTTTGTGCTTCGGGACATGAGTCTCAGAAGTTTCAACTAGAATCTCGTGAAGTCGAGTTGCAGCGTTATTTATCTCAACCGTCGTTAGGTTCCTGTCAGTGGGGAGATAGCGTTGGTGGAGTTTCTCGTTCAATGTAATATTGAAGTTGTCCCAATTTGTGCGCCCATAATCGGGTATGTATCTGACATAAGCCCCGGATGCTCGATAGCCGCGGATGAACATGGTCACAGCGTTGTGGTCAGATACACACCCCGATACTTGGGGAGGAGAGATTTGGGGAAGAAAGTCTTTGGACACAATAAAGATGTCCAGGATGGAGCTGCCTCGGGTACCAATCGTAGGTGCGACTATTTCAAAGTTGAGGGCATGACAGTTCTCGGTTTACCATTGGAACAACTTTGTGCTGTTTGGGCAAGAGGCGGAGTTGTGCCAGTGGGGATGCCTGGAATTGAAATCGCCGCCTATGATGAAGGGTGGGTGTATGCCCCGAGGACGTTATTAATTGGCCGATATCATCGGGATTAATGGGGCCATTATTGGTTTTATGCGAGTGGTATATGGAGTATATGTTCACTCTACCATTATTAGCTAGATGCAGTTCAACCCCGGAGACCTCTATGGACTCGAAATGTGGGAGGTCAATAGCTTCATGGCGAAGTTCGCTATTAACTAGAATACAGGTGCCACCTCCGTTGATGGTGGGGCCGCCAGTGGAGGTTCGATCTCTTCGAATCATTGAAAAGTTTGGGAAAGTGGGACGATGACATGGATGCAACCTAGTTTCGGTTATAAGAACCACGTCCGCCCGGTTACCCTTTATGAAGTCAGAGACTATCGCACGCTTTGATAGCGAAACAAGGGAGTTGACATTTATAAGGATAACTTTAATTTTGGGATCCATTTTGAAGCGTATGTCTTACATATGCCGTGAAAAGGAGTGCATCCCTCTCAGCCTCAGTTATTAGTTTTTCATATCGCGGTCGAATATCCTCAATCACGCGAGAGAGACTAAGTAGTTTCTCCAGCATTGAGGGTTGCCCCTTTGGAGGCTTTTGTGCCGCCGCTTGGATTTGTGGCATTGTGTTGGTCTGTATAGCGGATCGCTTAGGAACTTGAATATGTTTTTGGGGGAGAGGTGGTGGGGTTTTCATATTCTTTGTTTGGTTCCCTTTAACCTTATCAGCGAATGTAAATCCATTTTGGATGAAATTTTGTGTGGCCTGTTTTCTGAAGTTTGACTTGGCTACTTGTTTAGCTCGAGTCTCCTTGGTTCTGTGGACTATCTCTTTATATTTGGGACAGTTCCTGTAGCTGGCCGGATGTCCTTTCTTACCGCAGTTGCAGCAAGTTGGCAACGTAATTTCATCCTGCACATCTTTAACCTTGGAGAACGTTTGTCGATCGTAGGTTACGATTTTATTGAGACCTGGACTCAAGGTCTTTGCCTTAAAGTTGGATATTCCTTGTCGGTTCATATCACCGACGAACTCCTTTAGGTTGAGGTCACGTGCAAAGACCCCAGGTTGCTGCTTCTTTTTTAAAGCAGGTACGTCTGCCCCGGCCGATGTTTGGTTGGCCTTTTGAGTTGGAGTGGTCTTTGGTTTCGGGGTTGTGGAGGATGGTACCTTCGAGGTGCACGATTTTTCCAGCGGAATGACTTTGTGCAGTGGGGTGTACCGAGAGGTTTGCCACGATTTCATTTGCCGAAGCTGGGGATATTATTGGCGTACAACCGGTGGCAACACGTTTACTGGAGGGAGCTCCCTCGCAGTTCAGCTTGGGTCGAGGTGTTTTCCGCTTTTCCGCGTGGAGAGAGGTGGGCGTGGAGCGGGAGGTATTAGGAGTAGGGACATGGAGACCATTCTCGTCGCCGGAGATCGCCGCGCAGTACGCGGTACAGGGCCAAATGTCGCGCGCATTCGCCAACTTGAAGAAGCGAGGGCCATCAACGGTAAGTGCTGTACAAACCCGTAGAGATAATTTACAGGGCAAATGGAAAGAAATCCGGGACCGGCACGACGACATCCTGGAGCTGGCGACGTCGGAGACAAAGGACTACCGCTACTTCACGGAGGACTTCCTCGAATCAGCCAAAGAGGTCTACTTGGAGGAAATGACGAAGTTCGCCGAAAAGCTTCGTGGCCTCAACATTGAACCACCGACAACATCCAAGGCCGCGGCTGCAGTGGTGACACCCGGCGCCAATCCCCGCAAGCTGCCTCCAGTGCAATTGCCGACATTTTCCGGATAAATACTCGGAATGGCGGCCATGATCTGACGGACGTCGAACGACTCTATTATTTGAAGTCGAGCCTCCGCGACGACGGCGCCCGGGCCATCAAAAACATTCCGGTCACGGAGGAGAATTACCAGCGAACCTGGAACAAGCTGGTGGAATACTTCGATAATACTCGTGCATTGGTTCACTCTGCCTTGAGTACCCTCTTCCAGGTACAGGTCGTCGGAAAGGAATCTGCTGCCGGCTTGCGCCATCTCCGCGACACTACGAATGATGCAGTCGAAACTTTGGATGCGCTCGGCCGCCCCGTGACCGCCTGGGATGACATACTTGTCTACTTAACAACACAGCGCATGGACCCCCGCACCGCTCGTGACTGGCAAACGGCGCAAGGCAACACCAACCAGCCACCCACGTACCACTAGCTCGATGACTTCCTGAAGACAAGGATCGAAGCTTTGGAGTTCGTCGAGCTGCCCCGGACCGCCATCGATCAACCCCAGCGTAACAGATCCGGTGACGGAGCACAACACCAAAGCGCGCCTCTCAGTGCACACGGCCTCACCACCTGCTCAGAAGCCCCCTGCCCGCTGCTCGGTCTGCAGATCAGATGACTACACCGGATCGTATGGGGGATTCCGGGCCCTCAGCCCGGAAGAGCGAAGGTCCCACGTCACCAAACAGGGCCTTTGTTTTAACTGCCTAGGGAGGCATTTACACCGTGACTGTCCATCGACATCCAGATGCCGGCAGTGCCAAGGGTGGCACCACACCTTGCTGCATACCATAACGACCACGACCAACCTGGATTCGGAAAGAGGCACAAGCCCCAAGCTTCAAGGCGGGCAGATCCCCGGGGTGTCATCTCACACGACCAGCGCCCCGCCCGCCCGGGCGATCCTCCTGGCCACAGCACACGTCCTCGTCCAGTCAGGCTCCCAACGCGGACTGGAGGCTCGGGCCCTACTGGACCCCTGTTCAGAGGCCACCTTTATATCGGAATCACTCGCCCAGTGACTGCACCTTCGCCGGCGCGCATCATTCATCCCAGTCCATGGAGTCGGTGGCGCCCGCTGCCAGACCGCGAAGGCCCTATCATCCGTCACCATACTGCCCCGGACCAAGAGCTCGCAAAGCTGGACAGTCAACGGGCTCATCCTGCCCCATCTGTCGGACTACGTGCCACCTTCACGACTCCTGCCAAGCGATATCTCTATTGTGGTGGGCCTGGAGTTGGCAGACCCAGGCGTCTCATCGACAGAAAAGGTAGATTTAATCATCGGCGCTGATGCCGCCAGGCCACGCGGACAGTGCCAGGGACGACATAGCACCACACTCCACGCGACAGCCTCACACGCCAGCGGCCCCATCCCGCCGGCTACTAACTTCGGACGGGCGCCAACGGGCGCATCACCTTTCACCACCACGGGCCTCGATATAGTGAGACACATCACGTGATCATTGATCGTGGGTTGCGACTTACAAATCCGACCCAGATCAATTGGCCGGTTCCGTGACCACAAAAGTTACCGGACGCCTTCAGTGGAAAAGATCATCCTGTGGCCATCTACCCTACAGGCCATCTCAGACTGCCAGGCCTTCAGCGCTCCTCAGGGCGGGCGGCCCCGTCCCGACCGCCCATCCACGTGGAAGTGGACAGCAACATCCGACCACCATAGACTCAACGACCAAGACCAACCGCCACCAGCAGACCGCACACTCCCGGTCCCTAGCCACCGTCCCCTCGAACAAAATGATTCGCCAATGATTGGCGAAGGCAGGTGGAATGTTGCGGATTGGCAATTAGATGTGCTGGAATGTACTGGAGAAATCTAGTACATTCGCAGTGTATACCAGTTGCGCAGCAGCTGGCACCAGCTGGTCGATTGTCACCAACCATGAGGTCATAGCGTCCCTTTTTGAATTGGCAGTTATGCGTTGTCGTCCGGCGCCGTGCTTCCTCGGAATGAGGGAAGAGCGGGGACCTTTTCCTTTCCTGAGGATGGTAAGACGTCTTCTGTACGTCTTCTTTCTGGTTTAAATAATTGGTTTTACTTTCCTTTTATATTTCTTTATTTTTATTCTATGCTGTTTATTCTATTCTTAATAACTTTCTTCCTTCTGGTTATTCTATTCTTAATAACTCGAACTCTCAATTTTACTTCTCTAACTCAACTTACTACCTCTACTCTCGAACTGACGACTCAAACTGTTCTCTCTAACTTCCAATCTCAAACTGATTTTACAAATGAATTTTTTCTCTACTTATAGAACATTATGTTCTAATTTACTGGAAATTATAACATGAACAAAACAAATTTTAACAAAGTATTCCTTTAGTTTCTGTGACTTTTAAATTGAATAAAATTTGAACGAAAATCAAAGTGCTCTGTTTTGAAATAAAAAGGGGCAAGTTATGAAAAGGGGCATGTTATTAAATATGCTGTAACTGCAATATTGTGAATGTTTATGAATGGTATGTATTAAGTGAGAATGTAATATATGTTAAGGGAACCTTTTAAGGATGTGTAAGGAGATTCAGTGTTAAATTTAATAAAGGGTAGTATTCTGGAATACAACATATGCCCACTGAGTCAGTCTGCATTCAACCTTCGCGGCGCTCACACAGTCAAACGCAACAGTAAGTTATTCCCAGTCGTTGCAATCAGCCAAACTTACAATTCATTGTGTATTATAACGTTCCTTAAGCAATAAAGAATAACCCGATATTACAATAAAGAATAACTTGTTATTATTAATTGGTTCTCGCTCAATTGGTGATGTGCTCTTATACATTGACCGCGCTGCTCTCTCCCCTTTGCGACAGCCATTGTTCGTTGTGACTGTCCATCGGCGGCCAACGAAACGCATACCACTTCACCGAACACATGCATATGGGACATCTTTTATTAACTTTAAACGGAAAGAATTCTTTCGGTGGAGCATCCAATATAATTTCCTGCTGCAACCGATGGAGTCCTTTCGGTGTATCTGTGAAAACTTATTACATGCCGACGTGTTGCTAAACGTTCCATCTATGCCCTACAAGCAAATAAAAAATTCTCATCACCTGGATGATCACACAACATCCCATCACCTTCAAGGTAATTCCACCCATGCACATGCATGCTATTTGCTATGGGCAAATCAGATTCGCATCACCTTGAATCGAAATTTTCCCATGACCTTGGGGTGGAGCTGCAGCCAGAGTCGGCGTAAGGTTGCCGCCTCTGTGAATGGCGGCAAAATTGCAACGTTGCAATTCTCATCGTCGTTGGCATGGCCTTCGACTGGGACTAGCGTCGAGTAGCTGTCTGGTGGTAAGTGATGAACCGTGGGAAGGTATGCGAACCGCGGAACACCGCAGTCATCAATACCCGACCTAAGGACAAATATAAAAACACGCCAAAGTGCAGACCTCGCTCCTCACTTTTCTCTATTTCACAGACAAGGTTTTTTTCTCAGGCACTTTTCTTTTGTCTGTGAAGTCTTTTTTTAGATCTTCTGAGCTCTTTGTATTTCTCCTCGCGTACCTGCGTCCTATTAGACTGCTGCATTGTCCGGTACGCAGTATTCTTACGTTCAGTCCCTAGTTTGCACATATCATCAATCCACTCGCTCCGATCTCTACGACTACTACCTAAGGTGGAGATGGCAGTACTAATGATGATAAGTGGGTACCGAGGTAGAGACGCAGATGCCTGCCTGGTACTTTGAAAACGTATTTAATGTGAGAACCAGTCAACCACAAATAAATGCACCAGACATATATACAGCCGCGCCACAGATCCCAGAGCCCCCCTTCTACGAAGTAGTAGATGCACTAGATTGCATACTGGCGGAACTAATGAAGCATGGAGGAGAAGCAACTGCGCGAATGGTTCACCATGTATTAAAAATAATATGGGATAAGGAAGTTACTCCGAAAGCTGGAAAACCAATGGTGTTCTCGTCTAAATCAGGATTTCAATCGCCACATGTGGCCAGGCGAATGTAGAATACCAAGTACGGTGCTTATTTATCATCATCATCGGCACTACAACCGGGATCCGGTCTTGGCCTTATTTAGGAAGTCTCGAGGCTTGTTAAATTTTCCATAATAATTTATTTTTATGGGCAAGGTTATTAGTCCGTAACCCGTAGGAAAACCTCAATAGTCATACCTATTTAAACAAAAAGTGACAGATCTGACTGTGAGGACTTTAGAGGAATATCATTGCTCCAACCCACATGCAAACTGCTAACAAAAGTCATCCTGGGGAGAATCATGCAATACGTAGAAGAAATACTAGGAGACTACCAGTGTCGATTCTGCAGGAAACAGTCTACAAGCGACCAAATGTTAACAGTAATGTAATTGTTGGAAAAGAAGTGAGAATATGGAGAAACGGTCCAGAAATTTTTCATTGACTTTTAAACCACCACTCCGTCACAATTTTGTCAGTTGAGCTGGGAATCCCGAAGAAATAAGCCGCCTTCATGCAAATCTGTATGAACGAAAATAAAGGGTGGCTTAGAGTACGAAACCACCTCTCAGAGCCACTTGAAATTCGCGACGGATTACAACTGGGGGAAGGCCTCTCACCATGTCTTCTTGACCTTGTGTTCGAGTATGTCATCAAAAAGGTACATGTTGCAGTTGGCAACTATAGGTGATGAGAAAGTGTTCATTTTAACACTTTCGTGTAGAATATTTCGTTGTGCTCAGTTAGAACTATCCCCCACTTAGTTCTACTACGTTATGTTATGGCATTAGAAATACTTGGGACAGATCAAGAGAACTGAACGAAAGTACTGATCTCGATCTCGGTTAACTGAAAAATGACATGTCATCTAACATCGATTACGGCTGCACTATAGAAGACAAGGTAATAATAAAAGAATACTACACTACAACGAAAAGAGGAGTTAACGTGAAATAAAAATAAAATAGAGTTTACAGAGCTCCGGAATAGATTAAGTGATATTCAGCTGTATACTAATAAAATTGAAAGAAAATTACAGTGAAGAAGTCAATAACGAAAAAAGGAACGGTGGAGTTTTGTGAAAAGGTGATAGTCAGCATTGGTCAGCATTGTTTGTGGATATCATCATTCGAAAAGGGACTACAGCAATCAACAGTAAGAAGAAAAATAAGGAAGAGGTGATACCAAGTAATCAATAAATTAACAATCGACACAACACGAAGCTGCGGTATCCAAGGACTCAAAGGACACCATTATTCTAAGTTCAATAAGAAAAGAATATTATTTGTATGTGCATTAGAACTCTTTTCATTTTGCGCACGGTGATTTTCTGATTTTGAACTTTTCACTGAAATTAGTAAAAGTAACGTAAATTAAACAAAACGCGGAGAGTTTTAATTTAACCCAGAATTCAGTCCACTTCCCCACAGCCCAGGCAAAACAGTGCAAGACGACAACGGGTATCTCTGAATGGAGTCACACAAGTGCTCCTATATGCGGACGACATCGTCGTTCTAGGTGATAATCTAGAATCTGTAAGTAAATACAATGAAATCATCATGCAAGCGGCAGAAAAGATAGACCCAGAAATCAATAAAGACAAGACTTAATATATGGTTACGGCGAGGGCAGGTGGACCCCAGGGACAGCAGGGGAAATGTATTTGAGAACGTTAAACAGTTTAAACGTCTGGGACCAATATTGATGACCAGTAACGAAATGTCAAAGGAAATCAACAACTGTATTCCGGAAAACTGCTAACCTCGAAACTGCTTACAAAACGAGAAGAGAACAGATTCCGCGTATTCGAGAATGGAGTGTTAAGAAGTCTCTTTGGCGGTAAATATGATGAAATGGCATTGGACGAAACTCCACAATCTCAAATGAGGAGGGCTTGTTACAATTTTATTTCGCACAAAATTAAGATACAAAATTGGTATGTATATGGGGGATTCACCCGGTTTCCCTGGTTCAGTGGCATGGGTTCTTTTCACTTTTAGGGCCTTCTCTCCGACTTCCTGGAGCTTGTCTAAGGTGCTTTCCTGGAGCGTCTCCTTCTGTATAATTCCCTCGTTTTGGATCAGTTTGTCTATCTCCGAACTTTAATTGTATTAAATAATAAATAGTACACGATATACAATTCTTTACTCTTTTTTATTTATTTTTCTCTCTTTTTCTTTATTTTATTTTTCTCTTTTTCTTTATTTTATTTATTACAAACTACAATCTTATTCTATTTTTTTTTTCTTTTACATAATTCAATCACCGTGTATCAGTTTGAACTGTGACTGTCGAGTTCAAACAGCAATTTTTTTTGATCCTGTGACCACGCATTTCAAATCTTACCTGCGGACACCCCCCTTCGCCCATTATGAACTTAAAATATATATTTGGATTCAATTTACCCCCACTTTATTGTCCATCGATTCGTTCAGTTTGGGGTTGGGGTTCGCAAAATTCAACAACAAGTAAAAAATCGTTAAGTGAACGTTGAAAATAGCGGTAATTGTTTGGAATAGGGTGAGATGTTAGGAATTTGTGTAATATGATCGGGGTCTTCGTTGAGAACATTTTGTAATTCCTATTAGGGTACGACTGGGGGGATCGGAACGAATCGTGCTTTCAACCCGGCGAAGGCCAGGACGATCCTTGTCTCTGTTAAATCCAAGTTGACATGCAGTCTCCACGTGACATCCCTGGGTAGCTACTTTGGCACCCATCAAGTAGTGAACTAATGCATGCAGCGATATCCTGAGAAAGGTTGGCGCAAGGCTAACAACCTTACCCGCAAAAAACAAACTACTATGGAAGATTCGGATATGGACTGGATATACGACGACCATCACGGAAACGAAAATAGCGAATTGATATGAGAATTGTCTCATGGAACGCCCGCTCACTATACAGAGCTCGAGCTGCACAGCAGCTACCCGATGCCCTGTCCGAATATAAGGCTGACATAACAGCATTACAAGAAATAAGGTGGCCGGGGAGTGGTGTTATTCAAAGAAACAAGCATGACATTTATTATGGCACCTATGCAAAACACCATTTGCTCGGGGTAGGCTTTCTAGTCAGCCAAAAACTGAAGCCTGCCATTATCGGATTTAATGCAACAAACGAAAGGCTATGCACTCTTCGCGTACGAAGCAAGTTTAAGAACATAAGCTTCATAAACGTCCACGGACCTACAGAGGAGGCCCCTGACGACGAAAAAGAACAATTCTACGATGGTGATTTGAATGCGAAAATAGGCCGGGAGACGGTTTTCAGACACTACGCAACTCTCCATAGTCATCGAACTGGCAGTATCAAAGAACTTGGTCGTTGCGCGTATCAAACTTCTGCGTAAAGATATCCACCAAACCACCTAGGTGTCACCTGCTGGAGCCGCTCGAAACCAAATTGACCACGTGTTGATAGATTCCTGCAACTCCTCGAGCCTGATAACGATACGAACGTACTGAGGTGCCAACGTCAACTCGGATCACTATCTTCTTGGATAGTTTTCCGAGCGCGGATTGCCTTACGGAGACGTATTGCATCCGCGGATCAGGTTCGGATCAACACGGCCGCCTTACCCAATGAGAACACCAGTAACACCTTTGGTCATGCGTTAAGGCTCGCCCTGGAAGATCTCGATGGAGGGAGAGTAAGTTGTGGGGGTTTTCAGGGTCCGAAGACCCTCGCATCACTTTAACCCCATAAAAATCCTACAAACTCCTTAGCTACCCTTAATTCGAATCCGTGGCAAAATGACATAACCACGCCATCCTAAAATCCTGAAAACAATTCGGTTGTCCCCCAGGACAACTGACATAAATATCCATGATAGCTGAGGAGCTTTTCCCTAGATTCGACAAGATGTGTTTACCTTTTTGGCCATAGATCCATCGGCCGATCTTTCTATTTTCTAATGCAGCGTAGCCATGGTAGGTTTCCTGCAAATGACCTTGTGTTATTTTAAACAACACACATGTCACCACATCGACCGATAGCATGTTCTAATGATCGGATCAATGTGTACCCAAACACTGTCTCAATGTCTATTATCTCCCAAAACACTGGCTGGGCTATTGGCCGGCTTGCATATCTGCAAACCAGATGTCTAATAGCCTGTAATAGGACATAACGAGTGGGATAATAAAAGATCAGTCTCGATGGCGGGCGATCTTCTGCCAATTTAACATCACAGAAGAATCTAACACCGTCGCCTTATTATCCCTTACACAGCACCCATAAAACGTTTCTGTCTAGTTAATGTAGACAGAAGATATGATTGTCGTCCGGGCGGCAATTTCTACCCAAATTATGTCGCCGAAAAGATAAACACACAATAGAGTACCCTTGTGTGTCTGTTAACATCATAGGAAACTATTTCTATGATTTATGACCGCCATTGCTGCCAGCCGCAACAGTCGTACCTCTAGTCGACCAGATGTGCATTAGTTTTGTCCGTGTGCATCTGTAATTATTGGCATCGTCACCACTTCCAGTGTGTGGGCGTGTCTTCCTAACCTGTACGGTTTCTATAGGGATATTTCAGTTGGAATTTTCCAGGGCAATCGCCATTGTTATCCCTAATTCAACGATCGGATTGGTTTTTCGACGGCATACCATCTCATCCTTGATTCTACAAGGAATGTGGAGGACGATCTATACGGAGTCCGATTTGATCATTGGTGAAGTGTGCACGTGCCACGAGCACCAGCAGTGAGTTTTTACCTCTTGGAAGGCTGCGCACCTTCGCACGAATCCCCTCCGCTAGTCCCTGCTTTACTAAGTCATTTCTGTTCGTGTGCGTCTTTTGCCATACCGTCTTTCACTTGTGCAAAAGAAATATAATTTAATATAGTTCCCTTAAACAAAGTGTATTCCACTAGCATTGATCACGTTTTAATAATAAATCAGAATTATCACCGTGCTGTAATCGAACATTAGAGATAATGATTAATTGAGGTGAATCCCCTTAACTTGGAAGCGTTCGTTAAATTTATGACAATTGACTCGTGCCGTAAAAATATAAGTTGAATTAGACTTAAGTGCAAAACGGGTAAATAATTAACAAAGTAATATTCGAACAATAAAAACAGTGCTCAACATCAATACCAAGCGTTTTATTTGTTACATTCTTCGTTGTCGAATAGTTCAGTGTTTTCCTTGTTGTTCCTTGTTTTTCCCGGTGTTTTATTTCCTCCTTCCTGGGTGGACTATTCTAAGGAAGGCTTCATCAGTGGTTTTTTTATGCAACCTGCGTCCATGCCGATGCCATCATAAAATCAACCCACAAAGTCCTGGGGTCAGAAAGCCGGACGTAGAAGAAAAATGGACACGCCTTAAGAATACTCTTATTAGTACTACCAACTAGTGCATCTACTATTTCGTTGAAGGAGGGCTCTAGGATCTCTGGCGCGGCTGTATATATGGTATGTCTGGTACATTTATTTGTGGTTGACTGATTCTCACATTAAATACGTTTTCAAAGTACTCCTTCCACTTTGTCATGATATTGTTTGTTGCTGTGACCAGGCAGCCATCTGCGTCTCTACCTCGGTACCCACTTATCATCATTAGTGCTGCCATCTCCACCTTAGGCAATAGTCGTAGAGATCGGAGCGGCTGGTTTGATGATGAGTGCAAACTAGCGACTGAACGTAAGAATGCTGCATACCGGGCAATGCAGCAGTCTCATAGGACGCGGGTACGCGAGGAGAAATACAAAGAGCTCAAAAGATTTGAAAAGAGACTCCACAGACAAAAAAAAAAGTGCCTGAGAAAAAAACCTTGTCTGTGAAATAGAGAAAAGTAGAGAGCGAGGCCCGCTCCGGGTGCGGAAGTTCTACCTAATCCGCAGTAAGACGCGGTACACACCACGCTGCACTTACTGTAAGGATACAGAGGGTAATTTGATCACCGATCCTGAAGGCAGAATGCGATGGAATGTGCAATTCAATGAATTGCTAAATGGTCAACTCACAGAAGAATTGGAGGCTCCACTAATACAAGATCACGATCAAATGCTGCTAGCACCAAGCATTGAGGAAACAGTAAAAGCCAGAAGACAACTCAAATCAAATATCATAAATCCCCCAGAGCTGATGGCATACCAGCTGAGCTGATCAAACAATGAGGGACAGCGTTACATCGCGCAATTCATGAGATCCTGATGCACGTATGGGAGCAAGAGGAGATGCCGGAAGATTGGCGTCGCGGAATAATTTGCCCCATACATAAGAAGGGATATATCACAGTGTGCAGCATCTATAGGGGTATACCATTGCTGAGTACCGCCTATAAGATACTCTCCACTATCCTACAAGACCGGATAGCCCCATACGCTAAAGTCATCATTGGTCAATATCAGTGTTGCTTCATCCCAGGCAAATCAACGATTGATCAGATATCCAACCTTAGGCAGGCGATGGAAAAATGTCTGGAATTTAAGATTTCATTATATCATCTGTTTATAGACTTTAAGGCCGCCTACGACAGCATAGCCTGGGTAGAGCAATATAATGTCATGAGAGAGTTCGGCATTCCAAACAAATTGATACGACTTTGTAGGTTAACCATGACCAACGTAACTAGTAATGTAAAAATAGCGGGATTGCTGTCCAAACCAATAAACATCATTAATGCACTCCCACAAGGGGACGGTCTGACCTGCCTTCTCTTCAACCTGGCGTTGGAGAAATCATTTCGTGACTCTGGCGTCTCAACTAGAGGGACTATTGTCACCAAATACTGCCAGATACTTGCCTACGCAGATGACATCGACATGATCAGTAGATCCGATTCGGCTATACAGGACTCCTTCACCCAGATCGAGCAGTCAGCACAAAAACTGGGACTGCACATTAACGAGGGGGAAACGAAGTACATGGCGGCAACTTCTGCCAAGAGAAGACCTAACGTTGGTCAAACCATCAGAGTAGTGGAGCACGAATTTGAAGTAGTGCAATCCTTTAACTACCTTGGGTCGATAGTAGCAGCCGATCAAAATATGGAAGAAGAAATACGCGAACGGCTATTCAAATCCAGCAAGGCATACTATGGTCTATCAAGGCTCTTTAAACCCCAAAATTTATCCAGAACATCCAAGCTATTAGTGTATGGGGTTGTACCTCATGAAATGTCCGATTTTCGCTCATTCGGAAATAAGAAGTTCTCGAGTGAACATCTGTGCCAGAACGTAAAGCTTTCTTTTTTTATAAAGTAAAGTGGTGCGTGTGCTGGACGTGTGAGCATTTTAGGGTTCGTTACAAGTATAGTTTTTTTTCTAGGAATTATTTATCATGCTGTCGGCAGTTCATATTCGAATCCTCTTCCTTTATGAATTTAAAATGGGACATAATGCGTCATTTGCAATGAAAAACACTAATGAAGCATTTGAGGATGTAGCGGTAAACGAACGCACTATACGACGTTGGTTTGGAAAGTTCCGTTCGGGAGATTTCAGCTTCGAAAAAGAACCACGTGGGAAGCTGGAAAGGTTCGTTGACGATTATGTTTTAAGGGCAACGGTGGATGCGGACCCAACGAAATCGGTGCGGGAGATTGCACGAAGCATGTGAGTATCTGCGATGACAATAAGTCGACACCCTTCTCTCATAGGAAAGGTAAAGAAACTCGATAATTGGGTACCCCATGAACTGAACGAGTCCCAAAAACGACGGTGCCTGGAAATATGCGCATCGCTTAGATTAAGAAACCAACCAACAACTGAACCGTTTTTGCACCGGATAGTCATCTGTGATGAAATGTGGATTCTGTATGATAACCGTGAAAAAACTGGGCAGTGGTTGGATGCAGGTGAAAAATCAAAACACACCCTCAAGCCTGATATTCACCCAAAATAGGTTATGGTGACAATTTGATGGACATCGAAACGACCAATCCTCTTTTCATTTTATCAACCAGGAGAAACGATAAACGGTATCAAATACTGTGAGGCAATCGACATATTGCATGTCAAATTAGCTGTAAAGCAACCTGCGTTGATCAATAAGCACGGCCCGATCCTTTTGCATGACAATGCTAGACCCTATACCTCACAAGTAACGCTGCAAAAACTGTTGCAGTTGGGATTTGAAATTCTTCCGCATCCACCGTACTCTCTTGACATTTCCCCAATGGATTACCATCTTCTCCGTAATCTGGATTCATTTTGCCGACAGAAGGTCTTCCGGAACCGAGCAGAGGTCATAAAAGCCTTTGAAGATTTCATTCTCTCAAAAAGTCAGCACTTCTTCCAAAAAGCAATATTTGACCTTGTATCACGTTGAAAGAACGTCATAGATGCCAAGGGATCCTATTTTAATTAAATAAAAATTTACGGAAAAATAATATTGGCTTTTAAATGTTTGCTATAAAATCGGACATTTTAAGTGATACAACCTAATACAAGACCATGATCTTACCAGTACTCATGTATGGATCCGAGACCTGGGTACTCAATAAAAGGCACTCTGAACTCTTAGCCGCGTTCGAGAGGAAGATCGTAAGGAGAATTGTTGGCCCCGTATGTGAGGGAGGACGATTCCGGAGACTATACAACCATCTACCTTGAAGCTAATGTTGTAAAAAAAATCAAGCTCGGTAGACTCCGGTGGGCGGGGCACCTAGCTCGAATGAGCGAAAGACCTTTATGGCAGGATTTATGGAAGTAGACAACGCGGCAGACCTTGTCTGCGATGGAAGGATGGCGTAGACCAGTACGCCCAGAGCTGGGAAAGCCAAGCTGGATGACATCAGCTCGAAATCGGGACCAGTAGAGAGACTTGCTGAATAAGGCCAAGATCGGATCCCGGTTGTAGTGCCGATGATGACGATGTTGATGATGGACCGTGGAACGTATGACTTGATCGCCGAGAGGAATTAACTTTTGTAAGGCATGATTAAAAGCATTGGACCAAGATGAGTTGAGGTTAACTGATTTAACGAAGAGGATTGGAAAGTAGTGAGTTCATTTCGAAGATATTTTAACTAAGGTAAAAGAAGTTGATTGAAAGTATCTATATTGTTGAGAATGAAATAAGTTAGTTCCTTGTACATTCATTCAAATAACAACAAACTAAGACGATTTGTAATACTGTTGCAGTTCCACAACATATATCACATTATACCATTCCGAAAAAACATACCACACGGAACGCATTGCTGAATAGACAAAAGCAAAATTGTCTATTCGTGTGACGTTTCCATGTTACTGTTTACAGTGCTTGTTTTACTACTGTACGGTGCTCACACAGTTTTTGACCTTTTTGTATACGGTGCTTTCAGCACCTGTTGTTTTGATAACGTTTGGAGATGACGGTTGGTGCTAGACAGTTTTTAACGACGAGAGACTCTAATCGTTTACTCAACGTGTTTTAAATCGTTTTTAATGCGACATTAAAATTCGTAATAAAGTTAAATTAATGTAATGTGTTACAAAATGTATTTCTTTTGTGCCCAATGCGGCGGTCATTTTTGTTGTCTCGTCGATGAAAGGATCGAGACGCAGAATCAACCTTTTGCTGTTTCCCAGTTGGTGAACCACCAGCAACAACGGAGTTGCGTTCCCAATTGGCGAAACATTATGGTCCTTCGAGCCGGATGTATAACATCCGAGCAAGAAGTCGGCGCAAGAATCCAAGCGCCAACAACTGGATTACGTCCATCGGATCACGTCCGACACAAACAACGAACAGGAAATGGGAATACGTTCACAAGTCGTAACGAGGGACCTATCTCCAGTAACCAGGTAGGTGGCAATTGATTTTATAATTTAATATAATTTAATTAAGAGATCCATCGATCTTAACTTGAAAAAGTGTTGTGTGGTGTGCGTGAAAATAAATGAATTTCGTCGACATTGTCTGTCGCCGGATAATGATTGTCGGTTGTATACAAAGAAGACATATTTGTTCAGGACTCTTCGAGTTTATAATTGAATGCAGTGTCGACATTGATTTGAGACCAATAACGCCAATTCAGTGTTTACGGTTGATAGATTTCGAAAATGTCTGATCAAGTCCACAAGCAGTTCGTTAAATCCTGCATTGACTATGTAAAACAACCGAGTGAGGGCTAATCGCTGGGCCTTGACGTCGTCGAAAGTCTGGATGTTGTTATACAATGTTTGCAAGCAGCGTTTAATCTGAGCGATGATGAGGATCTCGACAGCGAAGAAGCTACGTCTAACAGTGCAGGCACAACCTCACAAGCGGAACCACAACGGTTAGATCTATTCGAAATGTTCCAGTCGATGTTTATCGAACGCAATCTACAATCCCTTGAAACAGCCAAACAGATTAAGAATAAAGGCAACCGCCTGATGAAGGAATGCAAATATCAAGAAGCAGTAATCCAAGACAACCGGGCAATTAGTTTCGATCCGGAAAACCCAATATTCTGCTGTAATCGAGCTGCAGTTTATATCCGTGTAACAGAAAATGATCGTGCGATTAAAGACTGCAACTCTGCATTATTATACAATTGTTGTATTCCAGAATACTACCCTTATTAAATTTAACACTGAATCTCCTAACACATCCTTAAAAACTTCACTTAACATATATTACATTCTCACTTAATACATACCATTCATAAACATTCACAATATTACCAGTTACAGCACACTTAATAACCTGCACCTTTTTATTTATTCAAAAACATAGTAACTTGGATTTTCGTCCAAATTTGATTCAATGTGAAAAGTCACAGAGAGAAAAATAGAATAGAAAAAATCAGTTTTAGTTAGAAGTTTGTGTTATCAGTTCTAGTTGTGTTTTGAGTTGAGAAAAAGAGGAAGTTGACTGTTACAGTTATTACAATAGATAAAAAGAAGTTATTAGAAGAAAAGAAAGAATAAACAGAAAATTAAACAGAAGATAAATTAATCCTGCGTTTTAATAAATATTAAAAATAAAAGGTCCCCGCTCTTCCCTCAACCGAGGAAGCACGGCGCCGGACGTCAACACTGGTGGCAGCGGTGGGATGCCCAGATAACGGGATCCCGATGATGATCTCGATAATAATGATGACGTAGAAACAAGATAAGAAGAAAAAATAAAACAGAAAACAAAATTTAAAACAACAAAAAAAAAATGTTTATAAGAAGAAAAGAGAGAAAAAAAACACAAGAGAAATAACCAAATAAGAAGAAGAAAAAAAAGTAAACATAAAACAACGAAAAACAAAGTAAACATAAAACAACGAAAAAAAAACACAAGAAAAAACAAAGAAAAAAAAAGGAGAGCAGCCAAGACCAGGATGAGCAATCAACTGTAGGGCGTGAAGTCTGCCTGGCGGAAAAAAAAAAATTTCTAAAAAGAAAAAAAAAACAAACTAACGCTAACAGAAAAATCCCGATGAAAATCACAACAACAAGTACAACCCCCTTCGAACGAGTAGCTCTAGATATTGTTGGCCCGCTCCCAACTAGTTACGAAGGTAATAAATACATATTAACGTTCCAAGATGACTTAACAAAGTTCACTGAAGCTATACCGCTACCCAATGCGGAAGCACCCACCATAGCTCGTAGTTTTGTGGAGAAAATCATATGTCGTTTCGGAATACCCGACGCGTTATTAACGGACCAAGGCACCAATTTCCTAAGCCACCTTTTTAAAGAAATATGCAAGATTCTAAAAATCAAAAAGATACAAACAACACCTTATCATCCCCAAACAAATGGAGCCTCAGAACGTAGCCACCGAACGTTGGCCGAATATCTCAGACACTACGTTAACAAGGACCAACTCTCATGGGATACTTGGCTACCATATTCAATGTTTGTGTATAACACCACACCGCACAGTAGCACCGCATTTAGCCCTTTTGAATTACTCTATGGTTTTCCTGCACGAATACCGAATTCGATCAGCACAAATCCGCAAACGTCATACAACTATGAGAACTACGCTAACGAACTAAAAGCCCGCCTACAGTACGGTTACAAGATTGCTAAAAACATATTGCAGGACAAAAAGGAAAAATCTAAAGCGTGTTATGACAAAGGGACAAGCCATAAAACATTCAAAGTTGGCGACAAGGTACTCATAAAAAACCATACCAGGAAAAATAAGCTCGCTTCCTTATGGGAGGGTCCCTACGAAATACACAACATAGTATCCGATGAAAACTCAGAAATCAAAATAGGAAATAAATTCAAAGTCTTACACAATAATAATATAAAACTATTTTCGGAATAAATAAATAACCCATACACACAACATAACCAAATTTTTAACAATTATCTTAAAATTAAACACGGTTAGAAAATTTTCCATAAATTTAAGGAAAAGATAAACACAAAACAAATGGCCTTTGTTTTATTATTCAATATATATGAAATAATCTAACAATTGTAGGAAATGACGGAAATGAAAAAAAAAAAAAAAAAAAAAAGTTAATGAGGGGGACGAAAGAAAGAAAATTTTAGAGGTAATATGTATTGGAAATTTTGGAATTAATATATATTCGAACGGAAAAGGAAAGAAAGAAAATTTTATTGGTAATATATATATTAGAAATTTTGGAATTAATATATATACGGAAATGAGAATTTTGAAACAATAATATTAATATTATATAATTAATATAATAAGTAATAATGATTTTTGGATAAGAAAAGAAAAGGTTCCAAGGAGAAATATTTAAATTTAGTTAATATATAATGTAAATAGACTATTTTGGACTATTTTTCTAGTGTTAAGAACTTTTTGATTATTGGAAAAATTTAGTTAATATATAATGTAAATAGATTAATTTTCTAGTATTAAGAACTTTTTGATTATTGTAACCTTTGATGAAAGATTAATTTTGAAAACCATTGTAATGTAATTGAACGAAAATTCAAGCCTTTAATTAATCTTAATCTAACCTATAGTTACTAGAAAATTATTCTCTTCAAGGATAATTTTCTTTCTCGAAGAAGGGTGGGATGTTGTATTCCAGAATACTACCCTTATTAAATTTAACACTGAATCTCCTAACACATCCTTAAAAACTTCACTTAACATATATTACATTCTCACTTAATACATACCATTCATAAACATTCACAATATTACCAGTTACAGCACACTTAATAACCTGCACCTTTTTATTTATTCAAAAACATAGTAACTTGGATTTTCGTCCAAATTTGATTCAATGTGAAAAGTCACAGAGAGAAAAATAGAATAGAAAAAATCAGTTTTAGTTAGAAGTTTGTGTTATCAGTTCTAGTTGTGTTTTGAGTTGAGAAAAAGAGGAAGTTGACTGTTACAGTTATTACAATAGATAAAAAGAAGTTATTAGAAGAAAAGAAAGAATAAACAGAAAATTAAACAGAAGATAAATTAATCCTGCGTTTTAATAAATATTCAAAATAAAAGGTCCCCGCTCTTCCCTCAACCGAGGAAGCACGGCGCCGGACGTCAACACAATCCAAATTACAGCAAAGCATATGGCCGAATCAATACAGGAAAGTACGATGAACCCATAGACGCCGATACGAAAGCTATTCAATTAGAACCTGACAACAACAATGGGAATCGGATGCAAGTATTACATCACCAAGCGTTGATAATAAACAAAGTGATGGAGCCCTTCATAAGATTGGAACTCTGGCAGATGTGCTTCTGAAAAACGAAGACACCGTGGTCAAGTGGAATATGCTTACCACATATATATTTCGTGAGTTCAATCGGACTGGACATATCCGAGCCCGTACTGATTAGGTGGTTCACCACTTTTGTGAAAATAAACTAATGTCTGCTTTTATTTTAATAATTTTTCTATTGCAATCGACGGTGAATGGAATAATTTAATAGATATTTACTATTTTTACCAACATTATAAACTTCCAATATAAATAAAACAAAATTTTTTTCGTTTCATTCGAGTGGAACGTGTATGACTACGTTCAAAGGTTCATCGATGACATAGAGGGATTCACGATCCAAAAGAGGACTACGTCCAAGAAGTCATCGATGATATAGATGGATTTACGATCCAACTTATATTTTAACTTTAACATACAAGTCGAACAAGTCATCATCAATAAACGAAAAGCTAGTAATTCTACCAAATCATATTACATTTACCAAATACAATACAGTACACTTTTTAACATCCAAGGTTGTTTTCATTTATCTAACTTCTGCAGAATTCACAGCAGGTAAATCAAAGAACATTCTGATCGTTCCCAGTACCAGGTTGAGGACATCATTAGGCTCCTTTTTTAATGAAGTTTCAGGTACTTGGCACGACCACGCTACAGAACTCAGATACGCCCCGCGTAAATTAAAGGAACCTCAAGAAGAGGACGATGACCCATCGGACAAAACAGTCAAGAGGACAATGCAATGAAATCGAAGGGGTCAGTACTAAGACAAAATTCGTCAACGAAGACACTTCCGGTCCTATACTTGCAATGTCAACCCAAAAATCGAATTGGAGATGAATAATTCCAAGAACTCTGAGAATTGCGATTTCACCGCATCATAGACATCCGTTCCTGGGCACCGCTTCTCGAAACCTGGGCGCATCGTTTACGCATCCAGGATTGTCGCTTCTCGCCACCCAGGCACATCGCTGTCAAGTGTCTGGGGTTCTTCGCTTTCGCCGCCTGGACGAAATGCTCTGGGGGCACCCTCTTAACACCGCCCATTGCACGTAGCTGCCACGGGGGCACCACTCCAACGGAGTCGGTGTCTAAGATAGGCTTTCGGTTGTAAGATTAAGGGACAAAGAAAACGAGGAACAAGGAAAGATGCCGGCACACCTCGGAAAGCATGTCCACGGAAAACTGTTGCGGATTTGGAGTTCACCGCTTCTCGTCACCTGGATATCGTTCGAGCATACTGAATTTGTCGCTTCTCGCCACCTAGGCACATCGCTGTTAAGTGTCCGGGTTTCTCCGCTTTCGCTGCCTGGACGAAATGCTCTGGGGGCACCCTATCAACACCGCCCATTGCACGTAGCTGCCACGGGGGCACCACTCCAACGGAGTCGGTGTCTAAGATAGGCTTTCGGTGCCAAGATAAGGGAATACAGAAGGAAAAGAACAGGAAAGATGCCGGCACCCTTCACGAAATCCGACCAACGGAGGGCGAACGGTGTACACAAGGTCCATCCACCAGTCAACGAAGAAAAGCGCCTAGCATTGGGACTATTTTATCCTGCGACACAATTAAACGCAGGCTTCCATTGATCAGCAGAGTAATCTTCTAAATGGCAACTTGGATGCGCAACCTCTCTGGCTCAATCAAGTGCCAGTTCTAATTCAACAAAATAGGCCGCAAGGACTCAACCACAACATTCCAAAAGGAAAGCCACCATGTCCAGCACCATCATTCAACCAGTTCATCAAATACGACCAAAGGTAACGCTGCGAACAGAGGGTTCAGTTCCCATCAAGAAACTCGCCCAACGCCGAGCATTGGTTTAGCGGCGTAGATGGGACATATCCCCAACTGCAACAGCATCAGCCAGAGCAATCAAATTGGATTCGAGTCGCAGATGATTCTATGCGGTTGGCGGGACACCTAACATTTCTGGCAGCGTCACAGGCTGGACATACTGAGAAGATGGTGGAATTACAACCCATCACCTTCAACATATTGACGACCACAAATCACATCGTTTCCGCAGCTGATGCGGCAAATGTCGCCTTTCAGGCACGTCTCCACAATATGTCGGAGACTATCAACTATGCTTTTCCAAAAAGAAATCATATGCGGTCACAGCACACACAACAACAATTGCAGCAGCAGCATAGACCTTATGATGACAATTAGTATGAGGATGATGGTGGTTCCTAGACAATGACTGCACATCATGACCGCAGTCCAGATTCAGCAAATAAGAGTTACGCTCAGCGACTTCAACGTCGGAAAAGTGAATCGGCTGACGGTAACTACAGTTCAAATGACAGAGCATCCACAATATCGGAGAATCGATTCCCACGAATTACCATCAAGGGAACAATACAATCCCTTCTGATCTTATGGGAAGTTCAGCGAATTCGCGCAATTCAAGGAACATATCAACACAATCACTCAACCAGTGGATCAAATACTCCGCCAGACAATGTGGCCAGCGTCAATCTCAGCTCCCATCAAAAAATTCGTCCAACGCCGAGCATTGGTTTAGCGGCGTAGATGGGACAAAACCCTAACTGCAACAGCATCAGGCACAGCAACCACCTTGGATTCGAAACGCAGATGATCATATGCAGTTGGCGGCAACTCTATTACTTCTAATATCGGCACAGGCTGGCCATATTTAGAAGGTGATGAAAACACGACAGTGCACGGCCGACTTTAACCCAACTAAGCGGTCTTTGGACTGAATCAACAGCTCGATTTAGTGCACCTAGATTACAGCAACTAAATGGCCACATTTCCAACCAAGGACAAAACAAACAATTCAACATATTGACGACCACATCGCTCAATGACCATTCATGGATCCACGATCCAACATAGGACTACGTCCAAACTATTTAAACTCTACTTACGGATTCACGATCCGACATGGGACTACGTCCAACATATTTTATTCTACATATGGATTTACGATCCGACATGGGACTACGTCCAACACATATAATTCTACGTACGGATTTACGATCCAACGAACATTTAACATTAAACACAAATCACATCGCTGCCGCAGCTGATGCGGCAAATGTCGCCTGCCAGGCACTTCTCCACAACATGTCGGAGACAATCAACAATAAACAACGACCCCCACACACACACACACACTGGTACTATAAATGATACTACGGCCCCATAACCAAGTATACTCTATAACCTAATCAACTAATAGACTCCATATATAATATAACAATATAATTAATTTTGCCACCCTACCGTTTTACCGTACCGGTGTATGAGCAATACGAGCATTAAGGGCTCTGACCTCAACCAAATACCAACCGCCACTTCCCACGGCACTGACACCAGGTGGTGACGCCAACTAAGGAGGACTACTACTGGGTCCATCGTCTCGGCCCGGGAAGATGTTGCAGTTCCGCAACATATATCACATTATACCATTCCGAAAAAACATACCACACGGAACGCCACCTATTGCTGAATAGACAAAAGCAAAATTGTCTATTCGTGTGACGTTTCCATGTTACTGTTTACAGTGCTTGTTTTACTACTGTACGGTGCTCACACAGTTTTTGACCTTTTTGTATACGGTGCTTTCAGCACCTGTTGTTTTGATAACGTTTGGAGATGACGGTTGGTGCTAGACAGTTTTTAACGACGAGAGACTCTAATCGTTTACTCAACGTGTTTTAAATCGTTTTTAATGCGACATTAAAATTCGTAATAAAGTTAAATTAATGTAATGTTTTACCAAATGTATTTCCTTTGTGCCCAATGCGGCGGTCATTTTTGTTGTCTCGTCGATGAAAGGATCGAGACGCAGAATCAACCTTTTCTGTTTCCCAGTTGGTGAACCATCAGCAACAACGGAGTTGCGTTCCCAATTGGCGAAACAAATACTCTTATTACCCTCTGTTGATATTATTTTGCGACATTTGAAAAGAGAGTTAACATCGTCAAAACATTTCTGGCATAAAAGTTGTTTAAGAAAAAACAAATTGTTATTTTTTATCACTCCGCATATCTCTATGTCAGAGTAAACAAGTGTATAGGCGCATAGTTAGAATCAAATAATTTTAATGAATTTTTACTTATTATATTCTGAAAAAAAAAAGTTCACATAGATAAATAAAAGAGACTGTCTGGGCATAACCATTAATTGCTATTTAAGTGGCTAAAAGTCTATATTTTAGCCCAGGAACCACTTCATGTCATATTCACAAATAGTTTTGAAGTAAACCCCATTTTTGGATAAAGCAATTGGAGCCTGACATGCTAACAAAACCTAATAACAATTGTGTACTCGAGTTTGGGTGTTCCGATTAACATTTACAAAATTTTTTCTACTGTAAAACAATTTGTTTTACAGGCAGTCAAAAAATCATTGAAAAAAATGTTCAAAAAAAATGTAATACGTATTTTTACATAATTTATATAAAAATAGTTATACAATTACATCTACTTTTAAACGTAGTAATTTGAGCACCAACTTTATTAACTAAAATTGAATTCGTAATCGTGAAGGTCGAAATTGTAACCCAGAAGTGAAATGTTAAAAGTACTGCAGTCACTAAATTTACAATTTAACCGGAATGTCTCAATAGTAAAAGTCATAAATATTCACACAACTTTGGATGGTTGGCGAGCGAAATTACAGAAAGCTGGAGTTGGTGACATTGATTACAGCCTCCGCTCCATTATGGCATATGTTCTGAAGAAAGATGTCGTAAGTGTCAAACATTGTATATTACAAACTATTTGATACCAGTTTATTATTTTATCAGTTCTTCACACAACTTTGTGAAAAACAATATCTTTGTTTGTTGTAAAGTGAGAACTAAAGAACGATTAAAGAACGATCATATTGTAGATCTCATTGTGTGTTGGTATTTAGTGTATATTCCTGGTTTTTGGATGTGAACCCGTTGTTGAGGACAATCTGCGTGGGGAAGTAAAGTTTGTTTCGCTTACCTCCTTTTGTGTGCTTTCAATAACCGGTGGGGCGGCCTCCTTTATTGATGCTCTTCTGCGGGGCCGCTTTTGGGGAGACGTGGATGGGGTGAAAAACCGTGTGCCCTTGCAACTTCCTCCTTTTGTGCGTGTGGGCTTACTATGTTAGGGCTCGGTCTCCGCGATCTCTTCTGGTAGGGAATGGCGGACTTTTTTTAAAGTCTCTTCTTTATTTTTCCCTTTTAGGTTATTTTGACTCGGTATCGGACCAGGGGTCCTATTTTATTTTAGTGTCGAAATTCCAAGAAGCACAAGACTTTGTGTGCTTCAATTGAGATTGTGTTGTGGGAATTGGTTAGAAGTTTGGTTGGATAGGTTTTTGGAAGGGGAATCATGAAATGCGTTTTGAGTTAAGCATTTCATGATGTCAGGATTTTGGGAATTGATTCAATGTACGACGAATTAACTTTTGGTTTAATTCGTTGTTCACGTGATTCAATATGGATTGGGGTATGAATTAATGTGAAATTGAATCAATGTGCGACAAATTAACTTTTGAATGAAATTGGGATTTGCGTTATGGGAGGTATTGGGGATTTGGATGGAATTATTTAGGTATGTTGGGGATTTGGATGGGAGTGGCGATTTAGGATCGTTACAACGTAACTACCAACCATTTTACGCATAATGTACATTTCCTAAGTGGACTATTAATTCTTTTATAGTATTAGGGCAGCCACTGCATCAGGGAACAAATAATCGTTGTGTGTCCAATGACAAAAATTCTAATAAAAGAACATTAGACTATGTTTACAAATATGTGAAGCCTGTGCATGTAAATACTTTAGTCGTTCTTCATTCTACACAAAAATGCAATGACTGCCCTGAACTATACATATATATATATATATATATATATATATATATATATATATATATATATATATATATATATATATATATCTAATCTTGTCTCTATCTTTCTATTTATCTATTTGTTGGTCTGTAACGGCTAGAAAGTTCTTGAGCTTACTAATTAGGCTTCGCCACTGTTCCAATTCTGCGAACTTTACATCTACTCTTCACCATCTCAGTCGCGGTCTTTCCCCCGGTCTTCTTTCCGCTGGTCTTCTGTAAAGAATTCTATAGACCAGCAACCAACATTGCCCGAACAATATCCACCTTACGCGCCAGCCGCACACATGCAGGAAATGTCTTAGCTTTTTCTTTCGCATACATGCCTACATCGATCGGTCATCTGACCGACAAATACATGATGGTATATGGCTGATCGCCCAAGCAAGTCGAGTTCTCAAAATGGAAAAAATTACCATCGAGAATTCGACTACGTGGAGATGCCACCAACATGTGCATGATCAGCATAAATGCTTTACCTAGTCGCTGATCGTGCAAACACTTCAACCCCTATGATGAGATACTTGCACCAGTTGAAACCTAGTAGATTTAATCGAGCCAAGGTCCGCATACTTGTGGACACACACGATGAGCAGCAAAGGCAATCATCGGGTGTGTGTTCACCCCTTTCTTGTTGGACCAAATGTTAAAGAGAATCTTACCTTATATGGTCACTGACGCGATGGATGGAATTTTTGGTATTTTGTCGCTTCGGTGGCAATAGTTAATCGCGATTTGGATTCCGTGGAGGCAAGTCGGCCCTCCACGTTAAATAACACAGTGAGTAGAGTCGAGTTTGAGTTGCCTTAACGTGCGGTCGGTTTTCAAGTCGAAATAGTAAAATTTACTTAAATTGTACAGTAAATTAATATTTAGTCGTCGTAATGTTTCGTGTAACGATATAAATTAAAAGACAAGAAGTGTCAACATGTTTTATCCTCATTTTACGTGAATTGTATGTTTTTATTAAGTGGATTCAAATAATAACAATAAAGAGAATGTATGTAATTTGGACCGTGCGTTTTACTTCTTTTGTTGTTCACCGCTAGTGGCGTAGTTGCGCGTTTAATCGATTGTGGACAGTTTCGTGAAGCAGTACCTTGGAAGGTACAATTACGAAAGAGAGTGAAGGGGTAATATTGAGAAATCTACCACAGTATATCATTACTAGCCGTCAGTATTGTATTAGGTGTACAACTTTGCTTCCGCCGTTTTTTTCTCGAAATTCGAGGCTTTATTGTAAAAAAACTAGTTATACATTTATGATTCAAAGTATTGTCCATCGCTGGCCACTACTTTCGGGCAGCATACGAATCCATTTCTTCATATAATAGAGATTCAAACTCTGTCGTTTTCAAATACCTTTCCCATGAAGTTTATGTGTGTTCCCTAAAGTCCAAGGGCCGTCGAGGTAGCCATATGTTTTGTCTTGCCTTCATTGATTTCCAGCCCACATATTTTGCTGCTGGATGATGATTTCACTGATTTTAATTGCTCATTGGCAACATACTCATTTTAACACAACGCTACTTCTTATCATATAGAATTGCAAGGATGACATTATCGTCTTTAGAGATTTTAATTTTCCATAACTCAATTGGTCTTTAACTGACGATCAATCATACTTAATCTCCCATCTCACCTCTGCCAAGGAATGTCTTTTTATTGATCGGCTAGCTGATTCTTTCCTCCGTCAAGTCACCAAAGTTCTAAATCTCATGGGTGTGCAGCTAGACTTCATCTTTATCACAGACACTAGGTTCACACATTTCTTCCGTTCTTACATCTAGAGTCTGCCACCACCCTCCTCTCCTCATGACATTCTTTCGGGATCCCTTGCCACCGCCTGTCTCCCTAGCAGTCACTACGCATACGATTTCCATAAAGCTACCTTTCGCCTCATCAACGACTCCCTAGGCTAACTATCGTTCAACTCCGATCACCTATCTGTCGAAGATTCCATCATCAATTTTTATATCGAAATTCTTTATTCCATTTATCTATATGTTCCCTACTCAAGGCAAAGAACATCGACCTGTTCCCTTCCTTGATACAAGAACATCAACCCCTTTCCCTCTATGATACAATCACACGCTTCGCTCCCTGCGTAACAAAAGAAATAAGTTATGGATCATATTCCTCGGAATCGAATTATACCTGACTACTCCAACTTTCTTGGCTGTTACCGCCAATTCACAGAACTTTTCAACGCCCTTTATCGCAACTATCTTACTAAAACTCAGACCAATTTCAAAATTTACCCCAAAACCTTCTTCCAGCTCGTCAAACATAAACGTAGATGCGATGGTTACCCCATATCACTTACCTTAAACTTTCATACCTCATCTGATCCTGTTACTATTGCTAACTTTTTCGCCACTCTCATCAATCAGTCATTCACTAATGACTCCTTTGTTTCTGAGCCGTCATACTCGAACTACCTATCTAACTTTTCCCTCGGGCCCCTTCTCCACATCACCTTTGCTCCGACCCCTAGTTGAATCCAAGTTACTGCAACTTAGACGAGTTTACAGCGGGCCCTGATGGTATCTCTGCAATCCTCCTCAAGAAATGCTCATCCATTCTCTCTGCTCCCCTCTCTCTGATCTTCAATCTGTCACTCTCCCAAGGCGTACGCCCCCACATTTGGAAATCCTCCCTCATCACCCCCATCCACAAGAAGGGTCCCAAACACGATATTGCAATCTGCCGCCCCATCGCCAAACTGTCCCACTTACCCAAGATTCTCGAAACCATTCTATACGAATATCTTAGTTTTTGTTGCAAATATTTTATTTGACCACGGTAACATGGCTTTCTTAATGGCTGGTCAACTACAACCACCGTCGTTGAGTTCACTCCCTTTACACCCTTCCTTAGCACTAGAGCACAATAACTAGGTCGATATGGTCTCGACCGAGCTCAATAAAGCATTCGACAAAATATCCCATTATCTAATCCACTTCAAATTATCCGCACTCGGCTTCGAACCTGGATTGCTGAAATGGATTTCTTCTTATCTAAAGGATAGACTTTATTCCGATCACGCGATCACGAAACGGAGTTTCACCCCAGGGCCGGACCACCTCGGATAAGTACCCCTCCACGAGGTGCCGGTGGCTTGCGGCGGCCAGCCTGTGAACCCTGTGGGTAGGGTCCGCATGCCCACCGTCTCTGCAATAAATTCCTGGCAGCGGATGTCAAAGAGCGGGTCAACATCGTCTGCCAGGTGGACATCTGTGAGAAGTGTTTGTTCGATCGGCATCGAACACAGCAATGTCCGAGTCGCGTCGACTGCTACTTTTGTTATCGTAGGCACCATTCGCAACTGCGTGAGGTGCAGGTTTAACCTTCAGATCCATACCGGACGGCGGCGATAGACCATTCATCATAGCACGGGACTGGACAGGCGACATCGAGAACGAACTCCTTCCATAGGCAACATCAGGGCTCAGCGCGGGCGTTGCTGGCGAGCGTGTTAGTGAGGGTCAAGCCGTCTACAAGAGGTGTGTTTCAACTGCAAGCCTTGATGGATCCAGGTTCCGAGGCCACGTTCATCACCAGTTTCGCGGCACTACTCCTGAGACTGGGAACAAGACGCGCGTCAGTTGGCGTGACAGGGCTAGGACAAGCCAGCAGCGGAACTTGTCACTTGTGAGTCATCATTTGGATCGTGCCATTCGTCGTACGAGGGGCAGGCGCGGGCCCTGGTCTTTGATTCCTTAATGAGGCACCTGCCGACATAGGCCGTGCCACATCAACATTGGACGCGCATTGGCGGGTTGGTGTTGGCGGAGTCCGGGTTTCACATTTCGGCCGCCGTTGATATCCTATTCGGGAGTGAAGTTTGCGCGGATGTCATATTGCCGGATATAAGGCGCGAAGCGAACTTAGTAGCCCCGATTGCTCAAAAGACCCTGTTTGGATGCATTCTAACTGGTGGGATGCACGGAGACGTACCACGGACGGTCAGAAGTTTCCTTCAGCGGTCGGATGTGAAGGCACAACCCCCCAAGTGACGAGAGATAAGGGAAGAACTGATCGACTAATACGAGTCGAATGAGGACAAGGTTTCCTGTTTTGATGAAATAAAAATGCCGTCATCGCCTCAACAACAAGCCGCTGGAATGAAATCTTTAGATGGTGGTCAATATACGCAGGCTGATGAGAAACCTAATGGAAGCCCTCACCACCGCAACTGTCAATTGGCACCATCAATATCTGGATATCTGGTGCCTCAGCGAGTCAGAAACGGCAGACACGAGGTCCAGTGACGCGAGCGTTAATCGGGATGTCAGAGCACATCAATAATAACGAGAGCAGTCCGATCGCAGCGCGAAAGGGTGCGAAAGCTCGAAAGAATCCGACCGGACCTCAGGAAGCGCCCAACTCCCCAAGTTTGTATTCCTCGCCAGCGTCAACTTCCGACCAGAGTACGAGTCCGAAGGTGCCAACCGCAGAGATCGAGAAGTAATCCCGCAAGAACAACACCGGGGTAGGAGTTAGCATCAGATGGCAACCACCTACACTACAGGAACCGGCGACATCTCGGAAAGCTAACAGCGACGTGGGTGGCGGGAACGGCACCGGAGTCAGTGACGATACATGGCATCGGAACTACGGATGAGACCTGGACGTGAAGGCTATAGCTTAACCTGCGTGACGGCTGTTACGGCTACCCGTACAACTACCGTCCGTGGAAAAGGGATCGATTTAAAGGCATTCTAAGTAATTGACTCGAATGGTAGCTCGAATTCGCGTAAATGTTTATCGAAGAAAAACGATACGGCTAGAATCATATACAATTTGCGTTGTGGCTACTTGAGCTTGGCACAGTGTTGGCCGAGGGACAATCCACGTGGATCCTTGGGCACCGAACAAGCATCTGCAAAACGAAGAAGTCTGTCGATCAAGTGCAACTCTAGCGACGACGATACCAACAAGATGGCGAATTATAGATCAACCATCGTAGCACCTCTGGGAAGAAACGATGTAATCTTATCGCTTCCCCGACGTCCCTACCGGTTCCTACTCACTGCACTTCTCCACAACGTTCTACACGAGCACCCCACCCATCAGCACGGAACTCCTTATTATATTGATAAACGTCAGAGGCAAGATATTTGAAAAAGTTAAAGAATTTAAATATCTGGGAACGATACTGACGGCCAGTAACGAAATGCCGAAGGAAATTAACAAAAAACTGCATTCCGGCAACGCTAGTTGGCACGCAGTCAGTAAACTGCTGAAATCCAAACTACTATAACGTAACATTAATCTCCGTGTCTATAGATCCATAACCATGCCGATTGTTCTAAACGGATGCGAAACATGATCTCTCACAAAACGGGAAGAAAACAAATTCCGCGTATTCGAGAATAAAGTTTTAAGGGGTATCTTTGGAGGTAATAATGACGAGGAGGCAGGACAATGGAGGAAACTTCACAAATCACGAATTGAAAGAGCCATACCGCAAACCATCAATAGAGAGAGTAATCAGGTCGCGAAGATTACGATGGGCTGGACATGTGGCGCGAATGGGCAACGATAGGACCGTGCGTAAAATTCTTGACGGTAGACCAATGGGAAAGAGACCGACAGGACGGCCGCGACGGAGATGGGAGGACAATGTTAGGTTGGACTTTGAGGAGATCGGATCGGATCGTCAAACGTGGAAGTAAAGTGCAAAGGACAGGGAACAATGGGGAGTCAAGTCGGTAAGGTCATGAACTTCCGGGTTCCTATAGGTCAATATATAGTAGGAAGCTTAGGCAGGATGAAGAGGTAGTGCGGCCCTTTTTCCGAAGCCATTCTGAAAGCGAAATAGACGAAACGGAATTAGAAGATCTGGACATCATCGCGCCCGACCCAAGGATTCCAGAATGACTCGAGGACGAGTCTGAAGCCAGAATGGACCAGCTGTAATACGCCTTTCCCACCAATAACCGTAAATGGTGAAGAACAATTCTGCTCAGTGTAACTCCGACTCTGGCGCGACTGAGGTCTACTTCTGTTCCCCGACACTGAATGAACGCTAACTTCACTGTTCGTTGAGTATGCAGTATAAAAAGAGTGCATGGCAGGCAGTCGGGCTCTTTTTTTCCGCTGGCGAGCGTCAGGGTAATTAATGAAAATATAAGACTCTATGTTAACATTATTATAATAAATAGAGAAAACTAACTTTTCACAATGGTTCGATCTGTAAAGAACAAAGAGCATGGTTCAAGAATAACTTGGGATATTTATACTAATATGTTATCGGTATGAGTGGTGGGAATTCTGATTGAGGTGTCTGTTCATAAGAGATGATATCATCTTTTGATTGTTGTGCGTTGCAAGTGTTATCGCAACCTCCTTTGTTCGTTGTGCGTCGTATGTGTTATCGATACTGATTGTAGTGTCCGTCACTAAGGCACGACATCATCCTTTGTTCATTGTGCGTCGCATGTGTTATCGCTACTGATTGTGGTGTCCACTACTAAGGCATGGCATCATCCTTTGTTCATTGTCCGTCGCATGTGTTATCGCTATGTGCGACGCATTATTTATTTTTAGATCTGGGACCGAAAGTTGCCTTAACTTATACTTTCGTCTGTAAGTTCTTGTATTGCTTGTATTAAGCCAATAATTGGGGTGACGGAAACGTTCTTTAGCGAAACAAAGTTCAAACAGACAAAACTTTACTTTGCTAACCAAAGGTAGTTTTATTAATGATAACAAAACAGAAGTCAAAATAAAAATCATCATCATCTTCGGTACTACAACCGGGATCCGGTCTTGGCCTTATTTAACAAATCTCTCCACCAGTCCCGATTTCGTGCCGATGTCATCCAGTTTGGCACTCCCAGGCTATGGGCGTCCTGGTCCACGCCATCCCTCCATCGCAGACAAGGTCTGCCGCGATGTCTCCTTCCATACATCCTGCCACAAAGGACTTTCCGGGCTGGCTCCTCTTCGCTCATTCGAGCTAGGTGTCCCGCCCACCGGAGTCTATCGAGCTTGATTTTTCTTACAACATTAGCTTCAAGGTAGATTGTGTACAACTCATGGTTGTAGCGTCCCCGAAATCGTCCTCCCTTACATATTGGGCCAACAATTCTCCTCAAGACCTTTCTCTCGAACGCGACCAAGAGTTCAGAGTGCCTTTTATTAAGCACCCAGGTCTCGGATCCATACATGAGTACTGGTAAGACCATGGTCTTGTATAGTAGTAGCTTGGATGTTCTGGATAAATTTCGGGATTTAAAGAGCCTTGATAGACCATAGTAGGCTTTGTTGGATTTGATCAGCCGTTCGCGTATTTCTTCTTCCATATTTTTATCGGCTGATACTATTGACCCAAGGTAGTTAAAGGATTGCACTACTTCAAATTCGTGCTCCACTACCCTGATAGTTTGACCGACGTTAGATATTCTCTTCGCAGAAGTTGCCACCATGTTTTTAGTTTTCCCCTCATTAATGCGCAGTCCCAGTTTTTGTGCCGCCTGCTCGATCTGGGTGAAGGATTCCTGTACCGCCGATTCGGTTCTACCGATGATGTCGATGTTATCTGCGTAGGCACGTATCTGGCTGGACTTGGTGACAATAGTCCCTCTTGTTGTAACGCCAGAGTCACGGATTGCTTTCTCCAACGTCAGGTTGAAGAGGAGGCAGGCCAGACCGTCCCCTTGTCGGAGTCCATTATAGATGTTTATTAGTTTGGACAGCAATCCAGCTACTTTTACTTGACTAGTTACGTTGGTCATGGTCAACCTACAAAGTCGTATCAATTTGTTTGGAATGCCGAATTCTCTCATGGCATTATATAGTTCTACCCTGGCTATGCTGTCGTAGGCGGCCTTAAAGTCTATAAACAGATGATATAATGGAATCTTAAATTCCTGACATTTTTCCATCGCCTGCCTAAGGGTGAATATCTGATCAATTGCTGATTCACCTGGGATGAAGCCACACTGATATTGACCAATGATGACTTTAGCGTATGGGGCTACCCGGTCTTGTAGGATAGTGGAGAGTATCTTATAGGCGGTACTCAGCAATGTTATACCCCTATAGTTGCTGCACACTGTGATATCTCCTTTCTTATGTATGGGGCAAATTATACCGCGACGCCAAGCTTCCGTCATCTCCTCTTGCTCCCATACGTGCATCACGATCTCATGAATTGCGTGATGTAACGCTGTCCCTCATTGTTTGATCAGCTCAGCTGGTATGCCATCAGCGCCAGGGGCTTTATTTGATTTTAGCTGTCTAATGGCTTTTAGTGTTTCCTCAATGCTTGGTGGCGGCAGCATTTGGTCCTGGTCTTGCATTGGTGGAGCCTCCAATTCTTCTGTGAGCTGACCATTTAGTAATTCATTGAAGTGCACTTCACATCGCTCCAGAATGCCTTCAGCATCGGTGATCAAATTACCCTCTTTATCCTTGCAGTAAGTGCAGCGTGGTGTGTACCGCGTCATACTGCGGATTATTTGGTAGAACTTCCGCGCCTGGTGCGGACCCCGCTCTCTACTTTTCTCTATTTCACAGACAAGATTTTTTTCCCAGGCACTTTTCTTTTGTCTGTGAAGTCTTTTTTCAGATCTTCTGAGCTCTTTGTATTTCTCCTCGCGTGCCCGCGTCCTATGAGTCCAATAAAAATGTAAACTTAAATTAGTTCAGCGATAAACAACTGTCACGTAGCACGTAGCGCGTTCACAATTACAATCAAGTCCCGTCCATTGTTAATGTTGAATGTCCGGACGCCGTGCTTCCTCGGTATGAGGGAAGAGCGTGGACTTATTATTTTTTTGATTGACTGTTATGATTTTCCAAAAACAACTCACTTATAATTCACGTACAACTGGCTTTTAAGATTTCCCAATTGCGACTATTCTGTTTATTTACAAAGTCAATCAAGCCGAAATCTGCTTTAGCGCTAATTATTATTTAAACAACAATAACAAACAATTATTTAAAGTTAATAATTAATAAACTTAATATGTTATTGCGACGCTAGCTGCTCCATAACAAATCATTCTCAACCTTTCTTTACGGCTGACAAATATCAACTGAACTTTTTTTTATTCTATTTTTTTCTCTCTGACTTTTCACATTCAATTCGGACGAAAATCCAAGTTGCTATGTTTTCAATAAATAAAAAGGTGTAGGTTATTAAGTGTGCTGTAACTGGTAATATTGTGAATGTTTATGAATGGTATGTATTAAGTGAGAATGTAATATATGTTAAGTGAAGTTTTTAAGGATGTGTTAGGAGATTCAGTGTTAAATTTAATAAGGGTAGTATTCTGGAATACAACATCCCACCCTTCTTCGAGAAAGAAAATTATCCTTGAAGAGAATAATTTTCTAGTAACAATTTCAATTCAATTTTTATTTAGTAGATAATTACATTTATGGTATATTTTACAACTAGTACTTAAGAGATTTAGGATAGCAATTCCTTTACAACTATAATCTTAAATCTATATAACGACAATAGCACAATTTTAATGAATAACAAATAATAAATTAAGGGAAAACTACAATAAAAAACCCTTATATGAATCTTAAGACTAATATTGCACGAGCTTCCGGTTATTTTATGTAGTAATGACCTCGATATAATTTTCATAGACAGAGTACATATGTAGTGACTTAGGATAACGCAAGACGGGAAACGAGAACATTGTCAGAAAAAGAACAATTGACGAAGAAGTTTCGATTGATTTTGTCAATAAGGAACTCTACCGGTTTAACGTTGGCGTTTTCATGTAGTTCATGTGTCGAATAATGCCATGGCAAATTCAGCAACATTTTCAATATTTTATTTTGACACCTTTGCAATTTTATTTTGTGTGTGCGAGCACAATTACACCATACAGGCGCCCCGTACAGGAGTATAGCTTGAAAAATGGTTTTAAATATTATAATTTTATTTTCGATGCTAAGCTTTGATTTTCTACACACTAATGGATACATAACTCTTACGACTTTGTTTATTTTGTCAATTGTGGTAGTGATGTGTTTTTGAAAGATGAGTTTTTTATCTAGAATAATACCTAGATATCTACACTCTTCGGACCAATCAATATCAACTGCACACATACTGAGTTTAGTGCCATTTGGTAGGTAACAGTGTTTCCTACATCTCGAAAACCAGACAGCTTGTGTTTTATTACCATTTATTTTTATTTTCCATTTCCTGTAATATACTGCTAGCTTGTCAAGAGCTGCTTGCAAAGAGTTGTAGACATTAGTGAATAAGGCACCCGAAGAGAAAATGGCCGTATCATCGGCAAACATAGCTACCTGAATGTTTTCACCTAGACATGGTAAATCTGCGACAAACAATGTAAATAATATGGGACCAAGGACCGAGCCCTGGGGTACACCATGGTGGATTTGGTGAGTAGAGGATATGTCGGTTCCTAAACTCACAACATATTTTGTCGAACGAAGAAAGCTCTGGATAATTTTGATAAGCGGTATTGGCAGCTTAAGTTTTAGTAGCTTATAAATCAAGGCATCGTGCCATACCGTATCAAAAGCTTTTTCGATGTCTAGAAGAACTAGTCCCGTTGACTCCTTGTCGATGAATTTACCAGCTATGTGGTTTTTAATGCGCAAGACTTGGTGGATTGTGCTGTGACCACTACGGAAACCGAACTGAAAGTTTGGTAAGATGTTATTGTCTTCCACAAAACGATCAATCCTTTCCTTAATGATTTTTTCTAAGAGCTTACTTAGACAGCTAAGTAGACTAATAGGTCTGTAGCTTTCGGGGCTGTTCTTCGGTTTGCCGGGTTTCGGGATAGGTATTACTTTTGCTGTTTTCCAACAGTCCGGAAAATAACAATTCTTAAGACAAGCGTTGAAAATGAATGTTAAATAGTTACTTGCAGCAGGTGGAAGTGCTTTGATTAATTTGTTGTTAATATTATCGAGACCCGCGGCCTTTTTTGATTTCGATTTTTTTATCAATTCTTTAACTTTGCTGATATTAGTTGCGTAAGTACTTTCAGCTGGTGTTTGAGAAAGTACATAGATAGTGTTAGCAACTTCAGCTTCAGTATACGCGTCGCTTAGATGCATAGATATGGTGTGGTTCTTACTAAACGTGTTAGCAAGTAGGTTCGATTTCTCCACTGAAGAAATAAACAACTTGTCGTGAACTTTAAACGGAGGAATACTGCACCCTCTCTTTTTCATAATTTTTGATATTTTCCAGAACGGTTTGCTTGCTTTGTCAAGAGAGGAAAGGTGTTTATTCCAACACTTGTTCCTATATGTTGAGATTTCGTTTTTAATGATATTATTTAAGACTTTAACATTAACTAGAAAACAATCGATTCTATAACGCAGCCATTTTCTTCTTTCAGAGTTTCGTAGCCTAACCAGATGTAAGATATTTTCAGGAAGCGGTGCCTTATCAACTGGAGCAGTGGAACATTTAGGTATCGCAAGATCGGCCGCTCTATTGATAACAGAAACAAAATTGTTACATAGGATATCAATGTGCTCGCTGCAGTTTATAGAATTTAGGCTGGTATCACCTAGAACCAAGTTCGTGTTTATATATGATTTATAACAATTCCAGTTGGCGGCGGAATAGTTGTGGTATAAACTGGTACGATTTACAACTACTGTATGATTCACTGTGAGGCTGATCGGAAGGTGGTCTGAACTTAACGCATTTAGAGTTAATGGTACTGTGCAGTAATTTGGAATATTAGTGATATATAGATCAAGAGTTGAGGGGTTCTTGTTAGCACTCGCTGGGATATAGGTGGGAAGAAGTGGATAAAGTATGGAAAAACTTGGGCTGGATTCAGCAACATCTAGTAAAATGTTACCCCAGCTGTTTGCCATAAGACAATTCCACGACTGATGTCTGCAGTTTAGATCACCACCAATAATTACCTTGTTTCGAGTGTTGACTCTATACAATTTTTGCAGATCCCGCTTAAAGTAAGTAGATTTCTCTAGGTTTCTATTTCCTCCAGGGAAATAGACCGAAAAAAGACTCACCTTGGAATTGTCACTTAATGTTACCTCTATACTAATTTCCTCAATTAACTTAAGGCGCAATGAAGGACGCAAGGAATGTTCTATACATTTTTTCACAACAATGGCGACACCTCCACCACTAGCATGTACCCTGTCTAGGCGATAACAAATGTAATTTTGATGTGAGAAAGAAATATCTTGTTTGAGCCAGGTTTCTGAAACAAGTGCAATGTCAATATTAAAATTTATCAAGAAACTAAAAAATTCATGCTTTTTGTTTTTGATGCTTCTCGCATTCCAAGTTATGATGTTAAGAGAATTTCTTAACATGTTTTTTCCGAGTATATGTACTTAATAGCTAATGAAGTAATGACGTTAAATTGGTCAGCTTTGGTTTGACAAGCACTAAGCTTGGTTACAACTTCATTAAGAAGAGAGTTTATCTCGCTAAATGAGAACAGGTTATCATTAGTTAATGTTTCTGAACAAAGTTCTGTCGCCGAAAGGCAAATTATACAAATATTAAGTAATGTTTAGCTTAGAGCGTCTGCGAAGGACCAGTAAGTTATTATATAAGATATTTAAGCTAGAATTTAAGCATTTTTTGTCTAGCCTTTAATTTAGAAAATAAGAATATAAAAAGAAAATAAAAAAATGTTTAAAAAATGGAAAATGGAAAATGTTAATGTTTCTGACGGATTTTTCTTCGTGTATGTCGTATCACTATTGGAAGGTTGCTGGGTTTGATGGAGGCCAGAAGCCCAGGTGGATGAAGGAAGTGAAGGTTGACGCACAGATCGGGGTAGTGGAGGAAAATTATCAATGGATAATCGGTCGGGCACTGTCTGCTGTTTGTCACTGGGAGGCTGTAGGAAGGTTGTATTTCCTGTACCACGTCCGCGTGGGGATAATTTGCGGCGAATGTCTATGTACTGCTTTCGGCTTATGCATTCTGGATCGGTGTTCTAGTAACTATATATTAAATTAAGATTAATTAAAGACTTGGATTTTCGTTCAATTACATTACAATGGTTTTCAAAATTAATCTTTCATCAAAGGTTACAATAATCAAAAAGTTCTTAATACTAGAAAAATAATCTATTTACATTATATATTAACTAAATTTTTCCAATAATCAAAAAGTTCTTAACACTAGAAAAATAGTCAAAATAGTCTATTTACATTACATATTACCTAACTAAATTTAAATATTTCTCCTTGGAACCTTTTGTTTTCTAATCCAAAAGTTATTATTACTTATTATATTAATTACATAATATTAATATTCAAAATTCTCATTTCCGTTCGAATATATATATTAATTCCAAAATTTCCAATACATATATTACCTCTAAAATTTTCTTTCTTTCGTCCCCCTCATTAACTTTTTTTTTTTTTTTTTTTTTTTTTTTTTTTTTTTTCCATTTCCGTCATTTCCTACAATTGTTAGATTATTTCATATATATTGAATAATAAAACAAAGGCCATTTGTTATGTGTTTATCTTTTCCTTAAATTTATGGAAAAGTTTCCAAAACCTTTCTGGGCCTATTACTATGATGATTGAATAAAGATGATTATTACCAAAAATCTTCTTGAAAAATGATCTTAAATAATTTAAATGACGGTGTAACCTTTTATTTTTTTGTATTTTGCATTGGAATACATTTTTATTGTTGAAAAAAAAGACTTGTAATGTATTTATATAGTTACTCTTTACAATACCTAATTTAGTTAAATTATTATTTTCATTTTTTATTATTTCGTGTTTGTGTTTGTTTTCGTTGTTTAAAATATTTATTGTTTTCGGCTTAGTGTTGTCATTGTCCATAGCTTTAACTGCTGTCGGAACGTCTACCTTTTCAGTCTTACTCACTGCTGATGGATCGTTTAGTTTCTCAGTCTCATTTACTGATTCGAATAGTTCTTCAGACTTATTAGCTGTTAGAACATCTTGGTTCCCAGTACTATTTGCTGTTTGAACTATTTCTTCAGTTATATCTGCTGTAGAAACATTCAATCCTTCAGTCTTTGCTGCAGAAAAGATTTGTTCATCAGTATTAGCTGCTGAACTGACTTGGGTTTCGACTTTTATTGCAACTATTGGGTCTTCAGTCTTTAACACTGCTGAATTTTCAGTCTTTGTTGCTGAAGTGCCGTGGTTGTCTATTGGGATAGCCGGAATATTAGGGGTTTCTGTTTGTATATTTTCTGCAGGATCCGAATTTTCAGTCTTTAATACTGCTGAGTTTTCAGTCTTGGTTGCTGAAGTGTTTTCCAGAATGGGAGTATGAATCGGAGTCTTTATATTAGGGACAGGGTTATCTTCGTTTATATGGCTTGGTTTATAGGAGTATGTGGGCTCAGGGTAAATTTGGCTAGGAGCTTCATTAAAATGGTCGTTATCTATTTCCAAAGATCTAATGCTGTAAATAGAAAACTTTGGTCTGTCTTCCATAAATTTTGGTTGGCGTCAGGCCTCGTTTTCCGATTCTTGCACCCGAGAAAAGTGAACATTTTGTCTATCGTTTTGTCTATTGGTGCTCCTAGAATTTTCACCAAAACGATTTTCAGAGTTTGTAGGATTATTTCGGAATGGGTTACGCGTTGTTGTACCTTGTTGGTAATTTGTTGAAGCCGATCCATTCCTAGATATCTTGTATCTACACTCATTCTCTGTGTGATTATTCCGTCCACAGAAATTACATACAATGTTATATTCCCTTTTTATGGGTTGTCTATTCGGAAAAAAGTTGGATTGCATGTTCCGATAACATGTGTCCTGTGTATGCCCTGGCTTACCACAGGTTTGGCAGACTATACTATTGAATGTAGGTTTTTCGTTATATTGATATGACCTGGGAGAGTTGTCCATTCGAGCACCATGTGATACTACATGTGAAATCGACTGTTTTAAATTATTTCCCCCATGGACTTTAGCTAGTATCTTTAGCTGTTCGTTCATTAGTCCATCTTCAAATGTTTGTACGGCCAATTTTTTGTTTTCTTCCATTAAGAATTCCCTAACCACCGCGTCTGCTGTTATTTCACACGTGGCAGAGTTTAGAGTCCTTAGAGCATTCGCGACTCTATCGCCGTATTCCCGGACGGTTTCTCTGTAGCGTTGTTTCAGAGAAATCAACTCATTGTGTGCCGTCGACCGAGATTGCTCCTCTTTATATTCCGATTCGAGTTTATCTTTTAAATCCTCCCACTTAGCGATTTGGCTATACCTAATCAGATCGTAAGCATGACCCTCTAGTCTATTTTTGACTAGCTCTAAAAACGTCTCGTATATATCCGGGTCTGCCTTCTTTATGGATCTAAATAAAACGTCTCCCCCGGAAATAAATTTACCTAAGTCGCAGGGTTTCCCGTCAAAGGTAGGGACGATTCTGAAAACATCAGAAATTCCGACAGAAAGAGCCATTTCAGGGGGTTTAATGTGTATCGGTTGATAGTGGATTTGTTCTTCCCCCTGCCTAGCCGCCTGTCTCGTGTAATATGGACTCGTAATAGTGAAAGTTTAAAATAATGTATGGCGAAAATTCAATTCTTAAAATATGGTTAACTTAAAAATATGGTTATAGAAAAATTGGCCTTTCTTTTGGTTATTCAATATATATATATATATAGGAAAGAAAAATAAATTGGTCCCAAAACTGAAAAGAAAGAAAATTCGACGAGAAAGAAAGAAAAGAAACGGAAATGTCTTCGAAATACTGAAATGAGAATTTGCAAATAATTTAGATAGAAATTTCTATCCAAAAAATATTCTATTGGGATAAGGAGAGCTTCCAAGTAGAAAATATTCCTAAAAAAAATAGAGAGAAAAGTCGCTAAAAAAAATTCTTACTCTACTAAATGTTGTCGTTGTACTGTTGATAGCAGTCTTGAGTGTTGCTGTTTTGTTTTTTTTTTCTTCAGTTTTCCTTGGTTGTTTCCTTTGTGTGGTTCTTTTTCTTTTTAGAGTTTTTTTTTTCTTTGGCGCCAGGCAGACTTCACGTCCTAAAGTTGATTGCTCATCCTGGTCTTTGCTGCTTTCCTTTTTTTTTCTTTTTATTTCGTTGTTTTATGTCGAGGTTTTTTTTTTTTTCTTCTTATTTTGGTTTGGTTATTTCTCCTGTTTTTTTTTCTCTCTTTTCTTCTTGAAAAATTTTTTTTCTTCTTCTTATCTGGTTATTTCTCTTGTGTTCACTTTATTTTTTTTTTGTTTAAATTTTTTGTTTACTTTGTTTTTCGTTGTTTTATGTTTACTTTTTTCTTCTTCTTATAAACATTTTTTTTTGTTGTTTTAAATTTTGTTTTGTTTAAAAAAATTTTTTTTCTTGTTTTTTTTTTTCTTCTTATTTTCTTCTTTTTATTTGGGATCCTTTGGTTGTATCCCACCGCTGCCACCAGTGTTGAATGTCCGGACGCCGTGCTTCCTCGGTATGAGGGAAGAGCGTGGACTTATTATTTTTTTGATTGACTGTTATGATTTTCCAAAAACAACTCACTTATAATTCACGTACAACTGGCTTTTAAGATTTCCCAATTGCGACTATTCTGTTTATTTACAAAGTCAATCAAGCCGAAATCTGCTTTAGCGCTAATTATTATTTAAACAACAATAACAAACAATTATTTAAAGTTAATAATTAATAAACTTAATATGTTATTGCGACGCTAGCTGCTCCATAACAAATCATTCTCAACCTTTCTTTACGGCTGACAAATATCAACTGAACTTTTTTTTATTCTATTTTTTTCTCTCTGACTTTTCACATTCAATTCGGACGAAAATCCAAGTTGCTATGTTTTCAATAAATAAAAAGGTGCAGGTTATTAAGTGTGCTGTAACTGGTAATATTGTGAATGTTTATGAATGGTATGTATTAAGTGAGAATGTAATATATGTTAAGTGAAGTTTTTAAGGATGTGTTAGGAGATTCAGTGTTAAATTTAATAAGGGTAGTATTCTGGAATACAACATTAATAACGAAAGATGCCCCTACAAAGTTAGCGAACAGTGCTGCCAATATACAATATATGAATTAAAAATAACCCTCAAATACAAATTTTATTCCCAACATTTTCTATTACTACGTTATTGGTGTGCCATTTAAGAAAAATCCGCTTTTCATACTTTACCCCTTTTTAACCGGCTGTTTTAAATCTATGTTTTCGTGCTAAGAAGGATATTAAAAGATCCTCGAAGCTGAATTTGTACTCGTAGGTTAAGTTGAAAGGCACAAATAATTATTAATATTAAATTAATTTCTTTTATTATTAGGATGGCATGAAAAACGTGGAAAACACACAGTTGACATATGAACAGTATAAACAATTTCGCGATTTACTCGAGAGACGAGTAGCTCGTATGCCTCTGCAATATATTATTGGAGAATGGAAGTTCTACGGTATTCCGTTAAAAATTAAGCCTCCAGTGTGCATTCCCCGCCCCAAGAGTGAAGAGTTCGTTCGTTTGTTACTTGATAAATTTGATAATATCGGTCCATTCACAATTTTCGACGTTGGCTGTGGATGTGGTGCACTATCTCTAGCAGTTCTCAACAATATGAAAAATGCCAGATGTATTGCATTGGATTGCAGCCACCCAGCTACAAAATTAGCAGAAAAAAATGCTAAATTATTAGGCTTGAATGATAGGTTTACAGTGTATCATCATACCGTGAAAGCGGATAACCTTGTTCCTAAGGCACTTAATTATATGAAATGTGAATACATCATCTCAAATCCTCCATATGTTAAGGAAGAAGAAATAGCTTTATTGCAACCGGAAGTCAAATTGTAAGTACTTTTAAGTCTTAGTTTATATATAATTTCTTTAAGTACTAAGGCGTCAGAATGTACCCAAAAGGCTATTGCACAAGTCTTTGGTACTTTAAAAGATACCTCTAAAAGTACCTAGTGCTGTTGATTAAATTTTAAAATTGGTGAAGTTATCATTTTTGACTAACAAATACCATTGCTAGAAAAAATAAAATTGAACTGTATATTTTTAGGTATGAAAACTTAAAATCTATTGTCGGTGGACAAGATGGGCTAAGGATTGCTAGATTGTTGTGTGATATAGCTGCAAAATACTTACTTACGGATGGCAGATTATTTATGGAACTCGGAATCGATCAACCTCCGCTAGTTCAGACAATTGTTAATGAAAGGTATAAGGATAAATTAATGTATGTAAATACCTACAGGGATTCGAATTTTGAAGAGAGATTCGTTGAGATTGCAAAACTGTAAACGATGTATAAATTGTATAACTTAAAAAAGGCAAAATGTTGTTTTAATTGTTATAACAAATTAAAAGTTTAGTTCTGGCTGGAGTTAAGGTACCAAGTTCCATCACCATAGTTAAGGCATCAAGTTCCATCCCCATACACCAACCAGAGGCTGAACCACCTAATGATAACATCCCAAACAATCCTAATCTCCAAGTCCCATACAACACAATACAACATGACGAAAGTTAAGGCACCTAGCTCGTCACCATACACCAACCAGAGGATGAATCACCTAATGATAACAATGAAGCACCTAATGATAACATCCCAACAATCCTAATCTCCAAATGCAATACAACATGATGAATCATCCGACAATAACCAGAAAAGCAACAGCCTAACCGTAATTAGCACCCATGAAATATGACATAGATATGGAAAGAACCGAGGTTTCATCAAAGAGACAGGAGGACGAAACTGACACTCTAATATTACGATACGAATGGGACATACGTTTTTCGAAGTAAAATAAATATATTTTTAGTTAATTAGTATTTAGTTTATTAGTTCTGGCTCATTTGAACTAAGATCCCTTTTGCGCTCTTACTTACTTTAAAAATGATACTTGAATGAATAACTCACAAGGGGCTGGATTTTTATAGCGTTCTTATGACTATTGAATAATAAATTAGCACTGTTGACGATGCATCACGTCGGCACGAATTCCCAGGAGTAAGCGCCACAGGAGAAGAATCTCCCACACGGCTTGGAGGAGATTACGACAATTCTGTCGGAGCGCCCGCCAGAAGGAGGGAATCAGCTTACATGACGGGAGCGAAGGAGACGTATTCTGAACCCCACACCTCCAGGCAGAGGACCGACCCTATGTACCAAGGGGTAAACCGGAAGACCAGCGTCGCCGGGGAGGACAGAGATCGGAGCAACCGTGCCCGAGGCACGGAACATCAAGCACAGGCTCAAGAGCTCAGTAAAGTCATAGAGGCGAGCCGATATCGAGGCAAGTATGGAAGTCGCCATGCCAGAGCTGGAGGTCGCCGAGGCGAAGACGAAGGTGGCCCGAGCGAAACTCGAATTGCTGACAAGTTTCGAGGATGAGATAAGCCAGAGCGAGGCTACCGAAGACGAGTACCACCAGAGCCCTTGCGATCCATGGGGTAATCTAACGCGGCTGGCCGAAGGAAGACGAGCGGAGTCAGCCCATGACGACAGGTCGCCGCATCACGGAGAGGAAAGGAGCGACATCCAACGTGTGGCCCAAGTGGTAGACTGGCTTTCACGAGCACCCCCCGGAGCATTTACCTCGAGAGAATTTTTTTTTTTTTTATTAGACTTCTCTCGGGAGAGGCGAACATATAGCGCCAAGTGGGCGCCCCGAGATGCCATCAAATAACTGTTGCAGTTCTTTTTGAACAGTTGCAGGTTGTAACGCTCCGGGAACACTCGCGTGGGAAGGCAGTTTCACAGCTTCCCCGCTCTGTAACGGAACGAGTTCTGATACAGGGATGTTCGCGCCGTTGGGAGATGAACCACAAACGGGTGCGATCCGTCGGATTGTTTTGTGGAGCGCATATAAACCGAATTGCGTGGAACAATGCCAAGAATCTCCGAAGAACAGCACCCGTGATAATATCTGTAAAACAGACAGAGGTCGGCTACGCGCCTTCGATGTGATAGCGACTGTAGTCCCGACGTGAGCGCCGAATCCCCGATCAGGCGGATCGCTCGTCTCTGTACGCTCTCAAGTAGGTCGAGGGTATGTTTAGGAGCCGAGCTCCAAACATGAGAGCAATATTCGAGCGCGGGTCTAATTTGGGATTTATATAGGAGAAGAAGTTGGGCCGGGGTAAAATATTTCTTGGCTCTAAGAAGATAACTCAGTTTTCCTGAGGCTGATCTGGCGATATCCGATACGTGTTTATGTCATGATACATTCCCACAGACCGTGGCGCCGAGCAATTTCAAACTTTCCCCAGCGTCGAGGGCCCGGCCACTGATCATCAGCTGTGGAACCGATGATCCTGTTTTCTTTGTGAATGTTGTATACTGGGTCTTCGTTGCGTTGAAGTCGACAAGATTGGCCTTTCCCCACTGCAGGACTTTATCCAGATCCTGATTCAGAGGGTCAATCTGTCTACATCTCAGCTGGTGCGACGTTGCTGCACTAATCGGCCGATCACTCGAAAAGGAGGAAACAAGCGTACTATCATCCGCAAAACTGAACACTTTATCTGTTGTCTCCAACAAATCATTTATGTGAAGCAAGAACAAGGTTGGAGCCAAAATAGAACCTTGGGGCAGCCCCGAATTAACGGGATACAGATCCGAATACTCGCCGTCCACAACAACCCGGATCGATCGATTCTCAAGGAAGCTTTTCGTCCAGTCGCAAAGCTGTTGGGAAAGTCCATATGAACGAAGTTTGCTCAACAATGCCCCGTGCCAGACGCGGTCAAAAGCTTTGGAGATATCCAATGCGACCGCCCTTGACTCACCATGCCGTTCAATCGCAGATGTCCATATATCGGTTATAACTGTCAAAACGTCTCCTGTGGACCGCCTGCCACGGAATCCGTATTGACGATCATTCAGAAGTCCGTTGCACTCCAAACACTTAACCAATTCTCTATTGATGACTTTTTCCATCACCTTAGATAAAATAGACAGTAATGCTATCGGACGGTAATTTTGTGGGAGACCGTTTTTTCCCGTCTTTGGGATTGGCTGAACTCGAGCGATTTTCCAGCAGGCAGGGAAGGTCCTCCTCTGCCAAGAACCGGCGATAGTTCTGGAGCACAGTTCTTAAGGACTATTGCTGGTATTCCGTCCGGGTCGGTTGCCTTCCTACAATCCAGTTCACGTAGAATGCGTTGAATAGTGCGTGGACGAAATCTCACATCCCGCCTCGAAAACCGTACCGGCGAGGTCACAGGTGGCTCCAAAAGGCCGGGATCGAGGTTTGAATTCGCGGAAAATAAATTCGCGAATACATTAGCTTTATCCTTTGAATTCGTGACTAATGTCCCGCTGTCTGTCACCAACGGGAGGAAAGAGGGGATGCGAAGTTACCGCTGACAGCCCTTGCCATTGACCAGAAGGAGCGCGAACCAGTTGGGCACCGAAGGAGTTTATTGATCACTCTGTCGTTGTGAGCCTTCTTCGCAGTATCAATCGCCTGGTTGCACGCGTTTCTGATTCTAACAAAGTTCGTTCTGTTAACATCGGTGGGATTGGAGCGCCATTGCTTAAAAGCTCTATTTTTTGCCGCTGTAATCAGCTCGCATTTTTTGTCAAACCAAGGTTTATCAGACGAACTTCGTTTGATGGAATGTGGAATATACAACTCCATCCCCAGAAGAATAATCTCGAATACCGACTCAGCGCAAGCGTTAACATCGGAGTTTCCGAAGCACACCTCCGACCATGGAAAGGATGCGAAGAAATCTCGCATATCGTCCCAGTTAGCAGCCCCATACTTCCATACATGGCGAATCTGCCTAGGCCGGTTATTCGCTTGATATGCAAGTGCTTGCGCGACAGATACCAAGCAGTGATCTGAGTTTCCCAGTGCCGCAGAAACCTCTACGGTATAAATACTCGGTTCGGATGTCAAAAACAGATCCAGGGTGTTCGCATAATCGCCTCGGGCATCCGACACTCGCGTTGGCTCCCCCACGAGTTGAGTCAAGTTGTGGCTTACAGCAAACATCTCCGCCAGGCTCCCAGCCTCGTCGGTTCTGTTAGAATGTAACAACCAGTCGGAATTGTGCACATTGAAATCGCCAAGGACAACAATTTCAGAAGCTGGGTGGTTGATCTGTATCCAGTCGACGGTATATGAAAGATGTTCGAAGAATGCCGGCGGTCGATCGTGATTTGGGGAGCGGTAAAGACAACAAAGAAATTTAACGGAATTCCTCAGCACGACCCTCAACCATATGATGTCCATATTATTGGGTTTCAACGCCTCCATCCGCTGGCAAGCCAGATTGGAACGCGCGAAAACGCAGACTCCGCCCTTAAAACGGAATCTCGAATGTAAGTCGTATCCTGAGCAGCGAAGATATGTCGAATCAGTTGACCAATCGACCTGGGTCTCAGTTAGGGCAAGGATATCAGGTTTCGTTGTTTGCAAATATTGGTGGACGGCGTTTACATTCGTATTGGTGAAACCGATGCCCCTGATGTTACAAAATGAGAGCGAGCCCGGTTATGCGATGAGGAACCTCTTAAAGTTCCATTATTTATCATGATATCTGCATAATGTTCCTCCTGACATAGTGCCCCCCCCCCCCCCGGAGATCCGAATGGGAGACTAGTTTACCTCGGGAATTCTTTATATCAGAAGGCACCATCATGACTTATCCCCGTGTCAGTCCTGGCCATCAGCCACACATCCGAAACACCGTCGAAGATTTCTCTCGGCGATATCGTGGAATGTACAGCGTGATGGGGTGGTATCTCACCTTGGGACCGACTACCACCTAACCAACCTTTTTTCGAACCGGTCCATCGGCCAAACTCCGAAAGATGGCCAGGGATTTCTCCCGACCATTTCACGGAGCTTATAGCTTGATGGGGTGGTATTTCACCGGGCGCACAGGGCTAGCTGTGAGTATATTCAAACGCCCTACTCACAGGGCCAGTATCGAGTTACCCTATTTCAATGGTGCTAGCGAGGAGTGGCTGGCTTTCAAGAGATCATTTGAAGATACGGCCGACGGATTTACACACGCGCAAAATTTGGCGCGTCTTCGGAGAGCTCTTCAGGGAAGAGCGCGAGAAGCTGTTAGAAGTGTCCAGTTCATTGCCAAGGACCCACAAGAGGTAATGAACGGACTGCGGACCCGCTTTGGAAGACCGGAAGCGTTGGCCTTGGTGCAGCTAACGAAGTTAAAAGGACTGCCTCGGGTCACCGAAGACCCGAACGAGGTTGGAGTCTTTGCCAGCCAGGTGACGAACTCCGTGGCTACCATCAGACCGCTGGGCAAGCAGCAGTACCTCAATGCACCTGAGACTGTAAAGGAACTGACCGCCAAGATGCTAGCTAGTACACCGTGCGATAAGTGCGCAAGAGAGCACCACGTCACCCTCCACACAGATAAATTTTCACCAAGGATAGCACGAATAAGAGAAGGAAGGTCACGCCATGACAGCTCCCCATTGGGCAACGATTGCGAACCAACCAGAGGAGAGGTAGTTACTGCCATACGCACCGTTAGTGGTGTTATGGGATTTTAACAATTTAATAATATGGTAATTATATTTTTATATTTAATATATTGCTTGATAACTTTAAAGGGACTTACTTGGATTGACCGTTGAGCGGTCGCTGCAGTTGCTGCTTGTCAGCTGTTGGTTGTTCGGCGACTGGGTGCAGGGGGCATTGATCGGCTGCTCTCCTGATAAGCTTTCGGTTGTTGTCCTCTAGTTCAGCTATTTAGAACACCGAATTTGTATTTCAGCGACTATTTCCACACTTCGTTTGCTTTGCTCGCTTTTTTAGTTTAACATCGAAAATTCGAATGTCGAATGTCGAATGTCGAATGTCAATTGTCAATTATTTTGTTTATTTGCCGTTGACGTTTTTTTATTATTCGGCGCCAACGCCGATTTTTATTATTTTTTCTACCAAGTAGAATTTGCACAAAGTACTTTATGCAAATTAACTACTTGGCGAGTTGTTCTCCGTTTAGAGGTAAAGAGGAGGGACTAACGAAAGAGGATTCGTGGATGTTGGGGGGAGCTGGACTCAACGTCGGTCCGTAACAGTGGCAACAAAGCATACCTGAAGATGGTTCCAGTGCATCTCTACGGACCTAAGGGAACGGTCCGGGTACTGGCTCTGCTTGACGTGGAATCCACCATTTCGTTGCTAGACTCGTCAATCGCCGAAAAGATCGGTGCGAAAGGCAGACAAGAAGCGCACGTTCTGGAGACAGTCGGTGGATCGGACATCAGGAGGAACGATTCGCAAAGAGTCCAAGTGCGAATAAAAGGAGCCCACAGCCGAAATGGAAGATCGATCGAGGTAAGAACCATTCCTAATTTCAAACTTACAAAGCAGGAAGTGAGGGAAGAGACGATCGAAACATGCAAGCACCTGCGAGACATCGGAGGACAGTTGACCTACATGCAGCAGGAGCCTAAACTACTCATCGGGCAGGACAACTGGGGCCTGATAGTTACGAGGGGCCTGAGGAAAGGGAGAAGCACCGAACCAGTTGCTTCACTCACCAGTTTGGGATGGGTCTTGCACGGTTGCAGGGACAGAAACAGCCCACCAGCGAAATTCGTCAACTACGGAAGGACGAAGGAAGAGGAGACGGAATTGCTCGTTAGACGTCACTTCGAAACCGAACCAATAACAGAACGAGCTCCAGGTAGACCCGGAAGGAGAAAAAGAAAGTAAACATTGACAACTCCGCGGAAAGCACACTCTACCGGACCATCGAATTGGCGAAACAAAGTTGAAAACGTATCCTACATCAGTGAGGGAGAAGCCATTTACACCGACCTAACAACCAAGTACAAATACAAGTGGTGTGGTATCGAAGAGAAGTGGCTGCCTTGGCGAGAACATGATGGTCAACTCGAAGACAGTGCAAATCAACCGATGAATCTTTACGAAAATGAACACTATCGCTGGTGCGGGAAAACAAATCAATGGATTCCTAAAGCTCTGGAAACGAATGCTGAGCAATTTGAGACTGAATACTATCGTTGGGATGTCAACCGGAATCAGTGGATACCGAAGAATCAGATACCCGTGAATGGGATTACGTATGGTTATGAAAATGGTGTACGGACATACACAGATAAGGATGGAGTTATATTCCATTGGGACACCGAGAAGAAAACATGGATTCCGAAAATCGATAACGACTTCATGGCAAGGTATCGAAGGAGTTATGACCTTATTGACAACACGACACTAACGGCGGGACAGCAGACAGAGAAACGAACGAAATCGCCAGATAAGGTGGTAGAGGAAGCGGTCGAAACGATAGCACCTGCAGAGATTGGAGCTGGTATAAGAAGGGCTGCTACAGAGCCGCCACAATGGTTCGATTTGGAACCGAACGACGAAGAATGCTTCACGTCGAACACTTCTTGCTGGGGCGCTCTTGCAGTGCGACAGCACCCGATGACCTTAATGACGACGACCTTGGTGGTACAGCGAGCTGGAGAACAGCGCAGAGGCTGATGGACCATCTTCTGGAGAAGAAGGGTAAAGGAATAGCCGCTAACCCTAATGACAAGAAGAATCTATGGACGAGATACCACTGATCCACAAGTTAGAGATGTAGTCCTGGCGGTGGATCCTTCAATACCCCACCGCAACTGGTCCCACGTGGAAGAACAAGCTGTATATCCCGGACCCACCAGAAGGATCAGAGTCCCGGACGTGAGGATGGCAGGAGGAACGCCACGAAGATCAACGCGCCGAGTCGTGGTGCTGACTCCAGCGACGACATCGCCTTCACAAGAGGAAGTGCTTCGCACTGCGGGGGAGACTGTTGGCGATGCATCACGTCGGCATGAATTCCTAGGAAAGGCAAGACAAGCACCAGCACATCATTTCCAGGGAAAGGGAAACAACGATCAGCGGCGCACCGATTCTAGGAAGCCACTAAGAAAAGCAGATCCCAAGAAACAAGGAGGGGACAACTGTGGGCCTATATAAGGCGGGCACATCGGCATAGCAGTAGGAGTCGTCGAAGGAACTCCTCCCAATAGGTCTTGTTCAAGACCCGCCGCAAAGAGATACGGAATTATAAAGATAATAGAAAGAAAATAAACGTTAGGAAAATAAGCCAGCTAATTGTATTCGTGTATTTGGCTTGTCTTCTTCGTTGGTCGCGTCGTATTCACCTTTCGAGTATCAGGGATTTGTACTGGCCAAGACTCAAACGCCCGTTTCATCCAGAGAAGAGTCCGGCTCTGGAGGTACGATCCCTCAAATTAAGAAGAAATCATCGTTGGCCGGCCAGTGCCAGGAAATGCAGTCCGCTAAGGCGAAACTGTTGGGACGTCGCTGAAGAAAGCGCCGTTCGCGATTCGGTTTTTCTTTTTTTCGTTGCAGTAACAGGCACGTTTACTGTTTTTATAATGTTTTACTGTTTAATTTAACTTAAAATATTGCAAAGCGTGAGTGACAACATCGATTCTATCTTGTCTTATATTTTAATTATAGCCTACATTTTACATTTTCAATTTATTCAAACTTTTTCGATTTTCCCGGAACTCTGTTCCTGAACGATCGACATCTTGATCTATTACTTTTCTGTTGTATACATAACTATCATGTTTCGTTTATGCATATATACCCCCCGTTTGTTAGAAACCGTGACGTGGGGGCTTAAACTATAATGAATCACTCAGGCTTTGCTGACAGAAGCATACGCTACCAGTAGGGCCACCCATGTCAGACAGGCTAGGGAGGAGTAACGCTGGTTTGCAGCGAGGGTTATACCGGCTGTATATAACGGCGCCTCTCTGACACCGGGTCGAATCAGAGTAGTAAGCAGACCTTACCATACCAAAGAGGGGCGCCGATGTGGAAACAAAAATTAATAATCTATATATAAAAAATAATCCCTCGAAAAACATGGTAGGCGTAGGTGTGATGAGCCGACAATACCATAAGGGAAAAAATCATTAAGAAAACACCGACTCGGCAAAAAGAACACGTAGGGAAAAACGGAAAAAGCGGGATATACGCGTCGTCATGTGGAATGTCCGAACGTTATACAAACCAGGCGCGATACAGACGGTCGTAGAAAACGCGAAACAATATAAAATGGACATCGTCGCGCTTTAGGAAATCCGACTTCCACATTCAGTAATCGAAACCAACGGGTTTACTCTGGAGTGTGGAGGTACCGATACACATAACATCGGGACGGACTTCATCATAAGCAAGAAAATTACGCCCCATGAAAAAGATGTGAAATTTATTAATGACCGAATGTCGGTGCTAAAAATACAGGGACCATGGTACAATTATATATTTATAAACCTACACGTCTCAACAGGATCTACCGATGCAGAAACGAAGGACGCGTTCTACGAGACTATAGAGGAAGTATTTGATGGGATTTAATCATTCTACGTGAAAATCCTCCTCGGAGGCCTCAATGCGAAAATTGGAAAGGATGATATCTCCCAACCAACTATAGGTAAAGAAAGCTTGCACGACGTTTCAAATGATTATGGAGTTCGAATAATCATCGTCGCAGCGTCAAAAGATCTGGTAGTGAAAAGCACGATGTTCAAGGACAAGCAAATCCATACAGCCACATATATATCACCCGACGGCGTAACGCGTAACCAAATAGACCACTTCCTCATAGACAAAAGAAACCACTCGAATATCCTTGACGTAAGATCATATCGAGGAGTAGATTGCGACTCCGATCACCTTCTGGTGATGGGCAAAATTAGGAGTCGGCTGGCAGCAAATCCACATGGGCAGTCACGGGAGACGAGCAAAAAGTTCGACATCGATAAACTAAAAGACCTGCGCAAAAGGGCTGAATATTAAGACGAACTAACAAATATATTTAGCATCCCAGAGAATGGGAGCAGTGAGGAAGAGGACGCCAATAATGTGGACACTAAATGGACATTGATCAGAGACACAATCAAACAAATAGCCCAAAGGGTATTCGGATTTAAGAAAATAATTAAGTCCAAACCTTGGTTTGACGATGAGTGCAGGGCGAAGATCGAAGAACGTAAACACCTCAGAGTGATCCGCTTAGAAAAATATGATGAAGTCAACGCAGAAAGATACGCGACAATTCGGAAAGAGACAATGAAACTTTTCAAACACAAAAAACGCGAATGGGAGAAGACTCGGATCGAAAGAATCTTAGAAAAGGCCAGAGTAAAGAATATCAGAGGTATGTATGCTGGCATAAACTCAATTAGAAATGGCTATCGAGGGAGAGCCAAAATAATGCGAGGCACATATGGCTGTCTGGCCACAGAAACAAAAAATATCGTGACAAGATGGAAGCAGTACTTTGGAAACCTGCTCAATGTGCACACCTATCAACCACAAATAAACGCACCAGACGTACATGCAGCCGAGCTTGAGATCCCAGTGCCCTCTTAAAACGAAGTTGAAGACGCAATAAATCGATTGAAAAACAACACAACAAGGCTCCTGGAGTCGACTGCATACCGACAGAGCTTGTGCAGCATGAAGGAGAGGCAACCGATCGAAAGATCCACCAACTCATCAAAACAATATGGGATAAGGAAGTCACTGCGGGGGAATGGTAAACTTCAATAGTCGTCCCCATTTTCAAAAAGGGCGACAGATTTGACGGCGAAAATTACAGAGGAATATCATTGCTCTCATTATCATCGTCGGCACTACAACCGGGATCCGGTCTTGGCTTTATTTAACAAATCTCTCAACTGGTCCCGATTTCGAGCCGATGTCATCCAGTTTGGCACTCCCAGGCTCTGGGCGTCCTAGTCTACGCCATCCCACCTTCGCAGACAAGGTCTGCCGCGCTGTCTCCTTTCATACATCCTACCACAAAGGACTTTCCGGGCAGGCTCCTTTTCGCTCATTCCAGCTATATGTCCTGCCCACCGGAGTCTACCGAGCTTGAATTTTCTTACAATATTAGCTTCAAGGTAGATTGATGATGGATAGATGGTTGTATCGTCTCCGGAATCTTCCCCCCTCACATACAGTGCCAACAATTCTCCTTACGACCTTCCTGTCGAATGCGGCTAAGAGTTCAGAGTGCCTTTTATTGAGCATCCAGGTCTCGGATTCATACATGAGTACTGGTAATACCATGGTCTTGTACAGAAGTAGCTTGGATGTTCTGGATAAATCTCGGATTCTTGATGGATTTGATCAGATCCGGACAATGAAGGAAATTCCACAACCACGAACTGGAAGAGCTATACCGCAAACCTACAATAGTGAGAGTAATCGGGTCGCAAAGATTAAGATGGGCCGTACATGTGGCGGGAATGGGCAGCGATAGGACCGTGGGTAAAATTCTTGACGGTAGACCAATGGGAACGAGAGCGACAGGACGGCCGCGACGGAGATGGGAGGACAATGTTAGGTTTGACTTTGAGGAGATCGGATCCGATGGTCGAACGTGGAAGGAGAGCGCACGGGACAGGGAACCACGGCGGAGTCGAGTCGGTGAGGTCATTAACTTCCGGGTTTCTTACATGCCAATAAATAGTAGTCAAATAGTACTAGTAAATAGGTTTATATGGCCTACTGCAATTTGCACACTTGATGATGTCATTCGATTTGCAGTCAGATGTTTTGTGATTCCCAGAGCAGATAGCACAGAAGCTATTTAGATGACAATGCGTCGAGCCGTGGCCATAAAGCTGGCAATTATGATATTGGGTGACCTTACCCGTATGATTTTTTTTTTTGTAGTCCCATCGAACGATGGTTTTGAACAATGCAGGAAAATTGGGTTTGAGTTAATTTAATTTTATAGAACTGTGTTGAATGTAAATAATGTACAAGTAGTGTTTGTGCAGGGCTTTTGTTGTTGAGTTAATGGTAACGGTTTTTAGATCTAAGCACTTTATCCCGAGTGTAACATGTTCATTTTGACCATATCCTTACTAATTAAGTCTAATCTGGGCAACATAACCTTTAGTGGGGGATTTTCCTTACGCGAGTGGGTAAAGTACTTGTGGGGAAGAAGTATGGTGCGCCGGCGTATGGCGCTGATTCCCTTCTTCCTCCATCATAAGTTCACTAAACACCAAAAGCATTCTCCTCGCCAGTATTGTTCTCGACAGAAAAGAATGAACGATAACACCCAGAACTGCAGCACGGAAAATAAAATAAAATACACGGATTGATGGGTGATCACCACCTTTTTATTACTTTAATTGATTGTATTATTTTCACATTTTACACTATCGTATTTAAACCGGGGACGCTAGAAAAATTACTTTTGATTGAATATTTTTGCTATTTACTTAATCCGACTCAATACGAGTTCGCGTCCACGCAGTGCTACGGGGAGCGAGAGGGACACGACCACGACCTGCTCGGTCGGTGGATGTAAAAGGGCTCAATCGAGGGTTGGAATCTGGCTCTTGATTCACCCTCGTCTCGGTGGTGGTGGATATTCTATCCGCTAAGGATATGTTTTTACTTACCACAAGAGAGACGTAAAGTCACTCCCTGTGGAAGAGAAATCCAGATCTCGTAATAAAGATCATGGTGGTACACATGTATGTGTGTACATTGGTTCATTCATGGGACAAAGCCATGAGAACGAAACTGAAACAAAGAAAGGGCATAATGTGCATCCATGAGATGTGAGTTCGGCTAAGCAAACAAGCCGAATCTCATTGGATGCTAGTTGGGTTTGTGTTTGCTTATGTGAGAAGGTCAATTGTAAACGGATCCAGGAATATGTGGGGCAAAGGAAATTTATGATCTGAGAGTTCAACTGAGTAAACAAGTTGCAACTCATTAGATGGTAGATGCATTTGGAATACTTGAACGATTTGAATTGTTTGCCGTATCGCCAGAATGCCTGCCGAAGGACAGCGTTCTTTTGTTTGTACATGGTACATGCTAGGGAATTAGTTTCAGCGTCTATTGCGCTAATTGTATGCAGCTGCGTTGGACTGTTTATCGTTGGGTAAAAGGGTCGCCAGCCAATGTGTATGTAGGTAAATTTATTGTATACATATTGAGGCTGGGAATAGCCAACTCAAGGTTAAGATTCCCTGATTATGTGGTTGCATTATATGTGAACCGATGAGTTTTATTTCAGGGAATTTATGATAAGTTTGGGGAGAATTCTTATAGGGAATTTTTAATTCGAATCAATGAATGAAGGTAAGAATTCTTTTCCAGAAGCTTTTAGCTAAATACATTTGGTCATTTGTTGCGTGAAGCATTTACAGGTGCTTAATGCGATTGCATTAGCAGAAAGTTATGATGGTTGGGTTGTAGTTATGGAGGTTCTTCGGGTAAGTATACGGTGGAGTTTGGAGAACCGCCAAATACTCACATTTTAACCAGAGGAGTTCAGTTTTATTTTTGTTGTAAATGTCCATTGATGGAGAACATATTTTGACGCATATGACAATCAGTACTAGAATATTCTAGTAAGTCCAAAACAAAGTACTAGGATATTCTAGAAAGTAATGGAAAACTGGAGACTATGAACAATGGAAAATTCGAGGCTATGGAACGGGCGGAAACGAATCACCGAATCAGAATGAGCAAACGGTATAAATACGACACACGAAGAAGTAAGAAGTAAATAAGAAGCAGATGAAGTAAGCGATAAGCAAGGAAGCGATAAGTCAAGAAATCGTTAAAATACGGTAAAAGTAACGGTTGTTATTAACGGACTAATAAAGTGTTACATTAATTCAAAATCGATTTAACGGCTCTTATTTATTAAAAATAATTAATCCAGCGAACCCTAAGCTTGCTACAATATTTTTTGTTCAAGGGATATGTTTTTTATTATATAATTTTCTATTTTGATATTGTTTAAGATGCCCCACACTTTACCACTGTTTGATTTTAATACCACAATTGGCGGAATGATTTCTTTCGTTTCGTCTGAACACTGATCAGCGTTGGTAGAGTCCATTTCAGCGGAATTCTTCATCAGACTTTGTAATGGTTGGTAATAATTGGGGTTTGCATTCAATTTAGATTTGGTTTATAATTTCAGTTTGAAAGTTTATCGGGTGGGGTTTGACCTCCAATCCCGGGGTCCTAACGAAACAGTTTACGTTTAATTTTGTTAACTTATGTGGCCCAGGGGCCATAACTGAACTGATTACTTATAACTGATCAAATTATATGTATGCGGTATCGAGGCAAAGAAAATAACATAATAGGTTGTGACAATTGTTGTGAATATAACCGTCGAGTAATCGAGAAAATAGCGCGAGCGAAACTGAGAGACAAGTTGTCAGCTTGAAAGTCAGGCGGTAACTGAACCTTGAATAATTATTTTAACTAAAATACAATAATTGTTTGCTTACATATTAGGCATTATAATAACACATTTTAACGAACATATTTTATTTTAAAATCTTTTCTATTCTTTGATACAACGATTGTGAATGGCGGAAAACTTTGGAAGCGTTATTACAATAGGTTTATCTTTTTTAGTTCGGGCACAAACCTCAACTGAATGAACCTAACCGATGCAACTGAGATATGACTGTTGTGAGCAAAATTTTGTTGTTGGGCTGCAAAGTGGCCATCACCTTTGCTTTTCATTTTGTTCAAAACAATGATAATTATTTTAATAGCAAATCAAATAAAATTATATATCAATAAAATCAACAAATAATTAGCCAAACAGTAGAGGTTATTACCTATATATGTTCGAAATCCTTCGACAGGATAGTGAATATTTTCATATACCGTTATTTCTTATTAACAAGCAATTTAAAATCACATATCAATGAAGATAATAAATAACTAGCCTAACAGCTGAGACTACTTTTTCGGAATTGTAAATAAGACTGACAATTCAATTCAATTCAATTTTTATTTGGTAGATAATTACATTTATGATATATTTTACAACTAGTACTTAAGAGATTTAGGATAGCAATTCCTTTACAACTATAATATTAAATCTATATAACGACAAATCTATATAACGACAAAAATAAGACTGACTACACCAATATTATCGGTTAAAGTTCGAAATTAGATACTTGCGGTAAAAAGTGAATTTCATGTTTGTGGATTCTGAATTCCTTTGATTCAAATTCATCGGGTATCGAAAGAGATTGACTGTTGCCCTGTTCAGCCAAAAGTCTAGTATCGAAGACACCACAGTGCATTTTCTACCTTTGACATGGCTGGATAGTAGATAATTCACTAGATGGCATAATTGCATTGTACGTAGAAGTATGTAGTATAGGTTTATTTTTTGATAGTAATTTATGTTGATTGGAACAAGAATCGCGATGTATTGAGTTTAATCCAAGTTAACATTACACTTTAAGAACTATGATTGGAAAAGCGACGAAAAAATTGATTTTAAAGCGGGTGAAATCAAAGATGGTAGTGTTTAACTTAGATTTCCTCGCAGCTGCCATAAAAAGTACAGTGGGCTGGTAGAAACAGCATTAAAAAACAAAGGTCCAATCATCAAATCCTTAGAGGAGTCGATGAATTTTTGTTTTTAAAGCCACAAGTACACAAAATGGATTTTTGATATCATTTAATTGTCAACAATGTCCGTGGATAATGAGGGATAGCATAGGCACAGGAGGTTTTGATTCATATTCATCTTAAGGGACGATAGTCGCACTTTTGAAAAATCTGCAGCTTTCCACTCTTCGATGGTCTTTGCCCTCAAGAATGACATACTAAAATTGGAAGGGTGGACGTCATTTTTTTTTGAACGGACGCTTTTTAAAGAGCAGCGACATAAATCAATGAGTTATCTCAATCTTATAAGAGAAATCCAACAAAGTTAAATTGCATGAGGGTGGTGGCCATTTGACTCGGTCATTTCTGAAAACTACATGACTACCAAACTTCTTTATCAATAGATTAAGGGGGTATTTTGGTCTAGAAATTTTAAAAAATTATTTTTTTTTCAAAGCTTAACCCTCTTAGAATGTGTCTTTAAGAGGATTTTAGCAAATTCAAATTATTTTCGGAGGTGTGGCTGTTTTGCTGTCGCGAAGTCTAGACCAGCTCGGCCGGAACGAATCGAACAAAAGACATTACGGAATTTCTGTCAACCTGCGACCCTGTTTCCTCGTAAAACATTTATATATATTGTAGCGAGCTTAGGGTTCGCTGGATTAATTATTTTTAATAAATTAGAGCCGTTAAATCAATTTTGAATTAATGTAACATTTTATTAGTCCGTTAATAACAACCGTTACTTTTACTGTACACTTAACGATTTCTTGACTTATCGCTTCCGTACTTATCGCGTCTTTGACTGCTTACTTCTTACTGCTCACTTCTTACTTCTTACTTCTTACTTCTTACTTATCGCTTGCTTCACTTTCTACTCCTTACTTATCTCCATGATCTGTGTGCGACGTATTTACACAGTTTCCTCATTCTGATTCAGCGTTTCGTTTCCGTCCGTTCCATAGCCTTGAATGTTCTACTGTTCATCATTATCATCATCATCATCGGCACTACAACCGGGAACTGGTCTTGGCCTTATTTAGCAAGTCCTGAGGCTTGTTAAATTTCCCATAATGATTTGTTTTTTCCGAGCAAGATCATTCATCTTGCGCCAGAGGCGCCCCGACGAGGAAACGATCCCCGGTCTCCCGCGTGACAGGCGGGTATACTAGTCACTATACTACTGTTCTACTGTTCTAGTGTTCATAGTCTCCAGTTTTCCAGTACTTTCTAGAATATTCTAGTACTTTGTTTCGGACTGTCTCGAATATTCTAGTACTGATAATAATAATACAATAACCAGAGGTAACCTTTATGTATTTTTAAATTATATTTTATATTTTTTAACCTTCAAGCCAACTGAACGCATGTGCTGTGAGTAAAATAAAAATATTTCAAGTGATTTCAAGTGAAATGGATCGAAAATCTTCAGCTAAAAGGATTACGCGTCTAGATTGAAGTAATAAAGGGCGATTTCACGGTAATAGATTCACGGTAGAGGAAGACACCAGTTTTACGAGTGTATCGGCAGCAAAATTGAGCAAATCAAATGATGAAGAAGTGATTATTGACAATAATTATGGCTACTGTATTTTGGAGTTTTTCACAGTTTTTACAGCGATTTCTTCCATAGTTTTGTGTAATACCTGCAAGAAAGAGATAACATTTTCACGAACGTCTCATCGCGGACTAGGTTTTAAAATTGCATAAAAATGCAGTTGCGATAGTATACAATATTGTGACGCATATGACAATCAGTACTAGATAATTCGAGAAAGTCCGAAACAAAGTACTAGAATATTCTATAAAGTACTGGAAAACTGGAGACTAGGAAGAGTAGAACATTCAAGGCCATGGAACGGACGGAAACGAAACGCCGAATCAGAATGAGGAAACGGTATAAATATGTCGCACACAGATCATGGAGACGTGTAAGAAGTAGAAAGTGAAGCAAGCGATAAGTAAGAAGTAAAAGACGGGATGAGTACGGAAGCGATAAGTCAAGAAATCGTTAAGTGTACAGTAAAAGTAACGGTTGTTATTAACGTACTACTAAAGTGTTATATTAATTCAAAATCGATTTAACGGCTCTTATTTATTTTAAATAATTAATCTAGCGGACCCTAAGATCGCTACAATATGTACAATCATGTCCATTCGTCGATAAATCCTTCGAACTCACGTCATTGAAATTGTTACGTTTATTGCTGTTTGCATATTCAATGAAAGCTACATTCCTCTTTTAAAAATAAGAATGCTTATGGGAGTCAAAATTGGTTCAGAAGCTTATTCATTCTCTGGGAAACGAGACAATGCCCGGATTGACCGCTCAGAGATACGAGCGTCTAACGCATCAAAGGAGGCCAGAACTGCTCGGTTGGAAGAGAAAGATGCTTATTTCGAAGTCGAAAAAGGTCCAATGTATGCAGCAGGAATGGCAGATTTAATAAACGTAGGCCTAAAATATCATTTCATGACTTAGACCGCGAGAAACTCTACATGAAACTTTAAACGCGTTTTTCTCGAAACTGTATTTTTTAAAACAATACCCACGATTTTTGAAGTTCTACTGAACTGATTTACTTCAAATTTAGTATATGTCTTCTTTATAGGCTTTTGTATTGCATGAACTATCCTCATCCCCAAATTTCAATGTTAACTATTTTTAAAAAATTCGAAAAACTAAGAAAAAGTGCTACAAAAATAATTTTTTTTTCAAGCAGTCGCCATTTTGTTAAACAAATTTTTAGTTCCAACGATAGAGGCATTTCTGTAAATTAATAACTTTTTTTTTCAGATTGCTAGGAGGGTTGAATCGTGGGTATGCTCTCGTGCCAACTTTTTGAGATCACCCACTTCATCAGCTGCTAACTTTTGAATTTTGAATTTTTACTTTCATTTTTTTTTTACTGTATTCTTGAAATATTAATATAAAAAAATGAATACTAAAAATATTGATTGCTTTTTTTTTATAGCACTTCAAAAATTGCGTTAAATTCGTGCGTCTAGACCAGAATACCCCCTTAATTGTGCGACCAGCTGTGTGTTTAGTGGTCAGTGTTTGGTGGGGCTACCACTCAATTTATTGGCTTAATTTAAGCAATAGAAGTACTTATAAGCTAAAGTATATGTAACTTTACAAACTAAAGAACATAAGAACTAACTTAACTACGATTAACCTAAGGTAAACATGTAAGGTAAGGTGAGAATGGTTTAGGGGGCGGTGCTTGAGGAGTATGGGTAGAGAGGTCAAAGTCGAACAAGGTGTTCAAGGAGTTGACATTACCCAGAATCCGCGAAAGGGGTTCATTGAAATCATAAGATGTGCGGAAATGGAGATTGTAGAGAAGATGGTGATTACGCGTTTTTCGAGGGTTTGCGTTCTCTCTGCTTGCTCTCCTCCATCACTCTCCACACTAACCCCCGTAACCTACGAAACCCTCGTCTCTTCTATCTGCCCGTCCATCACACTTCTTACAGTTCTAACGAACCCCTTTCACGAATGCCGCGAGGGGCAAATTTGCACCTTCCCCCTTCGATTTCAATCTCACCACTCCTGCTGTCAGACTTTCGCCTCCTCTCTTTCCCATCCCGATCCCAGTCCTTTATGCCCTGTGAATAGGGCGTTAGAATATACTCACAGCTACGCTGGCTTGTCGTAAGAGGCGACTAAAGGCCGAGTGGTAGCTGAGCTCCCAACGTGAGTAACCTTTCCGGCATCCCTGTTATAGCGAAAAATAAACTCAGCTGCATTATAGACAGAAAATTAATTTAATTAATTAATTAAATAATTTATACTATAACAAAGTCAATTACATGTAGCTGAGTCGCAGCTCAAATTGAATGCAGCTGGTGTGTAAGCCCAGTTTATCTCCGGCGATGGTACCTTCGGTTAGTTTCGAAGTTGACCATCGTCGAAACAAAAAAAGGGAGAGCCTTCGTTGGAGCGGGGATAAAAAAGAAAAAAGGAGAATGGGAGAACGGTGTGTGGATGGGGGGCCGTTGTGGCGATTTTTGAGAAAGATGACGTTTTGCCTGGAGTGGAGTCAAGTTTTGATTTTACTGGCGTGAGGTGGGTTTAGAAGTCAGAGGAAGGAAGAAGAAAATGTAAAGAACTGTTAAAGTTAAATGTGAAGTAACAATTATGTACTGTTAAAGAAGAAAATGTAAAGAACTGTAAAAGTTAAATGTGAAGAAACAATGATGTACTGTTAAAAGTAAAACGTGAAGAAATGTTAAAGTAAAATGTGAAGAAACAATGATGTACTGTAAAAGTCAAATGTAAAGAAATGTTAAAGCAAAATGGGAAGAAACAATGATGTACTGTAGAAGTCAAATAAATCGTTAATTTTGTTAAACCCAGAGTGTGATCGGCTAACCTTTTTGGAATCTGATGCTGTAAATTTGGAGACAGCCGGGAATACCAAGAAGGGAAGGATGTTCACACGTGGGTGGAGGCCCCTCAATGTAAAACTCAACCATTATTAATACACAACATATTTGGCTCAAGCCTTGTTAGTACATCACATGCTGGCGGCGCTGAGTTATATGTCAGTCGGAAAGGTTTGCATATCGCAAGTAGAATTATTATATAGGGTTATACAATAGGGACTTGACAACTTTGAATTTAATTTGTGAACGCACCCTTTCACTAATCATCGAACTGTCACTGTTTCGGATTCATGATTATATGCTCGGGGAGAATCTAGTACATCGTCTAGTACTCTCCCCGACACATATTCACCACACATGTCAGCCACAGGATGACAGTGGAGAAACCGTCATCTCATGCGTTGTTTACTGTTGTTGGTGCTCGATTGAATTTAGGGAAATACATACTGTTTTGGATCGTGAATCAACTGTCAAGCTGGAGTAAATGAATTGTGTTATTATTATTTGCACGCCATCATGTGGCTGTTGAATTAATACTAACTTATTGGTGTTTAATAAAGAAAACTGTCTCCATCGAACTTTATCGATATTCGTTTTTATCTGGATTCGCTAACTTCGTGCTCATCACCATACGGACAACTCAAGTTGATTCACTTACGGAAGATCGACAAAAAGGTATTGCTGTGCCTTTCTAAATTCACATTTGGTTTCAGGCATCGTTGGGTAGGACGCCATTGCGTCAATGCTCGTTTAACATCAACGTGCTCACCGTCGCAATTCCCCGAACGACATTTCTCGTTCGGCGGAGCAACATCTGCAACGATCTCGGCCGACGACATTCCTCGTGCGGCATCGAGATTCAACGAACAGTCACTGTCAATTTATTCAGTAAACTCAACATTTTCATCATGGTTAAGTACACGAACAAACAACGTCTGCAAATTATAAACACTTACTACCGAAAAAAAGTTATCTAGTCCCTATTGGAAAACCCTATACAAGATAAAAAAATATAACCATAGAAAAGTGTTTATATTACATTTGGTTTTAGATCGGCGTTTGATTGCTGAAAGGTCACCATAGAATAAAACAAACGTATTACATAACATAATTTGGAATATATTACATAACAAAATTTGGAAAATATCACATAACACTGTCGCCCGGTGAAATACCACCCCATCAAGCTTTAGGCCCCGTGAAATGGTCGGGAGATCTCCCTGGCCATCTTTCAGAGCTTGGCTGATGAACCGGTTCGAGAAAAGGTTGGTTTAGGTGGTAGTCGGTGCCAAGGTGAGATACCACCCCGTCACGCTGTATAAAGTGCGATATCGTCGAGAGAAATCTTCAATGGTGTTTTGGATGTGTGGCTGATGGCCCGGACTGACACGGAGATAAGTCATGATGGCACCTTCTGATATAAAGAATTCCGGAGGTAAACTAGTCTACAATTCGGATCTCCGCGGGGGGGGGGGGGGGGGGGGGGACTATGTCAGGAGGAACATTATGCAGATATCATGATAAATAATGGAACTTTAAGAGGTTCCTCATCGCATAACCGGGCTCGCTCTCATTTTGTAACATCAGGGGCATCGGTTTCACCAATACGAATGTAAACGCCGTCCACCAATATTTGCAAACAACGAAACCTGATATCCTTGCCCTAACTGAGACCCAGGTCGATTGGTCAACTGATTCGACATATCTTCGCTGCTCAGGATACGACTTACATTCGAGATTCCATTTTAAGGGCGGAGTCTGCGTTTTCGCGCGTTCCAATCTGGCTTGCCAGCGGATGGAGGCGTTGAAACCCAATAATATGGACATCATATGGTTGAGGGTCGTACTGAGGAATTCCGTTAAATTTCTTTGTTGTCTTTACCGCTCCCCAAATCACGATCGACCGCCGGCATTCTTCGAACATCTTTCATATACCGTCGACTGAATACAGATCAACCACCCAGCTTCTGAAATTGTTGTCCTTGGCGATTTCAATGTGCACAATTCCGACTGGTTGTTACTTTCTAACAGAACCGACGAGGCTGGGAGCCTGGCGGAGATGTTTGCTGTAAGCCACAACTTGACTCAACTCGTGGGGGAGCCAACGCGAGTGTCTGATGCCCGAGACGATTATGCGAACACCCTGGATCTGTTTTGACATCCGAACCGAGTATTTATACCGTAGAGGTTTCTGCGGCACTGGGAAACTCAGATCACTGCTTTGTATCTATCGCGCAAGCACTTGCGTATCAAGCGAATAACCGGCCTAGGCAGATTCGTTATGTATGGAAGTGTGGGGCTGCTAACTGGGACGAATTGCGAGATTTCTTCGCATCCTTTCCATGGTCCGAGGTGTGCTTCGGAGACTCCGATGTTAATGCTTGCGCGGAGTCGGTATCTGCGATTATTTTTCTGGGGATGGAGTTGTATATTCCACATTCCATCAAACGAAGTTTATCTGATAAACCGTGGTGTGACAAAAAATGCGAGCAGATTACAGCGGCAAAAAATAGAGCTTTTAAGCCATGGTGCTCCAATCCCACCGATGTTAACAGAACAAATTTTGTTAGAATCAGAAACGCGTGCAACCAGGCGATTGATACTGCGAAGAAGGGTCACAACGACAGAGTGATCAATAAACTGCTTCGGTGTCCGGCTGGTTCGCGCTCCTTCTGGTCAATGGCAAAGGCTGTCAGCGGTAACTTCGCATCCTCCCCATTCCCTCCGGTGGTGCCAGACAGCGGGACGTTAGTCACAAATTCAAAAGACAAAGCTAATGTGCTCGCGAATTTATTTTCCGCGAATTCAAACCTCGATCCCGGCCTTTTGGAGCCACTTCTGATCTCGCCGGTACGGTCTTCCATGCGGGAAGTGAGATTTCGTCCACGCACTGTTCAACGCATTCTACGTGAACTTGATTGTAGGAAGGCAACCGGCCCCGACGGAATACCAGCAATAGTCCTTAAGAACTATCGCCGGTTCTTGGCAGACTCTTCCGGTTATATTATGCACGGAGGACCTTTCGAGTTCAGCCAATCCCAAAGTGTCTCCCACAAAATTACCGTCCGATAGCATTACTGTCTATTTTATCTAAGGTAATGGAAAAAGTCATCAATACAGAATTGGTTGAGTATTTGGAGTGCAACGACCTACTGAATGATCGTGAATACGGATCCCGTGGCAGGCGGTCCACGGGAGACCTTTTGACAGTTATAACCGATATATGGACATCTGCGATTGAGCGGTATGGTGAGTCAAGGGCGGTCGCTTTGGATATCTCCAAAGCTTTTGATCGCGTCTGGCACGGGGCATTGTTGAGCAAACTTTGTTCATATGGACTTTCCCGACAGCTTTGCGACTGGACGAAGAGCTTCCTTGAAAATCGATCGATCCGGGTTGTTGTGGACAGCGAGTATTCGGGTCTGTATCCTGTTGATTCGGGGGTGCCCCAAGGTTCTATTTTGTTCTTGCTTCACATAAATGATTTGTTGGAGGCAACGGATAACAAAGTGTTCAGTTTTGCGGATGATAGTACGCTTGTTTCCTCCTTTTCGAGTGTTCGGCCGATTGGTGTATTTGCGTCGCATCAGCTGAGATGTAGACAGATTGACATTCTGAATCAGGATCTAGATATGGTCCTGCAGCGGGGAAGTGCCAATCTCATCGACTTCAATGCAGCGAAGACACAATATATAACATTCACAAAGAAATGTGGATCATCGGTTCCACAGCTGGTGATGAATGGCCGGGCCCTCGAAGCTGGGGAAAGCTTGAAACTGCTTAGCGTCACGGTCTGTGGGAATGTATCATGGCATAAACACGTGTCGAGCATCGCCAGGTCAGCCTTACGAAAGCTGAGCTATCTTTTTAGAGCCAAGAAGTATTTTACTCCGGCCCAATTTCTTCTCCTATATAAATCGCAAATTAGACCCGCGCTCGAATATTGCTTTCATGTTTGGAGCTCTGCGCATAAACATACCCTCGACCTACTTGAGAGCATACAGAGACGAGCGATGGCCCTGATCGGGGACTCGGCGCTGACGTCGGGACTACAGCCGCTGTCACATCGAAGGCGCATAGCCGACCACTGTCTGTTTTACAAATATTATCACGGGTACTGTTCTTCGGAGGTTCGTGGTATCGTTCCACGTAATTCGGCTTAGATGCGTTCCAACAGGACAATCCGACGGATCGCAACAGGTTTGCGGTTCATCTCCCGACGGCGCGAACATCCCTGCATCAGAACTCGTTCCGTTACAGAAGGGGGAAGCTGTGGAACTCCCTTCCCACGCGAGAGTTCTGGGAGCATTACAACCTGTAACTGTTCAAAAAGAACTGCAACAGTTATTTGGTTGCATCTCGGGGCACCCACTCGCCGCTATAGGTTCGCCTCTCCCGAGAGAAGTGAAATAAAAAATAAAAAAAAAAATCCACCCGCCGCCAACATCCTGATTACCCGCACACACTGCAACTCCCGATTCTCCTATCCCGTCTTAACCCTCAACGTAATAAAATTAAAAGCTTTTTTTTTTTCTTCTCCTTTCCTTTTTACGTAGTGTAGTTAAATTATTTATGTTTTATTGTAATAAATGTAATTTATCTATATAAGATTGTCCTAAGCTAATAAATAGGGCGCTTAGTCACTAAACCAGAGGATTTAAGTTAAGGTGGTAGGCGCAGTCGACCAAGTCGGAGTGGACTCGATGAATGAACACTATGTCAGCCAGGATCATGCCCTTCCTCAAGGGTTCTGAGGTTAATTATTTGAGGCGGTTAATGTACCGGGACAACCAATTCTACAGATATGGATCTTGTGATAAGGAAACCATACCTGGGTAGCATATTCAAGCATTGGACGGACGAGGGTAAGGTAAAGGGATCGAGTAACATAAGGATCGGAGAATTTCTTAGACCATCGTTTCACGAATCCGAGGGCAGAATTGGCTTTTCGGATCGTCTCATCAATGTGAGAGAGGAAGTTAAGCTCCCTGTCGCAAAGGATACCACGATTTGGAATACATTGGACAATGGTCAGGGGTTGGTTATGAAGGGTATAGGGACGTGAGAATGGGTGAGTACGCTTATGGGAATAGGCTATAGATTGGCATTTGGCGATGTTAAGTACAAAGCAATTTTTGTCACATCAAGTCGAGAAGCTGTTAAGGTCTGATTGCAGCAATGTAGAATCAAGACGTGACTCAATGATCTTATATATCTTGGTGTCATTAGTGTATAGGGACGAACAGGAAATTCTTGATGACATTATCAATGTCGTTAGTGGTAAGTATAAATAGGAGAAGGCCCAGGTGGCTTGCTTGGCGGACCCTAGAGGCGTAGAGAAAGGGGTTGGATATCATGGACCTGAACCGAACGGAATAAAGCCTATCCAGTTGATAGGAAGAAATCTATTTCAGCAATCCAGGTTCGAAACCGAGTCGGATAATCTGAAAGTGATTACTGTTGCGGATTCACAACTAAATGTGTTGGAGAATTCTAGCAGATTTCCAGTTGGCAGCTGTCAGTCACCTGGTTCCGTTATCTTGGCCGTCACATCGTCTGTTTGGTTACATTCTGGTGGCTTGGTGTCTTCTTCTGGTCTTCCTGCTTTCATTATCTTGGGCGTCACATCGTCACTTTTACCGCTGAACCATCTGCTTCTATCTGCTTCTATCAATATCGGATGTTCACGGACGCGCCGCCGCCACCCTATCGTCTAGTCTCTTGAGAACGCAGACCCACCCCATCGTACCCCTGAACATTTATTGGTCCTTTGAGCCGGATCATTATCGCATACATCGGCTGATAAACTGAACCGCGATCGAGTAGCGAAAGTGCGAGCATTGCATAGACAACTATTGGCTCGTGAAAGTTGTCTAATTTGTTGTGAACCTCTGAACTAATTATTGCATTGGTGTCCGGGTCGCCATCCTCGAGAGTGAGTTTGTGATTATTTTTCAAGGTCTCTCCGATGATGTTTGCTTTATTGGTGTCATTATCGACAACAACACCGCTGTGGATGATTGGACCAGTTATACATGAAGTGCCGCATATCTTTTAAACATTTTTATAAATGTTCTGGTCCATCTGAATACCCTTCAGTTTGTCTTCCAAATGTCGGGTGCGATTGTTTTGGATTCTTTGTTTTATCAGTGTGCCAATATTGTGAATAAAAATTAATGGCTCCTTGTGCGTAAAGCGGTAACGATCTCATTCTGCGGAGCTTTTTACGCTCCCGAATGAGACGAAGAGTGAGGTCGTCAAGGGGAATCTGATAATCCTTTTCAAGTTTGTACTTCGGGACATGAGTCTCAGAAGTTTCAACTAGAATCTCGTGAAGTCGAGTTGCAGCGTTATTTATCTCAACCGTCGTTAGGGTTCTGTCAATGGGGAGATAGCGTTGGTGGAGTTTCTCGTTCAATGTAATATTGAAGTTGTCCCAATTTGTGCGCCCATAATCGGGTATGTATCTGACATGAGCCCGAGGTGCTCGATAGCCGCGGATGAACATGGTCACAGCGTTGTGGTCAGATACACCCGCCGGGACATGGGGAGGAGTGATTTGGGGAAGTAAGTCTTTGGACACAATAAAGATGTCCAGGATGGAGTTACCTCGGGTACCACCCGTAGGTGCAACTATTTCGAAGTTGAGGGCATGATCGTTTTCGGTGTACCATTGGAACAACGTTGTGTCGTTTGGGCAAGAGACGGAGTTGTTCCAGTGGGGATGCCTGGAGTTGAAATCGCCGCCTATGATGAAGGGTGTATGCCCCGAGGACGTTATTAATTGGCCGATATCTTCGGGATTAATGGGACCATTATTGGTTTTATGGGAGTGGTATACGGAGTATGTGTTCACTCTACAATTATTAGCTAGATGCAGTTTAATCCCGGAGACCTCTATGGACTCGAAATGTGGAAGGTTAGAAGCTTCATGGCGAAGTTCGCTATTAACTAGTATACAGGTGCCACCTCCGTTGATGGTGGGGCCGCCAGTGAGGGTTTGATCTCTTCGAATTATGGAAAAGTTTGGAAATACGGGGCGGTGACATGGATTCAACCTAGAGTCGGTTACAAGAACCACGTCCGCCCGGTTATCCTTTATGAAGTCGGAGACTTTGCATGCTTTGAAAGGGAAACAAGAGAGTTGAAGTTTATGAGGATAACTTGAATTTTGGGATCCATTTTGAAGCGTATGTCTTACATATGCCGTTAAAAGGAGTGCATCCCTCTCAGCCTCAGTTGTTAGTTTTTCATATCGGGGTCGAATATCCTCAATCACGCGAGAGAGACTAAGTAGTTTCTCCAGCATTGAGGGTTGCCCCTTTGGAGGCTTTTGTGCCGCCGCTTGGATTTGTGGCATTGTGTTGGCCTGTATAGCGGATCGCTTAGGAACTTGAATATGTTTTTGGGGGAGAGGTGGTGAGGTTTTCATATTCTTTGTTTGGTTCCCTTTAACCTTATCAGCGAATGTAAATTCATTTTGGATGAAATTTTGTGTGGCCCGTTTTCCGAAGTTTGGCTTGGCTACTTGTTTAGCTCGAGTCTCCTTGGTTCTGTGGACTATCTCTTTATATTTGGGGCAGTTCATGTAGCTGGCCGGATGTCCTTTCTTTCCGCAGTTGCAGCAAGTTGGCAGTGTCATTTCATCCTGCACATTTGTTGTGGGATCGTATTTTGCTGACGGGAGGTCGCACTTGCCAATGTCGTGTGATTTTCCACAACGGACGCAACGGCGATCCATGTTGCAGTTCCGGGAGACATGCCCGAAACGTTGGCAACGTCTGAATTGGGGTATTTCACTGTTATGGAATACCTCGAAGACGACTTGCTGATGCAAGATTGGAAGCGACTTTGTCCGTATTATGGAGTCTATGTCGGTTCCTGGGGCAAGGTAAAGCTTCTATATGCAAGATTTTTCTGCTCTGATTTTCACAAACCGTTGTGGGGGACAGAATTTTTTAACGTCAGTGAAATTGACGTTGGAAAATGTTGCTTCAAGGGCAATTACGAAGTCGTTCTTTTCCCAGCAAGAAGCGACTCGTTTTAAAAAAAATGGTCCTTGACTTTTCGTCGGCCGGAGTGAAAGTGTAGTAATTTACCTCATTGGCCTTGAGGTTGTCGTTAACCTTGTGGTAGGTTGCCTTATCGTAGGTTACAATTTTGTTTAGGGATGGGCTTAGGGTTTTTGCCTTGAAGTAGGAAATCCCTAGTCGTATCATATCACCGGCGAAGTTCTTCAGATTGAGGTCTCGGGAAAAGACCCCGGGTTGCTGTTTCTTCTTGGAAACAGTTGCGCGGCCCTCGGCCGCTGGCTTCACAGTGTTGGAAAACAATAAGTGTACAAGTACCAAAATTATACCGAACTAATTCAACGCCGGCAGGAATTGGAATATCAAAAATACCATCATCGGTAACATTATCATCAGCATTCGCAAGTATATCTAAGGCCGCATCCCAACAGCATCACTCAAAAGAACCAAATCAACCAACAGATCTCCGTCATTTAAGGCATCAACCAAAATCAAAACCTAGTAACCTTCACACAGAACCTGCAACGTCACAGCAAAATAAGAAACCACAGGCTACACCAACCGCCATACCTGCACCAATAGTCAGTCTAGACTTTTATGATAAGCCAGTTGTTAAAATAGATTATAGTAACTTAGCTTTACATGACACATGCTACTCACATCCAGAGTCATCTTCAATCAAAGATGCAAAAAATTGTCAAAGTTGTATTACAATTGTACCATCTACATCTTGTTCAGAATTAGCAACCAAGTCCAGTCACTAACATAGATTTATCCGATATAATGAAAGTTGAACCATCTTCATCCTCAATATCAAATTTCAGTGTTAACAGCTTAGCAATTACTACTGCATCATCTTCAAATAAAACTGTTTCTGTGGCGAAAAAGAATCCCTTCCTAGAATTAGATGAGGACTACGATGATATATAAAACACACAACAACCACCAGCAATTCTATTCGTACAAGACTAGGCTACTAAAATATGCAACCCTCAAGGATCCATTTAAATCTCGGATGTTTTTGTGAGCACGTATTGTTAAAAACTCCGGCGCAAGACTAATGACCTTGCCCGGAAAAAACAAATCATTATGGAAAATTTAACAAGCCTCAGGACTTGCTAAATAAGGCCAAGACCGGTTCCTGGTTGTAGTGCCGATGATGATGATGATGATTGTTAAAAACAGAAAGAATATAATAACACAAGCGACATTTGGTTTTGGGTCAATTGCGGGAGTTACCCTTGGTGGACAAGACTTCTGCGGGGGTACTGTGGGTGTTCTCTATACCACATAGAGAACCAACCCACAATTCCATACCTTATTTGGACCGCTTTCAGCGCGTCATTTCTACCCATTCCCCTTATAAGCTATTACAGATGTAAAACATGTTAAACGGACGCATAGCTAAACTCATTATCCTATGCAGATAATGCATAATTGAGTTTAGCTACCTTTTTGCCATTCGGCAACCCCATTTCGTTAACCCATGAGATTTCCACAGGAAATCGTATCATGTCGGTTAGCAACGGCATAATCTGATCAAACGGCGGTTGCTTAATCTTGCGATCGCTGGGAAAATTATTAAAGCATTTAAGTTAGTTCCCATGATCAGATTTCCCTAGCCAAGTCAGCGTCCTTTCCATTTTCTCCAGACACTTCATTAGCTGGGGATCAATGCGCTCTTTTTGTAGGTGAATAGCACCAGCTTAATTTTCCTCTCCTTCACAGTTCTGTCTTCGCACAGATCAATGTGCTCTGAGATCACCAAATTCACCGAACTGGGTCAATGGGTTATCCTCAAATTACATTGATTCTTGCACACACAACCAAATCCACCCTTAGATCACAGTACATCGTGTTTCTGTTCTCTCGTTTTCCCACTTTCTTCGATCATCAATTTACCGATGTAATCCAGCACACATCGACGAACGTGGCAATGAGAGAGCAGAAGTATGTTCTCCTTTGGTTGTTAAGTGCAAACATTAAGTTACCCAACTTCATCCCTTTTCGAAACAGTCATTTCATAATCATCGACCAGATCGGTCGCGACTCAATGACCGCAGCGTGTGCTTGCGGATGCAAACGTTCGCGCGCGAAGTGTCCCGTTATCCAATCGAAGAAGAGTGAGTCTACGTGATTAATTGTTCTGCGATTCGCTTAGTTTTACGTCCGCGATATCTTGTTTATAACCAAAGTTTGTTCTCTCGTGCTAGATTACTTATTCGTGAACGACATTTGTCTTTTGAAATAAAAAAAGAAATACGCTCTGCTACCATGTTTATCTTTACAAATAAAGTGAAACTCCTTTTCTTTAATGTTGTATACCAGTGCATTTTTCTTCAGTGACTTTTATTGGATATACAACGAGCAACATCGTGGGGAAGAATGTAAACCGGGCGCCCGTGTCTGGCGCAATACTTCTCTTACCCTCCACAGTACGATTTCTTGCGTATTTGAGGTTGTCGGTGGGGTTGACATGTTTTTTTCGGAAAGATGATGATGGAGATGATGGGGGTGGTGTAGGCGTGCGGCCATTGGCGATCATCTTACTGGAGGGGCCTCCCTCGCAGCTCAATGTTGGCAGCGGCGTCTTGCGCTTTGGGGCCTTAAATGAGTTTGGGGTGGGGGTACGCGAGTCACCGCGATCCATTGAGGCACCCGAACTGGCGGTGACGTTTTCTATTTCGGGCTCGAATTCGGATTCTAAATCAGAGGTTTCCAAACCGGTGCTGGTCGGGGGTGGAGGTGGGGTGGCTTTTAATGCGGACAATTGCTTTTTAAGGACAGCGTTCTTAGCCCCGAGACCACCGACCTCCTCTTTTAGTTAACATATAACGTCCAGGATGCAATCAATTTAAATCTTGCTACAAGCAATATCACATGTCCAATTAACATTATATGAGGTGCAAAAAATCCAATTAAGGTGCAAACAATCCAATCAGCATTCATGTCTTTACGCGAGGGGAGGGGGGGGGGGGGGCATACTGGGCAAAGTGTCTGCTTTCAACCCGGCGAAGGCCAGGACGATCCTTGTCCCGGTTCAATCCAAGTTGACATGCAATCTTCACGTGACACCCGCCAAGTAGTGATCCAATGCATGCAGCGACATCCTCAGATAGGTTGGCGCAAGGCTAATAACCTTGCCCGTAAAAACAAATTATTATGGACAATTTAACAAGTCTCGGATAAGGACCAGATACCGGTGGAGAGACTTGCTAAATAAGGCCAAGACCGGCTCCCCGATGACACTGCCGATTATGATGATGATGTCTCTACACCGGTCTCCATTGACTGTTACGTTTCCGTCAACATCATTTTTGAAAAAATAAATTATGATGTGATGATTCCTTCGGCCCATAAAGTACACCAGACGGTAATTTTTTGTGGACGTAATAGAGTTTCGACAATGACTCGTGAATTGTTTCTAATCTAAATTTGTCAATTCTGCTTGTTGACATCGCTATTCAAGCAAGACTAGGCTTCATCGCTGAAGACAATTTTATATGGAAAGTTTACATCTATCTGCCACGAATTGAATCATTTTTTTTCAAAGTAAATTTTATAAATTGGTAAACACTGCCTTGTTCCTCGATAGTATAGTGGTTAGTATACCCGCCTGTCAGGCGAGAGACCGGGGTTCGATTCCCCGTCGGGGAGCCTCTGGCGCAAAACTAATGACCGTGCCCGGAAAGAACAAATCATTATGGAAAATTTAACAAGCCTCAGGACTTGCTAAATAAGGACAAGAACGGTTCCCGGTTGTAGTGCCGATGATGATGAAATACTGCCTTAGGGTGGTTCTGTTCTTATAAAACGGCAAACCATACTAACCAAAAATAATGTCATCTGTCACATCAGCTGCCCCTGAAAAGTATTGCCAGATTAAAAGTATATATCTCGAAATTTCCGTTGGTGCGCGAGTTTGTATGAAAAAAAAAAACAAATTCTAAATTTCCCGACTTGTCTACTGTTCTACAACTTTGCCCTTGTTCTGTTTATTCTATCGGTGCATTATCTTCCCACATGGCATACTTCTTTTTCGTGTCAAAAACTTCGAGCTTACGTTCCATTTCAATGAAGTATAATATAATTACTTTACAGAAAACTATTTAATGTCACTGTTATGAGAAATGAAAATTGGAAACAATTATGGATGCAGCCAACAAATATCAACCGTCCTTTCCCACGCATCCCCCACTACATAAACGGACATAACTAAAAAAAATATTTCAATATCTTCCCTCGAGTAATTTTTAGAATCTCATCCCACTCCAATAGTTGATAATGAATAACTTGTTGGCTAGCTGAAAGATGTAGAACCGTGTGCGCCTTCAAGGCACATGTCCGACTTTGAAAAAGGACGAAATCCTTCGTTTTTCTTTCAATTGTTTGCCTTATCTATGGGCATCCACCTAACCTTTGTTGATAATCTGGCAACTGGGTTTTGCTCTTTCACAATTTCCTGTTGCTCCGGGCTATCAACCTCGAACGGAAGTCCTAACATAAACTAATAGTGGGTGTTCTTATCATCAAAGAAAGGACACCATCAACAATTTTTCTTTTCTCGCTGCGCTTAACCAATTTAAGTTTGATTTATTTAATCAACAATGAGAATCCCTATGGTGGGTTCGGGCTTTATTTCGCCATTGTTATTTACTCTGTGTTATCCTTGTACTTGACAAAACAAACTTGCGCTTTCAGCTTTCGGTAATTGACAAATAGATATTGAACGTACCGTAACACTTAAAAAGGACATTCGATCATCACAAGTGCTCAAAATAAAATAAATTAATGTATTATCACACTCAACAGCTAAGAAAGAAGGCAACGGCTAAACGCACGAAGCAAGGACCTAGGCACATGGTACATGAGAGACTTATGAAATTGAAGAAATAATATCGAAAACAAAAAAGCGACAAATTCATAATGGAACAAATGAAAATAAGAAAAGAAATACATTTAGTCGCTTTTCCTTGCCGCAATTCATAGCTCCAAGGTATTGTACGATACTTTCTCCAAGTCATCGGTGTACATAGAATGGCACCAGAGGCAACACAACCGAGTATAATACAAGATCCTATTTGAAGTGTGTGGAGAGTTTCAGACGCGGTGCGTTTTGCTTTTGGGGCAAAAACAAAATGTGGTGAAAAAAAAACTAAAAAGAAAAGCACGAAAAGCATCCAACAATAAAAGGATAAAAAAAGTTTTTCGTTTTTTCAATGTCGAATGAGAATGAAGAAAACAAAATGTAGAAGAACAAGAAGACAAAACGAAGGAAAATCCAAAGATCCTCCAATTTAACTTGTGCAGTATCTTTAATATCCTTGGCATCTATAATATACACACATATACAGTCGCCGTCAGGACGAGAGAGGATGGAACGCATACGATGACGAACAACAACAACAGTAATATGATGAACATGAAGAGAATGAACAAGTTTATAACTAAGTATCTGTACTATCACTAACCATAGATGGATAGATGAATGTTTAGATGGAGCAGAAGTAAACTCAGATGGATATCAAACAAGGTGGAGACAGCAGCACACTAGATACTGACTTTCCATTCATTCAAAAAAAAGGAAGTTCCTGCGCAAGCTTTCGCACCCTTCTCCACATTGCTGCTATATGGCCATACTCACAATTTCAATTAAATTTTACACACACAGTAAACAGGACAGGAGCAACCCGGAGTACCTCTGACTTTCGAGAATACATCCAAAGAAAATCCGAGCGACGATGGTCCAGAGCCCAAACGCTGGCAGATATAAATTTCAGTGTTCAATAAGTTGCAAGGATACATTGGGAAAGGACACATATTGTGTTAGTTCGCGGACTCGTTCGGATTTATCTTATTAAATTATATCAATTTGTACATTTTCTCTCTTATTCATTTACACCACTAACGGGTTTCCCAAAAAATCTAGATATTTTTAAAACGCAAAAATGGTTAATTATACTATACAAAAATAAATAATCATAAAAAAAACAGCGAAAAAAAGAATACTAAATTTGAAATTCGTTTATTCGGGAGTGCTGTTGTTGCTCATCATTCTGTGCTTCGGTTACAATTTCTTTTCCAAGTAAATATCTGCCGAATAATTGTTTCTAATATTTTATTAGTCTATTTTCGTATGTTGTGTTTTTCGTATATCGTAAATCTAAAGGAAAATCTTTTTGATTTCAATTTGAAGTTTAACGAATAACAACGCAACAGAACAGATATCAGTAGTATCATTATCCTGGGCAAAGGATATGTGAGTGATATAGAATTCCCTCTTAATACCAATCTTAATTTTGTTTAAATTTAAAATTGTGTATTTGTTGAAAATATTATTAAAAAGAAATCATTGAAAGGTCACCTTTCTTAATTTTCTGTGCTCTGCTATAAAAACAAGTGTGAAATTTTTTTTTAATTACTAATAATACAGTAATAATTTGAAGGATGATATTAAAACATATTGCATTAGTTCGAGAGTAAATTATGATAGGAAAAAATTAGAATCCGTGTTGCGTTTAATTCGTTAAGGCAACAAGAGATACAAACAGTTCGATTCATCTCGTGTGTGTATATCAAATAAAATTTCATTTAAACGATACATTACTTTTTTTGTACTCTTCGGAGTGAAAACACCTAAATAACAATAGATACTTGAATTTAAAATTTCCATGGTATTGCCGTTGATAGATGGCTAGTAGATAGTTATTGTAAATATGTTTTTATGTTTTTGTATACTCAATTATATACATATTTGTACTTTGACGACAGAGGTATCTTTTTGTGTGTAAAATGGTGTACATAAAACATGTATTGTATATATTTTACCTTTTGGAAAAATGTGTTCTTGTTGAATACTGTTTACAACATCGTTCCAGATATATTTTTCTCATTAGGAATATATAATTCAATGCCATGTATAACTTGCAAAGTTGATCTTACAGATGGTTGGGATGTGCAAGTTAGATACAGATTTCGAAGGTGCTTGATATAAATAAAAGAAAGAAATTATCATCTCAGGTAGTTTCTGTACATGTCACCATTAAGATTTTTACTTCGTGCTAATTCAGCACTATTTTATTTCAATTTTTTATTAGTCTTATCTACGATTTTCTTATGTGTTCAACCATCAATTTAATTTCATGTCATCAATGCACAATTTTAAACTATACGTATCTGTATATAATGCTCATCTCTCTAAACCAATGCAAATCGTTAAAATAAATAAAATATATTCAACGGAAAATTTTATTTTAATACAATATGAATGAAAATAAAAAAGGAAAATCATGTCCACGACATATAACAACATTTCTAAAGTAAATGCTTAACTAAAAAATCAGTTAAACTCAACGAGTCGGATGATTAACTAAACTTATTTCTAATAACATGTTTTGCAACAGTCAATAAACCTATTCAAGTGTTTAATACTTAAAAATTAATTTATTAACAAGCATAACAAAGTTACAAAACTCTTGAAAACACGGGCTCTATTAAAATAATGTTGATGCACTTTTTACTTCTCACAAAAACGTTTCCTTGCGAAGTTTTACTCCCTTATCGTCGTAAAACCATTTTTAATTTCGAAACTACACACAATACAAATCAGTTTAATATTGTTTTATTTAATTAACATTTTTGTTTTCTTTAAATGTGTATAAGTTGTTTATTTATTATATGAAAATGTTAAACAAAACCATGAAAAATGTTTCCCTTTCTTTCTATAGGGTTTTCTAATAGCGACTTGACAACTTTTTTTCGGTAGTAAATTTTTATAATTTGTGGACGTTGTTTGTTCGTGTACTTAACTACGATGAAATTGTTGAGTTTACTGAATGAATTGACAGTGACAGTTCGATGATTAGTGAAATGGTGCGTTCACAAATTAAATTTAAAGTTGTCAAGTCCCTATTGGAAAACCCGATATTAATTAATAAATTTAACTGAACTTGTTTTTTATTGAACAAAAAAGTGAAACATTCTTTTATCCCCTTACTTTATTTAAAAATCTAACTGACATTGTATTTTTTATTAAACGGAAACGTCTGCCTCTTTTTGTTTTAATTAATTTAACTGGACCTCCTTTTTTATTAAATGAAAGCGTGAACAATATTTCTGTTCTGTTGTGTAATTAATTAGATGGAACTTGTCTTCTTTTTAAATAAAAATATGAAACATGCTTCAATCCATGTTTTATGTTAATTAATAAATTATATTTTAATTAATAAATTTTATTATATTAATCAATTAATTTGATTGAATTTGTTTCTTTATTAAATTAAAATATGAAAAATGTTTCTGACTCTTAGTTATAACTAATTTAATTGAACTTGTTTTTTGTTAAACAAAACCGTAAAAAATTTTTCTGTTCTTTTGTTTTAACTGAACTCGTTTTTCTATTAAGTGGAAACAGGAAAAATGTTTCTCACCCTTTGTTTTAATTGATGAATTTAATGGAAGTTTTTATTTTTTGTTAAATGAAAACCTGAAAAATGTTTCCCACATTGCTTTTCCCAAACAAAGATGTAAAAAAAAATTACCTTTTGTTTTAATTAATGAATTTACCATCTTCCCATGTCACTGTTTGTTTTTAATTGTAAATTTAACTAAAAACCTCTTTTTTTTTTCTCTTTTAAAATGTGTTCTATTTTATTGCGAGTACAAATTAGTTCGGGGTGTTTTCTAACATGAAAAATGTCCTTATTTAAGAATAAAATGTATTGTCCACCTTTTGCCACTTCTCACCTAATTTTCGAATTCCATTTCGAAAAAATGTCTCGTTTTTTGAGGCGATCCAAATTAAGGACCAATTTTCGATTCCAGCGAAAAGCGTGACCTGGCGACATGCCAAATCCTCGTGCATCCACAGAAAGACCCAGTAATCACAAGGGTCTGATAAAAACGACAGGTGCAATAAAATATCCCACTTGAACGTTTGTTATGTTATTATGGTAACAATTTAAATGTAATTTAAATATGGAAATTAAAGGAAGTGACTTGTCAGTAAACGTTAACATACGAGGAAATGGAAACTGCCTTCACGTCGGGCTCACCAAATGTTTGGTTGAACCTACTTGGGTTCTACAGATGAATTCGACAACCTTTTCTTTCGCTTACCTATTGACAAGTGACTTTATGCTAAAAAAAAAAAAAAAAAAATTGTGGCGAGAAGGCCGAATTTAGCGAGACAGGACATCTGTGTCCTTCATCTTGTCTCTGACTTCTGGTCATCTTGCGATAACCAGAATCACCCACATCCATGAGGATGTTGGGCTCGGTCTCGCGATCTCTGAAAAGAAAAGAGAAAAAGGGGGGGTATCCAAGGATAGTGTGGACAGTGTTAGTCCGGGTGTTCTCTAACTACTTTTATAGAGGGATGGTGGGAAAGAAATCGTACAAGACCGGCAGGTCTTGGGTGCGGTAGTGAACGCAGATCACGTCTTTGGCGTCTGATAATCTGCGCTTTGGTCGGTGTGTGTGTTTGTGTTTGTGCCGTCTTGTACTGTGCGTTCGTGTGTGTGGTTCGTTAATAGTAGACCCTATGGGATAGGTCCAGGAATCCTCTATTATAGAGGGGAATATTGTTGGGAAGGGTGCTTTCTTCAGTTTTGTACTGAAGAAGAAATTGTGGGGGTTTGATCCGAAGAGATCGAGAGAGAGAAGGGTCAAGAACGCAAGAGTCCCGTACAAGTAGGTTCTCGCTGTTCTGAATGCTTTCGAGGTACTTGTATGCTAATTGAAGCAAGTACTCGTCGATAGGGGTAATGTAGGCGCCTTCGTATAGGTGAGAGTTGGGGTAATGGCGACCGTCAGGCCTTCTAGAATGATTGGTGTATTTTCTGAGGAGTTTCCTTTCGAAAACCCGAAGTCTTTCTATTTGAGCCGAAGATATGCAGGACCATATGGGAAAGGCGTACGATATTCCAGATCGGATTAGCTGCTTATAGCAGAGAAGCTTAACTTTGGTGTCAACTTTGTTCCCCCACTTCAAGATGTTGTGCAGTTGCTTAGACCGACCGAGGCCCCTTTGGAGAATGTGGGTCACATGTTTGATGAAATTCATTTTTGGGGTATAAGTGACCCCGAGATATTTCATCTTGTCCTGTGGTCTAATCGTAGTATCTCCCATTTTTATTCGAATATTCTGTGAATATCGAGAAGTAGGTTGGGAGTGTTTACTACTCACAATTATGGCTACTGCTTTGGATGGATTAAGTCGTATTTTCCATCGACTGTACTACTGATACAGTTCGTCCAAGTGACGGTTGAGTCGATTTGTTGCGAGGTTAGGGCCTTTGGTTGACGTGTACACCAGGACGTCATCCGCAAAGCATATTTGGTTTACTCTCCCGTCCATAGGGCGGGGAATATCGGAGGTGTAAATATTGAATAAGATGGGACCTAGAATGGAGCCCTGTGGTACGCCTGCGGCGGCGTGAAAAGTTCGGGAAAGCTTTCCATTCATTCTAACTTGGAAGGTTCTGTTGCGAACGAACTGGTAGATGATGCTACATAGCGTTCTACTGAGGCCAGTATTCAGTAGTTTAAAAGCGAGACCTTCGATCCAAGTCGTATCAAAAGCTTTTTCAATGTCTAGGCTGACCGCAACGGTGTGTTCCTTATTAAAGAGCCGCACGCAGACGTGGTTTTGAAATAAATTGAGAGCCATAGTGGTGTTGTGCGCTCTTCGAAATCCAAATTGGAAATCAGGTATTAGGTGCCTGGCACTGACAAAGTTATTTAGCTTCTCGTATATGAATTTTTCATATATTTTGCTGATGCAAGTGAGAAGCGAGATAGGGCGAAAGCTTGAGGGGTGATACGTTGGTTTCCCAACTTTTGCTATTGGACAAATAATAGCGTGCCTCCAAGCTTGGGGAAGGTACCCCATGTTGTAAGCATGGTTGAACAGAATGGAGAGCTTTATAAAGAGTAAGGCAGAAAGCCTTCGCAACGAGTGGTATGACATGTTTTCGATACCGGGTGCCTTCTTAGGGTTTCGAGATTTAACCAGGCTCTGTAAGGTATTTGGTGCGATGAAACCGTGACCATTATCATGTGTGTCTTCGAAGTATGCACTGTTAGTTGGGTTAAAGACAACAATTGGCTCGTTGAAGTCGTCCAACTAGTGACTTTATGCTCCAAAATGTTCTATCTTAAATACTAATTTACATCACAGAAATCGTGGGAATGGGAAAGGAATTTGGAATGCGTGGAATTTGGATACCTTGTATAAAATCATTCTCATGGATAGGCGTGATATCCATAAGACATTTGGATACCTTGCGTAGTTTTATTCTCTTGGATATGATCATGTGCAATTAGCGAAATCTAAAACCCTGTCTGCCATTCGTGTCTATCACATTATCTGTTCTAATCGTGGGAAAGGTGATGGGCATATGCGTATTTAGGTATTCGACAGAGTGGCGACAAAGAAAGTAGAGTTATGCCAATGATTACAGTATAGTGTGCAAGCAAGTATGGGGTGTGCTTATAAAATTCTTAATTTTTAACATCATCATCATCGGCACTACAACCGGGATCCGATCTTGGCCTTATTTAGAAAGTCCTGAGGCTTGTTAAATTTTCCACCATGATTTGTTTTTTCCGGGCAAGGTCATTAGTCTGCGCCAGAGACTCCCCGACAGAGAACCCCGGTCTCCCGCGTGACAGGCGGGTATACTAACCACTATACTATCGAATTTTTAAAATCCCGCTTCGTTTATACCTTTAACATGGCAGCTCAGCCCACCACTTACTACCCCACGACTAGAAAACCATTGTTAGCAAATATTGGTAGACGGTATCTGCATTCATTTTATTGAAATCAGGTTCTTTGATGTTAAAAAAACCGCAGCTAGTTGGACGCTGACAGGTCTTCACATGCAGACCGGATTTCATGGAGACGAGTTGCTTACAACGTTGTTTTGTTATCAAATTATTTCCGTGTGATTTCTCCTGACACAGATACACATATAGCACCCAAGCAGATGATGAAAAACAACATCGATAGAACTCGAATAAGCAAAGCATCAGAGCCGTATACCACTGCAATGATAGCAATTCCATATCAGTTGAATTCTATAATTGGTGACGCCGATGTGAACTGTACAATACAAGACACATTCCCACAGGGAAACAGGGAAACTTAAAAGTTACGATCATGACTTCCGCGTCGAGTACCGGCTTACACCCCTGCTCCGACGTTCTCTCGCTTGCCCGCTGCTCGCTCCTTGCTCCTTGCGCTATGCTCCGTCGTTTACATGAAGCTGATCGTAACAAAGTTACTGGGGAGGGAGTACTGTGACGTTTCTAACAGATGCACACACAGTGCACAAGCAGATGATGAAGAACAACAACGAAAGAGACTCGAATAAGCAAAGCATCAGAATCATATACCAGTGCAATGACATAGCAATTCCACAACAGCTGAGTGTACTTGAGAAAACGATCTAATTCCCACACGGAGCCGTTACTTTGATCCCTCAATGCTTCGCTTTTCACCTGTTTCATTGTGTGTTCAATTCACCCTCTACACTCTTCTTGCCTAACGCTGTAATCCAGATGGGAGACTAGTTTACAATCGGAATTTTGTATCGCAGAGGCCATGTCACGTCATTTCTTCAACATAAGTGCGTGCCATTTGCTAAATCCTCGAAACACAGTCAAATATTTTCTCGACTGTATCACAAAATGTGTCGCGTGAATATTATCTCGTCCTAGAACCGATCTACCAGTTGTTCTATCATCAGCATCATCATCGGCACTACAACCGGGATCTGGGCCTGGCCTCAATTAGCAAATCTCTCCACCGGTCCCGATTTCTTGCCGATGTCATCCAGTTGGGCACTCCCAGGTTCTGTGCGTCCTGGTCTACGCCATCCCTCCATCTCGGACAAGGTCTACCGCGCAGTCCCCTTCTATATATCCTCCCACAAAAGACTCTTCGGGCAGGCTCCTCTTCGCTCATTCCAGGTAGGTGTCCAACCCACCGGAGTCTACCGAGCTTGATTTTTCTTACAACATTAGCTTCAAGGTAGATTGCGTACAACTCATGGTTGGGGCATCTCCCGAATCGTCCTCCCTCACATACGGTGCTAACATTTCTCCTTAAGACCTTCCTCTCGAACGCGACCAAGAGTTCAGAGTGCCTTTTATTGAGCACCCAGGTCTCTGTTCCATACATGAGTACTGGTAAGACCATGGTCTTGTACAGTAGTAGCTTGGATGTTCTGGATAAATTTCGGGATTTAAAGAGCCTTGATAGACCATAGTAGGCTTTGTTGGATTTGATCAGCCGTTCGCGTATTTCTTCTTCCATATTGTTATCGGCTGATACTATTGGCCCAAGGTAGTTAAAGGATTGCACTATTTCAAATTCGTGCTCCACTACCCTGATTGTTTGAGCAACGTTAGGTCTTCTCTTCGCAGAAGTTGCCACCTATACTTAGTTTTCCCCTCATTAATGTGCAGTCCCAATTTTTGTGCCGCCTGCTCGATCTGGGTGAAGGAATCCTGTATAGCCGATTCGGTTCTACGATGATGTCGATGTCATCTGCGTAGACAAGTATCTGGCAGGACTTGGTGCTAATAGTCCCTCTTGTCGTGACGCCAGAGTCACGGATTGCTTTCTCCAACGCTAGGTTGGAGAAGAGGCAGGGCAGACCATCCCCATGTCAGAGTTCACTAAAGATGTTTATTGGTTTGGACAGCAATCCCGCTGGTACTGGACCAGTTATGTTGGTCATAGTCAACCTACAAAGTCGTATCAATTTGTTTAGAATGCCGAACTCTTTCATGGCACTATATAGTTCTTCCCTGGTTATGCTGTCGTAAGCGGCCTTAAAGTCTATAAATATATGATACAATGGGATCTTAAATTCCAAACATTTTTCCATCGCCTGCCTAAGCGTGAATATCTGGTCAATCGTTGATTTACCTGAGATGAAGCCACACTGATATTGACCAATGATAACTTTAGCGTATGGGGCTATCCGACTTGTAGGATAGAAGAGAGTATCTTATAGGCGGTACTCAGCATTGTTATACCCCTATAGATGCTGCACACTGTGATATATCCCATCTTATGTATGGGGAAAATTATTCCACGACGCCAATCTTCCCTCTTGCTCCCATACGTCCAGCACGATCTCATGAATTGCGTGATGTAACGCTGTCCTTCCTTGTTTGATCAGCTTAGCTAGTGTGCCATCAGCTCCGATGGCTTTATTTGATTTTAGCTGTCTTATGGGTTTTGCTGTTTCCTCACTGCTTGGTGACGGCAGCATTTGGTCCTGATTTTGCATTGGTGCAGCCTCAGATTCCTCTGTGAGCTGACCATTTAGTAATTCATTGAAGTGCTCTTCCCATCGCTCCAGAATGCCTTCAGGATCGGTGATCAGATTACCCTCTTTATCCTTGCAGTAAGTGCAGCGTGGTGTGTACCGTATCATACTGCGGATTATTTGGTAGAACTTCCGCGCCTGGTGTGGTCCACGCTCTCTATTTTTCTCTATTTCACAGACAACGTTTTTTTCCCAGGCACTTTTCTTTTGTCTGTGGAGTCTTTCTCAGATCTTCTGATCTCTTTGTATTTCTCCCCACGCACCCGCGTCCCATGAGACTGTTGCATTGCCCGGTATGCAGCATTCTTACGTTCAGTCACTAGTTTGGACTCATCTTCAAACTAGTCACCTCGATCTCTACGACTGTCTAAGATGGAGTTGGAAGTGCTAATGACAGTATTCCTAAGGCGTGTCCATTTTTCCTCTACGCCCGGCATTCTGGTCCCAGGACTTACTCTCCCTCCGTCGAGCTCTTCGAGGGCGAGTCTTAACGCATGACCAAAGGTGTTACTGGTATTCTCATTGCGTAAGGCAGTCGTGTTGACTTGAACCTGATCCGCGGATACAATACGTCTCCGTAAGGCAATCCGCGTTCGGAAAACTATACCAACAAGATAGTGATCCGAGTTGACGTTGGCACCTCGGTACGTTCGTACCGTCATCAGGCTCAAGGAGTGGCGGCGATCTATCAACACGTGGTCAATTTGGTTGCGATTGGCTCCATCAGGTGATACCCAGGTGGCTTTGTGGATATCTTTACGCGGAAACCTGGTACTCACAACGAGTGAGACAAGGACGTTTCGCATTGGATATCCCCAAGGCTTTTGACCGCGTCTGGTACGAGGTATTGTTGAGCAAGCTTCGTTCATACGGACTTTTGCAGCAGCTTTGCGATTGGACGAAGAGTTTCCTCGAATTTTCGATCGATTCGGGTTGTTGTGGCTGGCGAGTGCTCGGATCTGTATCCTATTAATTCTGGGGTGCCACAAGATTCTATTATGGTTCCAACCTTGTTTTTGCTTTATGTCAATGGTTTGTTGGGGTCAACGAATAACCAAGTGCTCAGTTTTGCGGATGATAGTATGCTTGTTTTCTCTTTTTCAAGTGATCGGTCGATTGGTGCATCAACGTCATACCAGCTGAGATGTAACCAGATTGAGTCTCTGAATTGGGATATGGACACAGTACTGCAGTGGGGAGAGGGCAATCTCACCCAGTTCAATCCGACGAAGACATAATATACAACATTCACAAAGCAAAGTGAATCATCGGTTCAACAGCTTATGATTTATGGCCAGGGCCTCGGATCCTTTTTTTCTTATTTTTTTACACAAACGGGCGCACAAACGGGGATTTTGGAGTACCCTTAAATGTCAGAGCACAGTGCGAGAAGAGAGAGAGAGAGGAGATGGATAAGAAAAGGAGGTATCGATATACATTGATCTTAAATGCCTGGACATTACAATGACGAGGAAACACATGATAAGGTAGAGTATTCCACATTCGTGTGGTTCGGCTAAAGAATGACTCTCTATGACTGTTTGTGCGCCTGAAGTTGGTTTTCAACGTGAATTGATGCGGGAAAATGTCTAAGAAGGCAGAACATATCCAGCAAGTTCAATTGAGCAACGACTGTGGTAATACCTATAGAAAAGAGATAGACACGATACGTTGCGCCTGTGTTCTAACGACGGAATTGATCGACTCACAGTTGGGTCCCCAATAAGTTGCATTGCTCGTTTTTGCATCCTTTCGAGTACGTATAGTGCAATTTTGATGCGCCTGACTAAATGTGGGAGTTGAACTTCATTTTAGGACGATGTACGCCTTGTAAATAGTGGCCAGGTTGGATGGAGTGAAGTATTTTTTGCATCTTTTAAAGAACTCCATGGATTTGGACGCACTTTTTCGCAGCTTCAGAACTGTGGTCGCTCCTATTGAGAGTCAAATTAATTCGAGTGTCGAGGATTGATAGTTCCTTGGGTTCGTCGATGCAAGTGCCGTTCATCGACACTGAATTCTTAAGGCATTGAACTCTGCTCGGTTAGATATTCCCCATTGATCTATCTTGTTGAGGTCGGAATTTAATGTATCAAGCCGATTGTTCTATATGGATGCGAAACATGGGCTCTCACAAAACGGGAAGAAAACAAATTCCGCGTACTCGAGAATAAATTTTGAGGGGTATCTTTGGAGGTAAATATAACGAGGAGGCAGGACAATGGAGGAAACTCCATAACCACGAATTGGAAGAGCTATATCGCAACCCTACAATAGTGAGAGTAATCAAGTCGCGAAGATTAAGATGGGCCGGACACGTGGGGTGAATGGGCAACGATAGGACCGTGCGTAGAATTCTTGACGGTAGACCAACAGGAAAGAGACCGGCCGGACGCCTGCGACGGAGATGGGAGGACAATGTTAGGTTTGACCTTGAGAAGGTCGGATCGAATGGTCAAGCGTGGAAGGAGAGTGCTCAGGACAGGGAACGATGGCGGAGTCGAGTCGCTGAGGTCATGAACTTCCGGGTTCCTACAGGCCAATAAATAATAAAATAATAAGCATAACCTATCAGCAGGTAATGAGGTTCGAAAAGTTTGTCGGGAATGTTCGCCTGAGTATGAAAAACTCAACGTGCTATCATCGGCAAACGAGTGAATTGGGTTGTGAGTAATTGACAAGAGATCATTTATAAAGATCAGAAAGAGAGTGGGTGAGAATACAGAACCTTGGTGATCACCTGCATTAATTTGATGGGAGACAGATTTGACACCATCAAGAACTACTTGGATTGAATGGCCAGAAAGATAGTCTCTTATCCATCTGGTTAGGGAGTTGTCCATTCCATAGGTACGTAATTTTGATGAAAGGGCTGGATACCAAACTCTGTTGAAGGCTTTTGAAATATAAAATGCGACAACCTTGCTTTCGCCGATGTAGTGGATGGGATGGCTCCACTTTTCGTTAAGGTACGCCATCAAATCTCTTGTGGACCTGTTGCTACGAAAGTCATATTGGCGGTCATTGAGGAGGTCATTTGATTGCAGATATTTCGAAAGTTGACGGTTAATCAGTGATTTCATTACCTCATTAGAAGTTAGTGCTATGGGTCGATAAGAAAGGAGGAATGATTTGTTGCCCTTTTTGGGAATTGGCTGAATGTTCGCTGACTTCCATCTATTTGGGAAACGGCCAGTAGAATAAGACAAATGGAAGAGTTTCCGCTGTGGTTTAGCGAGTGGAGAGGAACATCTCTTCAAGAGAATTGGGGGAATTCCATCGGGACCAGCGGTGGAATAGTTGCCTATGTTTTACCTTTTTATTCGGTAATCACTCCGCGAGGCGCGGTGCAAACAAGGAGGGGGGGGGGGGGGGGGGGGGGGGGGGGGCAAGCAACGGTGGTCGAAATGTGTACGTCCCAAGAAAATGGTTTATCTTTCTTCTTTTCAGGATGATGAACTGTTGCCTACAGCCCGTTAAGTTGCTGTTCCCTTCTTTCTTTCTTTTTTCCTGTTGTTGGTGGACACAGTCAACGGTAATCTTTGCTGTCACAAGCTCCCGCAGTTATCGGCCGACCATCTACCCCCTGCGAAACAGAACATTAGTCAAACGCACAGGTTACCTTTCCTTTTATTTTCTTTAGGGAGTGATCCTCCCATTAGCGGCTCCAAACAGTTGGTCAATCCACAATACAGAACATCAAAACACGTCACTGGAAGTTCAGGTTGCTGATTTCTCTTCGGTACATTTTTATTCGATTGAACAACATGCTCTGGTCACAGTTTTCATAAGATATTACAGTAATAGGTTCGCGTTACAATTGGATTTATTCAACGTCTCGCATCGTGAAAATCAAAACCAAGGTTCTTCCCTTTTAAATCTTTACTTCTATCTTTTTAACAACGGGGACGTTACTGGACAACTTCTGTTCTCCTTGACTTCTCGAACCAGATGCTTCGAAAAACTCTCTCGCTCTCTCAATCTCCAAAAATCGAACTCGAACCCGCCCACGATCCACACTCGAATCGGGGCGTGTTCGAACACTCACAAGTGGATCACGCAATTCCTCCACCACCTTACCATCAAACCACATTAAAACAAATTATATTAAATGCAATTAATTGATGGGGTGGCGGAAGCCGCACGTAACACACCTCCCCCCCCCCACAAGACCGCGTGGCATTCTTAGGAGAGGAATGTCACGCCGGAGAGTGGACGTCGGAGAGCAAACAAATAAACAATCAGCAGACCAATCAACAAATAAATAAATAAATAAATAAATAAATTAGTCTACATGTTTAAGTGCTAATGTTAGTAGGGATTATACTACTTATATATGAGGGTTAGTACAAATAAATAAATAAATAAATAAATTAACTAGTCTACATGCTTAAGTGCTAATGTTAGTAGGGATTATACTACTTATATATGAGGGTTAGTACAAATAAATAAATAAATAAATAAATTAACTAGTCTACATGCTTAAGTGCTAATGTTAGTAGGGATTATACTACTTATATATGAGGGTTAGTACAAATAAATAAATAAATAAATAAATTAACTAACACGTAGTTATTAATATAAGAGGGGGGAACAACAGACTAACGCTCCACAAAACCAATGACAACACAAACGACCGCGGCGGGTCCGACACTCAATCCGATGGTTCGACCAAAAGCTCGACCGCCCACACGATCCGGTTAGGACTCCCCCGCCAAGGCGAGGTGATCCCCTCTCGTTCAACCACTCCAAAATGTCACCCGGCCGGCGAAAACGTCCCGCTCCTATATATCTTCCAAACTTCGAGCTCACGACTCCCCTACTCCCAGTAGGGCTTCAGACGGTTGTTGTGCACAACCACCGTCCTCTTGCCCAGCCTCACCGCGCTGTTGACCGCACTTTTCACCTCCACCACGTCATAAGGACCTCTCCATAGGGGCGCCAATTTTCCTTTTTTGTTTTCTTCCCGCATCAAGACTTTATCGCCCACATGGAACGTGAACGGGCGTAACTGGCGGTCATGATACCCTTTGGACCTCCTTTTCGAGATCAACAGATTGCGCCTAGCTATTTCGTACGTTTTCTGAAGCTTGTACTTCAATAGCTTATGGAAGCTCTCGTGGTTGTAAACCGGTTCCGGAGGTAATTTGATGTTCGAGGGAACCCCCGGAGTAAAACCAAAGAGACAGTCCATTGGCGTCAATCGGGTACTCTCGTGCACGCTGGTGTTGTACACGAAAGTGGCCGCCCTCAGGTACTGATCCCAGGTTTGGGGATTTGTGCCCACAATGCTGCGTAGGTATTCTACCAGCGGTCGATGGGCTCGTTCCAAGGCACCATTCGATTGTGGGTGGTACGCTGAGGTTTGCAGTTTTTTGATGCGGAGCAGCCTGCACACGCTTTTAAACAGGCTGCTCAGGAAATTGCTGCCCTGATCGGTGACTAGTTGTGTAGGTACACCATACCTTGCAACTATTTGGTCGAAAAAGACCGAAGCCACCGTCTCAGCCTCTGCATTGGGCAGGGCATAGCAATCTATATACTTCGATAAATTATCTTGGAACGTAAGTATATATAGATTGCCTTCAGGAGTACGGTCCAGGGGGCCCACGATATCTAAATAAACCTTTTCGAAAGGCCTCGTGGCAATGTCGGTGATTACCATTGGCATTCGTAAATTTGGGGAAGACTTCATGCGCTGACAAATCTTGCATACTTTAATATATTGCTTGATATCGCGCATCATATTCTTCCACCAGTAGTGCCTGCGTATCTTCTTATACGTCTTGATCACCCCTTGGTGCCCACCTAAAGGGTGATCATGGTAATCCCGTAATAAGTGTTGGATCTCCTCGGGATTAGTTATTTCCATTCCTTTTTCCGTGCAGGAAGGAATGGCGTCCTCTTCAGAAGGTGACTCTTCGTCACTTGGACGTCCCGGGGATCCCTCGCTGTCCCGTTGGGTCTTTGCCTGGGCGCGAGTCACTACATTGCATCGCGGTGGTGAAGGGGTTTCGTCTACAGAATGGGGAATACGGCTTAGCGCATCCGCATTGGTGTTGTATTTACCGGGTTTGTACTCGATTGAGTAGTCAAACTCCGATAGTTTATGACGAAATCTGGTAAGGCGTGAGGTGGGTTCTTTCACTCCGAACACTCCCTTCAACGGTTTGTGGTCCGTGTACACGGTGAAACGTCTACCCAACAAATAGCACCGAAAATTCGTCGCCGCCCATACAATGGCCAACAACTCCTTCTCGATTGTGCTATATCTACGTTCGGCCCCATTCAGGGTGCGGCTGGCATAAGCAATAGGCTGGTCTTTGCCTATCTCACCTTGGGATAATACCGCTCCAAGCGCCTCGTTACTCGCATCCGTGGTTGGATTAAAGGGTTTAGTGAAGTCGGGGTAAACCAATAGTGGTGGCGAAATTAACTTCCCCTTTATCTCTTCAAATGCCTGTTGACATTTGGACGACCACGTGAACTTCACGTCCTTCCTTAATAAGTTCGTTAAGGGGCGCACTATCCGGGAAAAATTTGGCACAAATTTCCGGTAATAGTTCGCCAACCCTATGAATGACTGGACGTGACGTACCGTCTTCGGAATGGGGAAATCTCTGACACCAGCTGTCGTGTCAGGATTTGGCGAAGCCCCTTTTTCTGAACAAACATGTCCCAGGTAGACTACTTCCCTTTGCAGGAATCTACACTTTTCCGGTTGAAGTTTGAGGTTGTGGTATCTCAACCGGTCGAACACCCTCCGGAGCTTGTCATTATGGTCAGCCAGGTTCTTACCATATATGACGATGTCATCCAGATACACAAAGCATTCGACCCCTTGCAGACCAGTAAGGACATGGTTCATTAGTCTCTGAAACGTAGCCGGGGCTCCTTTTAACCCGAACGGCATACGTCGAAACTCATAATGCCCATAGTTGGTGCTAAAGGCGGTTTTATTCCGATCGTTTAGATCTACCAAAACTTGGTGATAGCCACTGGCCAAATCGAGCGTGGAGAAGTAACGCGAGCGACCGAGCTGGTCTAAAATGTCCTCTATACGGGGAATAGGATACGCGTCCCCGATGGTTTTTTCGTTTAGCTTGCGAAAGTCCACCACAACTCTCCATCGGGCTTCTCCGTCGGGGCCCGCTTTCTTGGGAACCACTAGAAGGGGGGAATTCCACGGGCTTTTGCTTGGTTGGATAATGTCGTTATCCAACATTTCCCGAATTTGCTCGTTTATAACCTGCCTTTTGCTTTCGGGCAATCGGTACATTCTTTGGTTAATGGGTGCCTGATCCCGTACCAAAGGTATTTCGTGCGAGATTGCACTGGTGTACGTCAGGTAGTCGCCCTGTAAATGAAATATGTCGTTGAACTCTCGACATAACTCCGTTATCGATTGGCACTCGGGTGTGTTCAGGGTATCCCCTAAGCGAAGTTCCCCGTGCAATTGTGCCAACCTGGAGCTCAAATCGGGTTCATCAGGCGACTGACCATCCGAGAACAGGTGTCGAATGAAGTGGAGGGATCGTCCCTCCGAAGATTGGTTCTCGGGCACGGGCCTGCTTGACTCGTCGTCAGAGTCAGTTCCCGGCGACGTATCTTTACGCTTGACCAAGGGGATGGTGTTATAGTCCTTGGTAGGGTATACCTTCACCGTAAGCTGTTCGATCCTTTGAGGGCCACTCTGGGTATTAAGTGCCAATAACCTGGCACTCCTTGCCCTACCAGTAACGCAGTGCGAGAATAAAATGTTTCTACGCGCGTCCTGCGGCACCAGAATGGCCTTTTCCCGGATGTCAATGGGGATAGCCACCTCCATCTGGGAGCGAGCCGGCACTTCCACCGGCCTACTCAGGGCTACTTCGATCCTCGGCGGCTCACGTTCATCCACCCACGATGTTTCCTCTCGCTGGGGTGACCTGGCTGAGCATTTTTTCGTATCCCTTCCCCGTGTGGGTGGGGTCTCCGGTGAAGTGTGGACCTCGGTATCGACCCTGATAGGTCCCCGTGTCCCAACTCCCCGTTTGGTTACCTTATGCTTCAGCCCCTTTGTCCCACCATTAACAAAACCAACGGAGAAGAATTCGGGATTTATGGTTGTTCGGGGAAATTCCAAACATCCACCCGGTCCGTTGATGTTGCAATGTCTGGACAGGAAGTCATTACCCAACAAGCCATCTGCTTCCAACCCCGGCATGGAGTCTACCACGTGGAAACTGCAGGGAATCTCATGGTGCAACTTGAGAGTCCCATGGCAGGACCCACTCGACTTGCCGTTGCCAAATATGGTTTGCAATGGTGTGGATTGCCGAACGTCCACCGCCTGGCCCCGGTGAAGGGCCCTTCGCTTCAAGAGACTGACCTCAGCGCCAGTGTCCACCATGAGACGCGTAGTATTCCTACGGCCAATGTCCAAAGGAAGCTGGACCATGGGGACCTCTACTGGCAAAAGCTGAGGACAGTATTGGCCAATCAACGTGTTCAGTGCGGTCGGGTTACGTCTCCCGACCCGACCTCCGGGAGTTTTCCGACCTCTGATTAGATGTCTCCTGCCGACGCACCGTCGCCGCATAAGTGCGTCGGCTGCAAGATTCGCACCGTGCCTTGTCCTTCCGTTCAGGACTATCCCGCTTGGAAGTCTCAATAGACTCCGAACCAGCGGGACTGGACTGGCCTTGGCCCAACCTGGGCCCACGGTGCTGAGGTCGCTCCCTCCTATTTCTTTTATCCCTTGGTGAGGTGCCACGCCTCGCACCCGCTTCTGAGGACTCCGAGTCCACGGAGTCGGCTCGTCTCTCGTCATCGACCGACGCGGGCGATCGTCGCCCATCAACTCCTTCCACCCCCCGGTAAACCACACTCTCCGCGCGACTATTACCGGCTTTCCGATTTCGCCGACGCTGTCTGCGTCTATTACTCGCGCCTGCCCTACTCTCCACACGGGTGTCCTGCTCTCGACTCGCAGCAGGTGCTGTTCCGGCGTGCCGCTTGTGGGGAGAACCCTGGGAACCCTGTTGTTGTTCCCACCTTTGCCTGTATTCGCACCCGCGCAAGCTATGACCTTGTCGGCCACAAAACTCGCAACAGCACCGGACGCTGAATACTCTTGGGCCCGATGTCGTCGGCCCACCGTCCGTAGACGGGGGTTGCGGCTCTGGTAGGGCTCTCCGCTGAGCCTGCGGCCGCTGATGTTGCGGCCCATGCCGCGCGGTTCCGCTCTGCTGACCACCACCCCTGTATGGAGCCTGGGCTTGGCGCGTCTGTCTCGGACGATCCGGGCAGTCCACTATGTCGTGGCCATACCGCCAGCACTCGCGACAGAAAGGAGTGTTCCTTCTCCTCAGGCACTCGTCGTACACGTGACCCCTCACTTTGCAGAAACTGCATGTTGTCTGGGATTCCAGGGGGCGAGCCGATCGACCAACCGAATCCCGGACCGGATTGTCCCGACCCGATCGATCTCCAGGCACATACGCCCCTTGAGCCAAACCCTGCGACCCTTCACTCCGACTCGAGGAAGAGACGGTATTTGACCACGCTCCCTCGCCAGAGGGGGCCGGAGCATAGGCACCAGCATCCCGTCTATAATTGAGAGGCCCGCACGACTGCTCCCGAACGAAACCATCCTCCCCCCGTCGACGACTATCAGGCTCTTCGGCCGGCAACACGAATGACACCGCCCGGGGATTTAAGTTCGATAAAACCGGCGCCGGCGCCGCGGTGTAATCCCTAGAAGTGGAGGATGAACCTTCCAAAAGGGTCGAGCAACTCCCCGGTCCCAACTCTAATGTTTCTGACGCTGTCGGCCGCGCATCCACAAACAGGTCGTCCTGCCTCAGCATTTCCCCTCGAGCTCGCTCGAATCCGGTTAGGTGGTCCACCAGGCTACGAAAAGGGACATTACCCAACGTGAGGAGGAAGTGCTTTAGTCCTTCCTCCCTCAGACCCCTTACCAACACCGGTTTGGCCATGCCCTCAAGCTGGCTGGCGAAGACGGACCTACCCTGGCGACCATAAAAGCGCTCAGCTGCCTCCTCGCACCGTACCACGGCCCGCTTCACTCGGGAAACAAAGCCTGTGGCATCCTCGGAAGGAAGTTGTCGCATTTTGGAAAGTTGTGCACACAACTCCTCATACGACACCCGGGGTTCGTAGGCCTCTCTAAGACGCTGTTCCGCTTCAAGGAATGTCGTGGGTGGTCTCTCCTCGAACATCCGATAGGCCTCGCCGCTCAGCCTAGAGGGCAGCCACCGGAGGAAGGTATGTTCCTCCTCCACCGCCAGCCCATCCAAGGTCCTTCTACAGCCCTTGAGAAACGAAGAGAGTCTCTCGGCCGTATCCGGTCCTTCCTGTCCCGAAAACATGGGGACCGCCTTTGACACAAGGTCGAAAACCCTATCTGTGCCCAGCATGGTCCGTACAGGACATGGTTGTGGGCCCAGTTTAAAATACGAGGGCATCGGCGTGTCCTCCATGCTCCCGACAGGCTGTTTACCGACGGTGGGAGGGGGGCGCGTTGGCGATCGTTCGTCCACAAACTCGTCCCGCGAATCGTGGAATGCCTCCGGATCCACCTCGTCAACTGGCGGCTCGGGAAATGCCTCGGGCCGTGCCCGGGCAGGGGTGCCCTCTCGGACATCTCTTTGCCGCTGCCTTGTTTGCATCTGCAGGCCGTCTAACAAAACTCAAAATTTCTCGCCACAAAACGACACCCGGGATCTCGCGAAGAAAAAGCAACTCCGTCGCCGACAGTACCAACCAACAGAAAGGGTGCGAAAAACAAAAACAAACACGCTCCCAATACACAACAAGACGCTGACCGACGAACCCTCCTCTCTCGCAATCACTATAGGGGCCCAATGTGTAACAAGGAAACCCCGAACAACAGAGAAGATCAGCCCGTAAACAACACCTCGAAAACAAAACGCCCAATTCACACTCAATCCCAAACAAAACGTCGGTCGAAACACCAAGAACAAAATTCACCAACATTCAATGGGAACACAGGATGGGCCGCCAACGGAATCACACAATTACAAAAAGCACCAAACAAATAAGCTCGCAGTGAAATCAGGAAAAACTCAACTCCTCACAGTTGGAAGAGAACTCGGGGAGACAGAGAGACAGAGAATCCCGAATCAACCCGTAACTGACAAAGAAAAATAATTTTTTACACGCGACTCGCAACAAAATTAGAAGGTTCCACGACGCGAGATCACAATACACCTTTGCAAGAAAAATCACTCTTGTCTTTCCTGACCAAAAACAAAATAGTAGCTTAAATCAATCGGTACTTTGAAAAAGAAAACTTAATCCTATCCAACACAACAACCATTAACTTACAAACTAGAAACTACAATTATAAGGAAATAATTAACTTAATAAATAACAATATTTTAAAATTTTGAAAATTTACGACAATACAATTAACATTGGCATTCCAACATAAGAAGAAAAATAAATAAATAAATAAACAAACAATAAATAACCAAGCAACTTCACCAATCCGGGGTCCGTCCACGGTGGTCGAAATGTGTACGTCCCAAGAAAATGGTTTATCTTTCTTCTTTTCAGGATGATGAACTGTTGCCTACAGCCCGTTAAGTTGCTGTTCTCTTCTTTCTTTCTTTTTTCCTGTTGTTGGTGGACACAGTCAACGGTAATCTTTGCTGTCACAAGCTCCCGCAGTTATCGGCCGACCATATACCCCCTGCGAAACAGAACATTAGTCAAACGCACAGGTTACCTTTCCTTTTATTTTCTTTAGGGAGTGATCCTCCCATTAGCGGCTCCAAACAGTTGGTCAATCCACAATACAGAACATCAAAACACGTCACTGGAAGTTCAGGTTGTCTTCGGTACATTTTTATTCGATTGAACAACATGCTCTGGTCACAGTTTTCATAAGATATTACAGTAATAGGTTCGCGTTACAATTGGATTTATTCAACGTCTCGCATCGTGAAAATCAAAACCAAGGTTCTTCCCTTTTAAATCTTTACTTCTATCTTTTTAACAACGGGGACGTTACTGGACAACTTCTGTTCTCCTTGACTTCTCGAACCAGACTGCTTCGAAAAACTCTCTCTCTCTCTCAATCTCCAAAAATCGAACTCGAACCCGCCCACGATCCACACTCGAATCGGGGCGTGTTCGAACACTCACAAGTGGATCACGCAATTCCTCCACCACCTTACCATCAAACCACATTAAAACAAATTATATTAAATGCAATTAATTGATGGGGTGGCGGAAGCCGCACGTAACACAGTGTGTTGGCGGAATGACCATCTATATCTGGTACCCGTGTTGGTTCATTGACGAGTTTAGCCACCGGCTAGATGTAACGTGGTATCTATTTACTCATCTTTTTCCTCGTTACCACCGGTAGTAAACCAAAACGAACGGAGGAATATGCTTCGAGCACTCCTTACCACTGATGGGAGGAAGTGCTCTGGGCTACCTGTAAAACACGATAAGGAGCAGATTGGAAAAAGGAACAATTTCCCTCTGAAAATAGGCAGTTATTCCATATTTAACCTAAAGTTATTTAACAAAAACATACATTTACTTACAGGGAGAAAGACCTAACATCCTTTGAGGTCTGGATTAGAACTCAGTTTGCATACGGCAGTCGTCGCCGTGAGCCATTGTACAGCGAGCAGCTGCTGTATGTGCTGCTATTGTGCCGGTAGCGTCTTCCCAGCAATCGAGTAATTAGTACTCGAGCGATTTGTGTTCAAGCAATTAGCGGCTTCCTGGGAATCGTCACGATGTTGTTTTAAATGTTGTGTCTTCCGGGGAATTGATTGCTGTTGTCCGAGATGCGGCATCTTCCCAGGATAATGTACCCGATGTATCGGGGCGACGTCTCTCCTAGACATAGAATGACGCATCGCTAACAATAAGTTATATATAGGCAAATGTCTTATGTAAAAATTAGACGGTATCCTTTAAAAACGGCTCCTCAATAGTATAGTGGTTAGTATACCCGCCTGTCACACGGGAGACCGGGGTTCGATTCCCCGTCGGGGAGCCTCCGGCGCAAGACTAATGACCTTGCCCGGAAAAAAAACAAATCATTAAGGAAAATTTAACAGTCCTCAGGACTTGCTAAATAAGGCCAAGACCGGTTCCCGGTTGTAGTGCCGATGATGATGATGATCCTTTAAAAACAGAAATTTAAAGTTATTCATCGAAATACCTTTAAAATATTCCACATTGTTTGCAATACACTGTGATAATGATGAACCCATTCCTCCAAGGACCTCTCATAGGGCGAAAATAGTATGGCCTTCAGTACGAATTTCGTTTGATGTTTTTAATCTAGTTAAAACGGGTTCCATGGAGTGGCAATTTATGGTTTGGAGACAAGAAGGAGTCACACGGGACTAAATTCAGCAAATGTTTATGGATTTATTGCGCTATGAGATGGTGAATTATAGTCATACAAGATTCATGAGTTGTCCGTCTACAAATTTGGCCTCTTACGTCGACATTCTCAAGCAAAAGTTTCAAAATATTCATATAAAACTCTGTTATAAGGAAAAGTATGATGTGTCCGTTGCGTAGACAGAATTTATGTTAGAAGAGAGATGTATGATGTGTTTGCTGAGTCGCTCTGACAGGCAACTTCTGAAATTAATTTGGATCAGGTGAAAGGCTTGCGTATGAAGTGCGACACGATAGCGACTGGCTGACCGAGGTACCATCGAGAGGAGTAAATGGCTGATAGAGACACATGGTGGTGGTAGGAGCGAAGGGTGGTACCATAGAACAGGAGGAAAGGATTACTGTTGGCGTAGGTGTTGACTTTATATCAGTTGAATTTCAGGAGGAGTGAATTCGAGGTTGATCGAGGGAGTGCCGTTTTACAGTGCTCGCCAGCAACAAGACGAGATACCATTGGCGTAGGTGACAATCGATCGAGCAACTTGGGTTGATAGATCGAGAGGCAGCGCTAATATGGTTGACTTCAAGTGCAATGAAGTGAAGCCTGACCGTTGTCGTAAGTCGTAATAAAGGCGAGCTCGCAAACTCAGGAGGAGCTTTGAGATCTCTTCGATCAGTAACAGGTGGACCTTCAATTGGTACAGGAGAAGGCTTCTTCTCGTACAGGCTATTGATTGGGAGAAGAGGAGAGTGGAGTGTGAGTCCTAGTCAGGTGAATCCCTGTGAGCCAACACATGCACTTATAGTTAATTGTGAATCACCTTTCAGACACACGAATGACCGTATGCCAACGAGTTGGATTTCACCTGAGTGGCAGGAATATGGAAATTTCGTATTTGGGTATTTTTCCTATTCATCCCTAATGGGTGTCTGGCAAACGCCTTTAAATCTATTCTGTTTATACTTGCGAGTAAGAAACCGTTGTCTTCATCTATTGAATAGGTTTCGATGTCGTTAAGATGTTAGTCTGTGTATTTGTGGGGATGTTTAGTCGGGGCGCCGGCAAGGGCGCTGGGTTCACTAAACCTTCCACTCTCTGCTGCACAAACAATTGGCCACCAAAAGAAAACAAAACGAATAAAACACACAGCTATAAATGTTCTTTTCTTATTTTACAGATTTTATTGTTACTCTCAGGCTTTACAATTTCGCAGTTTTTGGAGTTTCTTTATTTCTGGTTATTATTGCCTTCAGCACATACATATAGATAACTATAACAATGTTCTTAACGTTTAGTATTTGATGGAATCACTTTAACAATGTTCTTAACATTTAGTATTTGCTGGAATCGCTTACAATTTTGTCAACAACGTTATAACTGATTTGTGTTTAAATCACGTTTACTCAACCGAGAAATTCAGCGCAAAAATGACCCGGCGACAACAACAAACGGAAAGCACTATTTTTAGAAGAACACGAATTCGCAAGTACGGCTTCTCGCAGGAGGTGTACTTGCACCAGAATTTGGACACTTAACTTAGCGTTTATTCTCCCGACTCCTTCAACGCAACGACCTCGACACGTCTGTTCGTTTACACCATTAATATCTGACTGTTTGACGACGTTGACATTAGACTCTTATAAGCTGCGCTACGCTGACTCAACCTCCATGAGTGAGGTGGGTTTCCACTCATGTCATCGTAGGGAAAAACAATCTTTCCTTCCCCCCAACGACCAATGAGAAACCGATTCGCATCCCACTGGAAGGTTCCCATACACATCGTCCCGATAAGGTGAATGTCTTTACCTAGAAAAGAAAGACAAACGAAACATGCGTTGGGTGAAGGAAGCGAAAACAAAGATGCAGCTGGTCAAATATGATGACCGAAGTACGGAGGCCAGTTGCCCTGCCATCACAAACGATCCGTGATAGGTTTTTCTGTTGATTTCATGTCAACAGAACTTCGCTTACGATGGCAAAGGCTAGAATGCATGGGTGCATGTTTGTTTTAGGAAAAACGTATCGTGGGACACGATCATTGGTATGATTGTTAGGATAGCAATCATGTGTCGTGTGCAACTCGATGATCGTTTATCGCTTGTGCGACCGATCATGGGAAATTTGACTTGCAGATGTGCAAGCATACTACTTACCCCGTGTGGCTATGGACCAACGGATGGTAGGAAAAAGATAAACACAGTGAAATTACTGTGTGTTTGGTTCAGAAACGGATCGTGGGACACGGCCGTCGATTTGATTGTTTAAACAACAATTATGATCATGTCTAGCTCGATGATCGTTATCGGCTTAGGCGAACGATCATCAGAAATTTGGGTTGCAGATGTGCAAGCAAACAAGTTGCCCGACGTTTCCTCTTGGACCAACGGATTGTTGGAACAAGAAGACACAGGAGGATTGGTGTATGTTTTCGTAAGATGCCATGGCAAGAGGATGATCTTGCCATGGGCCTATTTTTCAGGTAAGAAATTGTTGAAGAGAGCTTTGTACTGCTCGTATACAGGTAAGCTGCTTATGGTTGGTGCTGGCATTTGGAGGTTGGGAACGGGGAGTTGGGTTAGGACGATGGGTGGTTCTTCGGGCGCCTTAAAGAACCCTCACATGTTCCTTACGATTCTCAAGATAATTATAGGTTGACATGGTAAGGACTGACAAATACATTACTTAAGAACCAGATTTAATCCATATTATACTCCACATCACGTCAGAGTCGGAGAAGCTGATATATCTTAAATTCCCTCATAGAAACGTAAAGGCTGACTAAAACCTCTTGAAGTTCCTAATGAAGACCGTCGCGTTATACAAGTCGATTGGTGGCCATTACATCACATAACACTCGTTCATACAAAAACGAACGTCTTTACTAACAAATTCCTTATCGCGGGCGGGAAAGGACACCAGAACCCGAATATACACACGCTGTTTGGTGGCATCTCAAACATGCTTTGTGCCATCACGTAGAGTTATTTGCCATGGGAACTACCGCGTGTCGTTGTCCTTGAAACTCAGATTCTCGTGGCGTAATACATCTACATTCAGTTCAATTATCTATTAATTTACCTTAAAGATCAGTTAGACAGTCACCTGGCCCCACCGCAGGAAAGGTTTTTTTTACTACACAAACGCGCGAACAAAGGGGATTTTGGAGTACGTTTAAATGTCAGAGCACACTGCGAGCAGAAGGAGAGGAAGTGGATAAGTATGATATGAGTCCTCAGGCACTCGGTCGTCGATGAAGCCACCTACGTAAGAAATGAGTACAAATCTGACTTACCTGAGAAATCCTTGTCAATCTTCTTTTGGAGTTCAGGAGAGCCTGATGTGGCGAATCGCCCACGGTTACCGCTTCTGTAGTATGATAATGAACTCAGCCGACATCGGTCACTCCGGTCATTGATTACCAAACACCAATCTCCGATCACCGAACACGAGTCACACTGATCACTGATCACACATTTGTCGTTGAGTCAGTTGACGTCAACTCGGGTGTCCAGTTAAATCAGCTAGGGATCACACAGGTTAGTGTCCCCAAATGATGGACATTGAATGAAAATCAATCGTTTCATTTAACATACTCTTTATTCACTGTTTTCCGTAGGCACCATACCACACCAATTAAAGAAAACAGGCAACACATTCATTTTAGAGCCGTTTTTTTTTTTGCATTTGGCTCATTTTTTGGTGCCATTGTTGGCTTGTTAATGTGTTGTATTAATAGACCCATGTTTCGTCACCAGTTATGATGTGATTCATGAAGTCGGCTCCTCGACAAGCATGGTTTTCATAGCCTGTTTTCGAATAATTGTGTAAAAGGTTAGTTTTCTTTATTTATTCAAATAAATAAATTAATGCTAACAAAGGGTCTTATACTTCTATTAAAAACCCTGACGTTCACCAGAAAAAAAAAGAAAAAAAGAGCGAGTGCCCGCCATGCGCACTTTTTATACTGCATACTCAACGAACAGTGAAGCTAGCGTTCGTTCAGTGCCCCGGAACGGAAGTTGACGTCTTCCGCGCCAGAGTCGGAGTTACTCTGAACAGAATTGTTCTTCACGATTTAAAATTACGGCTACTGATGGGGATGGAAAGGTGTATTACAGCTCATCCGCCCTGACTTAAGACTCGTCCTCGAGTCATTTGGAGTCCTTGGGTGGGGCGCGTCGATGTTCAGATTATCTGAATCCGATTCGTCTGTTTCGCCCTTGGAATGGCTGTCGTCACCAAAAGGGCCGCACCACTTCTTTATCCTGCCTGAACTTTTTATGGACTCGTATTTTATTTCGCTCCGTTGGGTTCCTGGAGCATATCTCAAAAACTATTTGTCATTTCCCAACACTTTCGCCACGATGTACAGTTCCCTATAAATTAGAGCAACCTTCCGGGACTGACTGGTTGCTGCAGCCTTCCGTTCTATCAGTACCAAATCATCTACCTTATATGCGGTTGGTCTTCTGTGGGCCTTATCGAAGCGTTCTGTGGAGGTTCTTTAAAGCCTTCCCTAAGAGCCACCCACTTCCTTAAGTCAATCTGCCTTTCCCTCACTCCACAAGCCACTATACTTACCTGCAATCGAGCAGCGTAAGCTATCTTTCAGTAGCTTTCACCCGAAAGTAAAACCTCACCGATGGCATGCATATCATTAAATTCCTTTGATTCATAATACATGAACCAATTCATATCCTCTATCGACTCAGCTTGTCACCAATAATCGACAAACACACGCTGGCCAGCGTATTCTGGGCACCGCTGCGGCCGATATTCTTCCTACGGTTCATAATTAAATATTGCTTCTATACTCTTAGGTTCCCAACAGTTGCGACAAATTCCCTATTATCGGCTATTTACCGATCATGCAATCATGGGATTTGGGCACGAATACGATTGAGGTTTAGACAATCATACCCCTCATCATGCCTTATGGTGCTCCGGCCTGTAAACCAAACAAACACCCAGTAGCATCACTGTGTTTATGCTATTTACCAACCGCTAGTCCATGGCCACCCTGGGCGAGACGTACGCTTGCACATCTGCAAGGCTAATTCCTCGCCATTGTACTCATGTACCAGCACTGTCATGTAAACAAACTACAAATCTTCGGTTGACATATCGTCACCGAAGACTGTATCGCCTACAACGGCATTCCCATGAACGCCTGAGTAAACACGATGACGACCCAATGTAACATCGGCTAAACGACGAACGATGTGCATCTCATCGTTTGACCCTTGAAATAGCGTTTCTGTTTACTTAGGATGCAGAAACCTATTTCGTTCTCAGGCGTGCAGCATCGACGATTCATGCCCACAATGCCTGCAGCCCCTTTTGCTCGTCCATTTGTTTCTACAGGTGCAGGAACGATCGTTGTCGGTATTGCAGGCAAAGGGGCATCGTACTTGTCCTATACGGGCATATGGGCAACCCTCCCATTTAACTCATTTTTTTATCGCCGATTGGCCGTCGCCAAGTTGATCCGGTTCGCTCCTCCTACACCGAGGTGATCCACCACCGTTGCATCTGACGGATGTGGATTGCATCGAGGAGTCAGATTTAAACTTCTTAAGCGTACACACGCTATTTTTCGTGCGAGTCAGAGCCATCGTGATTGAGGATACGCGCTTAAAATTATTTCGAAGAGTGTCATTATTAATATTATCTATGTACTATTGTCACCTTGTGAATTAAGAAATCGAACACGGTCGGTGCGCGGTATTAAAATAATTTCACCAGTAACACTATAGCCCATATTTTAAAAGACAGTTTAAAGAGTTTGTATTTTAAATAAAAACTATATTCAACGTTAAAAATAAAATAAAATAAGAGAATAAACTATACCAGAGTGTTTGTCTTTGCTGTTCTGTGTCCGTTCCACCATAGGAATCAACGGCTGTTCTGTTTTCTCAGGTGTGTTATCTAGTGAACTCATTAGTTGGGGAGAGAGTAAATCAGTGCCCATGTCTGGCATCTCAACATCACTATTCCACAGTTCCATCTCCTTTTGTTGATCTACCATGATGTTGCGCAAGCCAGCATCTCATTTCTGTTTCATTTCGCCTTGATCATGGCATACTCCTGTTCAAGTTCCAGCAATAATTTGTCTCCAGCAATTTCCCTTACCCAAATATTAGTTCGTGTGGGGTTATCCTTGTGGTTGCGCACGCATTGCATTGAATGGTCCTCAACTGTTGTGCACAGTCCCTGCCGGCCACATTATCATGTACCGTGCGGTTGACCTTCTCCACTTGCCCATTGAGACGTAGTGATTTAACGGCCGTTACAATATGCTGTTTGCCGTAGGTTTGACAATATATTGTAAATTCGCTGGCTGTGAATACTGTACCTCTGTTGGTGATTAAGCGCTCGGGTATACCGAAGAATTCGCTGACCTGGTAGAACACGGTTATCACTCTTTTTGTATTAGTTGCCCTTGCGGCGTTCAAAACCGAGTATTTGGTAAAGTTGTCCACCAGTGCTAGCACGTGTTTAGCTCCTTCTCTTCCAGTGATAAAGGGTCCGATGTGCCGTATGCAATGATATGGGTACCCACTTCGCACAGTTCAGCTCTCCCTCTGTCGCTCCACCCTTTTTCTTTATATCCGTGCACTCCACACATACCTCGACATAGCTCCGGACAAAATTAAGCATCCTTGGCAACCAGTACGTCCATCTCAGCCTTTCAAGGGGTTTGTCGATGCTCATGTATGCCGCCTCATCGTGGCACACCCGGAGACCTCGCCATCAAACTCGTTTCGGCACGAACCACTTTCTTTGGTTGCCGTCGCGCCTAAACAGTCTTCCTCTGTCTAGCTGGTATTCGGTATGGAGATTCCTTCCATTCGTACAGTTCGTCGCTCCTTTAAGTTGGCTTATGATGCCGCGTGGCTTCTCGTCTTGCCATTGCATGGTGGCTAACCAATCTCCGTCGTCAATGTATATGTTGAGTATATTGGCGGATGCCTCCATGTCCCGTTGTTTTTCTACTGTCCGACGACTCGTCCACATATCCTGCTTTCCTCTCAGGTTGAGGAACCGTTGCAAACTCAAATTCCTGGACTTTGAGCACCACCTTGCGACACGTGGTATCATCCTTGGGTTGTTCTGACTTGCGACTGTGGCTTCACAATCTGTGATGACCTTGAGTGGTTTTTCCAATAGATATATTCGGAACCTGTCCAGGGTTTCCACTATCGCTAAGACCTCCAATTCGTAGCTGTTGTATTTTGCTTCCGCCTCCATTACATTTCTGCTAACGTATGCCACGGGTATCAGTGTATCTTCGCTCTTCGTGATAACAATCTCCATCGTACAAAGCCAGGAGAGGAGGGTTGCGGACTTGAGGCCCCCAAATGCTGTTTGATGCCTCTCCACCCACGCGAAGGGATTTCCATCTTTTAGCAGACTGATAAGGGCGCTGCTATTTGTGCGTACCCCGGTACAAACTTTCGAAAATAACCGTTAAGGCCCAGGAACTGCGTCACCGGTAGCACATTCTCTGGGACAGGAAACTCTTAAACAGCCGCTATCTTCCGCTCGCCTGGTTTTATTCCGCTCCCGTTTAGTTGATGTCCGAGAAACTCAATATTGGTTTTCAGGAACGCACGCTTTCTGATACTGAGGATCAGTTCCGACTCCTTCAGAACCACCAGAAAATTTGCGATTTTTTGTAGACCTTTCGCTACTGAATTACTTCCGATGATGATGTCATCTAAATAAATCGCTATATCTTCGCGGTTCACATGTGATTTTATCTGATTCATGCAGATTCGAAGTATGGTGGGGAGTTCACCAAGCTGAACGGCACGCAAACGAAGCGTAGAAAACGTGGTATACTTCCTGCTTTGTTTCGCTATGGGTATCTGGTGATATCCGGACTTGAGGTCCAACGTTGTGAAGTACTTTTTCCCGGCTAACGTGACAAGGTTCTCCTCCACAGGAACTTTTGCCTGACCGTTACTTTGTTTAGTCTCCGGTAGTTGATACTCATCATATCTTCGCCATCTTTCTTCTTCGTAAGGCCTATTGGTGGAGAAAAACTGGAGGTTGACGGTTGGGGAACTCCCTGTTGCAGCATTTTATCAACTTTTCCTTCTATTATCTTCCGTTTGGCGAGGGGTATGTGGTAAGGTTGAACGCACACTGGCTATGTGGTCTTAAGTTCCATTGTGCATTCGCCCCAGTTATACTGACCTAGTTCGTTAGCACTTCTCGGGAAGCAACCTCGGTGAGCGTTTACTAATTCACTTATTTTCCCTTCCCCCCCTTTTCCGATTTCTCCCGTGTCCATCTCGTCCCTTCGGATGTCGATCCGCTCCTGTTTGGCCGATCCGTCTGTGACGGCCAAAACTTCCGTTTCACTGCTCGCAGTACAATCGCCAATTTTGAGTTCGTTGTGGCTCTTCTCGATTCGAACTTGGGGTTGATCCAGTAATCGCCGCCCAATGATTATTTTGTATGGTTGGCTGTCATCCTGGACAACTAGCACTTCGCACCAACTTCGTAGGGATTCTACTTGAATGTCTCCATATAATTTTCCTATTGTTCGGCAACCTTCTTCGCCGAACCCGATTAGTTTTCTGGCATCCCCCCTCGTAGCGAAAGTTGTAAGCCTTTGCGATCGACTCCTCCATCGTGACGCAATCGTACTCCAGGTCAATAAAAGTGTCGGCCGCTTGCCCGATCACATATACCGTCTTGTGGTACACACTGCCATCTTCTCGCACCCACAAATGGTTTCTCTTTTCTCTTGGTAATACCCACTGGAGCTCTGGCCTACTGGGGTCCTATGTACTATGCCGTTACGGGCTATGCGCCCAATCTCATTGCACTTGAAGCACATGATTCCGACTGCCGTCGGTTGTTCTGCGTTTGTCCTGATCTGAGTGGTATTCGTTAACCCGCTTGTAGTTGTTTCTCTGCCCAATCTGCTTGCTGTGCAATTTCGTTCGACTTGTGCAATCAGGTTACACTGAAGCATCTGATAGCGGATAATGTTGGACTTCCTTGACTTGTCTCTGATGTTCTGGCTGCGACCACATTGCGCCTTGCAGTTGATATCTGCCTTCTCTGTGGTGTTATGCTTTCGTTCTACCGAATTTTCTGTAGGAGCTTGTGGCGGTTCTACGAACCACACAACCCACTATAGGTTGAGATATCGTAATTCCATCAAGGAACATACTCACCTATATCCATTACTCGTGCCCACAGACACGTTCCTCAAAAGTCCTTCCTTCCGCCTGAAACAAAGGTAACATACCAAATACCCAACATTGAATTCAATAGTAAAAATCAATCGAACTTAACGTTCAAAATTCCCTAATCTTGAATTCAACGCATACATCCAATGCATCCATTCGATTCATCCATTAAACTCATTTTTCTGAAAACAAACAGAATAACGCAGATTTCCTCATGTAGCCAATAGCAATTAGCACCGTAAATTCCTCGCAAGATCCCAAAACTAAGAAGCGCACGTGCGCAAACAAAGGCGTAGCGATTTGCCCGCCGGCACAGAATTCTTGCAATCATAAACATCTTAACGACTATTTCACGCCAGATGTTTATGGATTGGAAATGCGATCTAGAAACCGATACCGAATCCCACGGTTCCTTTGTTACCCATTTGAAGCACACAAAAACTCTTGTTGTCTTAAGCCAGATGTGTAACGCAAACAAATCCCATGTACGGATCGAGAAAGAAGTGGCGGTACGCTCGATCCTTCGAAAGAAGACTCCGATAAGAAGATGGGAATATGAATCCAGATGAAAAGCTTTTCTTACATATAAGAGAACGAGAATAATGATCATGTTGGAAACTGTTTTTACAGATACGATGATGGCAATGAAAATGGAGATGAAAATTCTCTTTTACGGATAAAGGGATGGCACGGAATCGATAGCACGGGGTCACCAACAAGGGTAACGACATAAAAGTCTACCACTTCCACACACGGCGGTGGCCTGATGGGTTGCGCTTTGGTTCAATTTTTGGTGATTCTAACTGTCATAGAGTCAGTTCGAATCACACGTTCTTCAGTATCATCCCAAGCGCTATAAGCTCCTGTGTGGTGTCGGACTGCGCTGCTCACAAGTCTTCGCGTGCCGCCAACTACCCAAGGCGATCGCTTTCATGGCGAATACAAATTCTCTAAGTCTTCATCCGCCATTTGTTTTTTATTCTGCAAACGTTAGTGCAGATCGGCTGTATCATCTTCAGTCGGGAAATTATTTAGTAAATCGCATAGGAATTCCTCTAATGACGAGTGAAGGACTCCCATGCACCAACGTTTTGCTGCTCCTGATAGTTTACTGATGGCTGCCATAATGACCAGCCTTCCATCTAGTTGGTAGACATCTCTAATTTCCCGGACTCTTCTTACATAAGGCGTGGAGGATAGTTCTGCTGTATTCCTAGGGTCGAAATCTTAGAGCATCTCTGCCACATCCTTCGCCGTATATCCAGTCCTTGATATCGTTTTCTCCTCTGGGGCGGTTTATTTTTGTTCTGGCGCAGGCGTCTCCTCACTTCGTCCGTTTGTTCAGATGAGTTCGATTTTGCCCAGCTTTGTGTTCATGGCTTAAATATCGTCCATCCGTTTCTTCACAGTGTTCGTCGTTATCCGGTGTCGTTTCATCTTTTGTATCACCTACTTCTTTGCTGCTCTCACCTGGCTTGTTTTCGCGTACCCCTTCGCGGACTACCGACTTTTGCAGGATCTGGGACTTCTCCTTTTTCTCCCCTTAAGCCACGCTTCTTCGACTCGTCCTCTGCTTTCTTCATACTACTGGCTTCGCTTCTGGACTGGATTTGGGCTGAACCTGGGGTGAATCTAGGCTAAATCTGGGCTGAATCTGAGTAGAGTATGGGCTGAATCTGGGCGAAATCTGGTGTGAATCTAAGCTGAATTTGGGCTAAATCTAGGCTAAATCTGGGCTAAATCTGGGCTAAATCTGGGCTGAGTCTAGGATAAATCTGGGCTGAATCTGGTCTAAATCCACTTCTGAAGTCGTAAAAGGTTAGTTTTCATTATTTATTTTAATAATGTTAACAAAAGGTCTTATACTTCTATTCTATAACCGTGACGCTCATCACCGAAAAAAAAGAGCAAGCGCCTGCCATGCGCTCTTTTTATATTGCATACTAACCGCCTAATGCACACCTCCGTGACATATACGGGCAACGTTTACCGTTTACCGTTTAAATGTGCATTAAGGGGCTAAACGAACCGTGAAAGTAGCGTTCGTTCAGTGCCCGAGAACACAAGTAGACGTCAGCTGTATCGGAGTCGGCGTTACACTGAACAGAATTGTTCTTCACCATTTAAAATTACGGCTATTGGTCGGAAAGGTGTATTCATCATCATCATCGGCACTACAACCTGGATCCGGTCTTGGCCTTATTTAACAAATCTCTCCACCGGTCCCAATTTCGAGCCGATGTCATCCAGTTTGGCACTCCCAGGCTCTGGGCGTCCTACTCTACGCCATCCCTCCATCGCAGACAAGGTCTGCCGCGCTGCCTGCTTCCATACATCCTGCCACAAAGGACTTTCCGGGCAGGCTCCTCTTCGCTCATTCGAGCTAGGTGTCCCGCCCACCGGAATCTACCGAACTTGATTTTTCTTACAATATTAGCTTCAAGGTAGATTGCGTACGACTCATGGTTGTAGCGACTCCGGAATCGTCCTCCCTCACATACGGGGCCCACAATTCTCCTTAAGACCTTTCTCTCGAACGCGACCAAGAGTTCAGAGTGCCTTTTATTAAGCACCCAGGTCTCGGAACCATACATGAGTACCGGCAAGACCATGGTCTTGTACAGTAGTAGCTTGGATGTTCTGGATAAGTTTCGGGATTTAAAGAGCCTTGATAGACCATAGTAGGCTTTGTTGGATTTAATCAGCCGTTCGCGTATTTCTTCTTCCATATTGTTATCGGGTGATACTATTGACCGAAGGTAGTTAAAGGATTGCACTACTTCAAATTTGTGCTCCACTATCCTGATAGTTTGACCAACGTTAGGTCTTCTCTTCGCAGAAGTTGCCACCATGTTTTTAGTTTTCCCTCATTAATGCGCAGTCCCATTTTTTGTGCCGCCTGCTCGATCTGGGTGAAGGATTCCTGTACCGCCAATTCGGTTCTACCGATGATGTCGATGTCACCTGCGTAGGCAAGTATCTGGCTGAACTTGGTGACAATAGTCCCTCTTGTTGTAATGCCAGAGTCACGGATTGCTTTCTCCAACGCCAGGTTGAAGAGGAGGCAGGCCAGACCGTCCCCTTGTCGGAGTCCATTATAGATGTTTATTGGTTTGGACAGCAATCCCGCTACTTTTACTTGACTAGTTACGTTGGTCATGGTCAACCTACAAAGTCGTATCAATTTATTTGGAATGCCGAATTCTCCCATGGCATTATATAGTTCTACCCTCGCTATGCTGTCGTAGGCGGCCTTAAACTCTATAAACAGATGATATAATGGAATCTTAAATTCCTGACATTTTTCCATCGCCTGCTTAAGGGTGAATATCTGATCAATTGCTGATTTGCCTGGGATGAAGCCACACCGATATTGACCAATGATGGCTTTAGCCAATGGGGCTATCCGGTCTTGTAGGATCGTGGAGAGTATCTTATAGGCGGTACTCAGCAATGTTATACCCCTATAGTTGCTGCACAGTGTGATATCTCCTTTCTTATGTATGGGGCAAATTATACCGCGACGTCAATCTTCCGGCATCTCCTCTTGCACCACGATCTCATGAATTGCGTGATGTAACGCTGTCCCTCATTGTTTGATCAGCTCAGCTGGTATGCCATCAGCTCCGGGGCTTTATTTGATTTTAGCTGTCTAATAGCTTTTAATGTTTTCTCAATGCTTGGTGGCGGCAGCATTTGGTCTTGGTCTTGCATTGGTGGAGCCGCCAATTCTTCTGTGAGTTGACCATTTAGCAATTCATTGAGGTGCACTTCCCATCGCTCCAGAATGCCTTCAGGATCGGTGATCAAATTACACTCTTTATCCTTGCAGTAAGTGCAGCGTGGTGTGTACCGCGTCATACTGCGGATTATTTGGTAGAACTTCCGCGCCTGGTGCGGACCTCGCTCTCTACTTTTCTCTATTTCACAGACAAGGTTTTTTCTCAGGCACTTTTCTTTTGTCTGTGAAGTCTTTTTTCAGATCTTCTGAGCTCTTTGTATTTCTCCTCGCGTACCCGCGTCCTATGAGACTGCTGCATTGCCCGGTATGCAGCATTCTTACGTTCAGTCGCTAGTTTTCACTCATCATCAAACCAGTCGTTCCGATCTCTACGACTACTGCCTAAGATGGAGTTGGCAGTACTAATGACAGTATTCTTAAGGCGTGTCCATTTCTCTTCTACGCCCGGCATTCTGTCCCCAGGACTTACTCTCCCTCCGTCGAGCTCTTCGAGGGCGAGTCTTAACGCATGACCAAACGTGTTGCTGGTATTCTCATTGCGTAAGACAGCCGTGTTGATTCGAGCCTGATCCGCGAGTGGCTCCATCAGGTGATACCCAGGTGGCTTTGTGGATATCTTTACGCGGAAACCTGGTACTCGCAACGACCAAGTTTTTCGATGCTGCCAATTCGAAGACTCGTAGTCCATTGTCATTAGTGTTATCATGCAAACTATGGGAACCTGTGTAGTGCCTGAAAACCGGCTCCTGACCTATTTTTGCATTCAAATCCCCAAGAACGATTTTCACATCGTATCTTGGGCAGGCATTGATGGCCCGTTCGACGTTCTCATAGTATTCTTCTTTTTCGTCGTCAGGGGACTCCTCTGTAGGTCCGCGAACGATTATGAGGCTTATGTTCTTAAATTTGCCCCGCACGCGAAGAGTGCATAGCCTTTCATTTATTGCATTAAAGCCGATGATGCCAGGCTTCAGTTTTTGGCTGACTGGAAAGCCTACACCGAGCACATGGTGTTTTGCGTGACAGCTGTAATAAATGTCATACTCTTTTCTTTGAAAAACATCACCCCCCGTCCATCTTATTTCTTGTAATGCTGTTATGTCAGCCTTATATTCGGACATGGCATCGGCTAGTTGCTGTGCAGCTCGAGCTCTGTATAGTGAGCGTATGTTCCATGAAAAAATCCTTAAATCATTTAGCCGTTTTCGTTTCCGTGGTCGTCGTCATGTATCCGGTCCATATCCGAGGCTTGTTAAATTTGCCATAATAATTCATTTTTACGGGCCTGGTTGTCAGCCTTGCGCCAATCTTTCTCAGGATGTCGTTGCATGCATTGGTTCACTACTTGGCGGGTGTCAAAGTAGCTATCCAGGGGTGTCACGTGGAGACTGCATGTCAACTTGGATTGAACAGGGACAAGGATCGTCCTGGCCTTCGCCGGGTTGAAGGCAATCAGGGACTTTGCCCTGTATGTTCGCACCCATCCCCCCAAAGGTGTATTACAATTGTTTAATTTTTTGAATGTTACCGTTAGTGGTGTACGTTGAAGGCCGTCTAGGACGGGACAATACTTCGACCACTTCACATCCTTCTTTGAAAGATTTATACCACTCGTATGCATGAATTTTCAACATTGTCCAATCATCGTAAGGCTTTTTAAATATCTTTAACGATTCTGCATAAGAAATTTCGTTAAAAATATAAAATTTAAGGCAAACTCTTGGCTCAGGTTATTTTTCCCTGGTAAAAATTACGGAGTAACTTTGAGGTCGACCTATTTCGACAGCTGCTATAAACTAACCAGTTGACAGAGAGCACTAAGATTTGGTTTAGTTATTAATGTAGGTTCTACAATCTTGACCGAAAGCAATTTTACCGATTTCTATTAATCAGTTCATTTAAATGAGGAATTTCAAAACATTTCGGAAGCGGTTTAAAATTTTTACGTCTAATAATTCCTTTTCTATTTTATGCCTTTTCTTAATTTTAAAAATGCCGGCTGTGCCTTTTTATTGCCGATGTTGCCATCCATTCAGCCGCACACGTTGCAAATCCTGTTTTATTTTCTGAACTGCTCCCTAATAATGCCCATTAATTTCTTAATGATACTTATGGATTTAATTTTTACAGTAGGTCATTGAGTTTTCGATGTACTGCGGGTCAATGAGAATTTAACTTGTTTTTATTAAGTTGTTAAATAAGCAGTTACAGACTTTATAACCCCGAAAAAAAAAACGTGATTAATTAACAGTAGGCCCGTTTATTTTCTCTTTTATGCTCTTAGACCCCCTAGCTCAGTCATTCGTTTCCGTTGAAACGTACTGCATTCATTTATCTACCCATCAATTAATTTTGCAATATAACCTAAACATATTAAGATCCATTCAAAACATTTTTTTTGGGTTTTTATTATAATTTATATTCTGGAAACTTTTAGAAAATGTTTATTTTCTGAAGATTCAAAGGTTGTGAAAGATGAAAAAGCTAGGTCGGATTCTGTAAATGGAGAAATGGAGGTTTCGCGGGTTTATTTCCAATTGTCCAATGGAAAACACGTATAACCCACGCAGAAAAAGGTTACATCATTTTATATGTTCTTTTATTTAATCATTCTCACCTCAGTTAGTTAAACATTTTCGGTTTATGTGATTGTTACTGATCCGGCTCGTTGGACCAAAATTGTTAGAGAACCAACTCGATGGATCATTTGTTTTTGCTGTTTCAATTGATAACGGGCGGCTGGCTTCCAGCGGGTCCGCGAAACCTCAACAGCGTAGTGGGCCAGTTGATCAAAAATATACTTTTAAGAAACACGGAAAATGCGAAGGCTCGCCTTTCCGTAAAATCCTAACGACGAAGAGGAATAAGCCTCGGGGGGAAGTGCTCTGAGGTACCTGTAAAAAAAAAAGAAGTCCGGTTGAAGGCTCCTTACCACTGGTGCTGGAAAGCGTAGGTATCTAAGGATAGTGTCTACACGGTTAGTTCAAAGGTCTCCAACTACTTGGATGGCGGGATGGTGGGAAATCATATAAGGCTAGTAGGTCTTAAGCGCGGTAGTAAACGTAGATTACGTCTTTGGCGTCTAACAATTTGCGCTTTGGTAGGTGTGTGTGTGTTTTAAATTTTTTTTTTTTTTTGGTTTCGGTAGGAAGGTGGAAATCTGCAAAAGATACCTCCGGATCGATCCAGAGGCATGCCGGGTTTTTACCGACTAAAACCACCTCCCATCAGGCACATATTCCCGCTGATCCCCGCGGAACTTTCTTTTAGATATTCCATCGCGGGGCGGGACGGAATTTACCTGTTATTTCGCTCATCACGTCGCAATTGCTGCATCATTTCACAGAGAATACCATCTGTTACGGACCATGCCTGTTTTGAACATACCATGTATTCTATTACTCCTCCTGGAGTAACTGTCCGTCTCATATGTCTCTCCAAAATCGTTCGTGCGGTCTCGAATCTCACGCACTCTGTGAGTACGTGTTCCGAATTTTCTATTTTGCCTTTACAATACAAGCAGTATGGGTCATTCACATGCTTATACTTGTGCAAGTATTGCCGAAAGCATCCATGTCCTGATATTAGATGAGTCAAGTGGTAATTCAGCTCGCCATGTTTTCTTTTCACCCAGGTTTCTACATCAGGTATTATGGTGTGGGTCCATCTTCCTTTGGTGGAAGAATCCCTTCTTCACTGCCATTCTCTTAGGGCTGAGAGTTCTAATTGTGACCGCATTCTCCGACGGTTGTCTTGGGAGACCTCATGCAACGCAGCGTTTTCTTTAGTTGCATTGCCAAGTGGTATCCTCCCGGCCAAAACATTTATAGCATCTTTGGATACCGTTCGGAATACACAGCATACTCTTAGTGATGCCAGCCTATGTGCTGAGTTCACTCCCCTTATGTACGACTTATACTGTGCGGCTCCTGTGTGTGGGTGTGTGTATTTGTGTCGTCTTGTACTGTGCGTGCGTGTGTGTAGTGTGTTAGAAGTAGACCCTACGGGATGGGTCCAGGAATCCTATATTATAGAGGGGAATGTTGTTGGGAAGGGTGTTTTCTTCAGTTTTGGTAGGTATCTAAGGATAATGACAGCAATGACAGCAATTCCATATCAGCTTTATTCTATAATTGGTGACACCGATGTGAACTATAAAATGCAACACACATTCCCCCAGGGAAACAGTAGTTTAACACTATAATCACGACTTCTGCACCGAGTACCGGCTCACTCGCCTGCTCCGACGTTCTCTTGTTTGCCCGCTCCTCGCTCCTTGCTCTTTGCTCCGTCGTTCACATGAATTTGATCGTAACTAAGTTACTGGGGAGGGAGTACTGTGACGTTTCTAACAGGTGCACATACAGTGCACAAGCAGATGATGAAGAACAACAACGAAAGAGACTCGAATAAGCAAAGCATCAGAATCATATATCATCGCAATGACATAGCAATTCCACAACAGTTGAGTGTACTTGAGAAAACGATTGAATTCCCACACGGAGCCCTTACTCTGATGCTTCAATGCTTCGATTTTCACCGGTTTCATTGTGTGTTCGATTCACTCTCTACAATCGTCTTGCTTAACGCTGTAATCCAAATGGGAGACTAGTTTACTACTGGTATTTTATATCGCAGAGGCCATGTCATGTCATTTCTTCAACAGAAGCGCGGGCCATCTGCTAAATGCTCGAAACACAGTTAAATATTTTCTTGATTATATCACAAAACGTGTAGCGAGAATGTTATCTCACTCTGGGACCGATCTAGTAGTTGTTTCATCATCATCATCATCATCGGCACTACAATCGGGACCGGGCCTGGCCTCATTTAACAAGTCTCTCCACCGGTCCCGATTTCTGAGTTTCGCACTCCCAGGCTCCGGGCGTTTTGGTTCAGGCCATTCCTCCATCGCAGGCAAGGTCTGCTACGCTGTCGCATTCCATATATCCCACCACAAAGGACTTTCCGGGTAGGCTCCTTTTTGCTCATTCGAGGTAGGTGTCCCGGTCCCAGTTTTTGTGCCGTCTGCTCGATCTGGGTGAAGGAGTCCTGTACCGCCGATTCGGTTCTACCGATGATGTCGATGTCATCTGCGTAGGTAAGTATCTGGCTGGACTTGGTGACAATACTCCCTCTATTTGTAATTCCAGGGTCACACATCGCTTTCTCCAACGCCAGATTGAAGAGGAGGTAGGCCAGACCGTCCCCTTGTTGGAGTCCATTAAAGATGTTTATTGGTTTGGACAGCAATCCCCATATTCTTACTTGATTAGTTACGGTGGTTATGGTCAACCTACAAAGTCGTATTCATGTGTTTGGAATGCCGAACTCTTTCATGGCATTATATAGTTCTACCCTGGCTATGATCTCGCAACCGGCCCTAAAGTCTATGAATAGATGATATAATGGAATCTTAAATTCCAGATATTTTTCCATCGCCTGCCTAAGGGTGAATACCTGATCAATTGCTGATTTGCCTGGGATGAAGCTACACTGATATTGACCAACGATGGCTTTAGCGTTCAGTCGCTAGTTTGCACTCATCATCAAACCACCGCTCCGATCTCTACGACTTCTGCCTAAGATGGAATTGGCAGTACTAATGCCAGTATTCTTAAGGCGTTTCCTTTTTTTCTTTTACGTCCGGCATTATGATCCCAGGACTTACACTCCCTCCATCAAGCTCTTCGAGGGTGAGTCTTAACGCATGACCGAAGGTGTAGCTGGTATTCTCATCGCATAAGGTAGCCGTGTTGATCCGAATATGACCCGCGTAATGCAATCCGCGCTCGGAAAAGTATACCCATAAGATTGTGACCCGAGTTGACGTTGACACCTTGGTACGTTCGTACTGTCATCAGGCTCGAGGAATGGCGACGATCTATCAACACGTGGTCAATTTGGTTGCGAGTGGCTCCACCAGGTGATACCCAGGTGGCTTTGTGGATATCTTTACGCGGAAACCTGGTACTCACAACGACCAAGTTCTTTGATGCTGCCAGTTCGGTGACTCGTAGTCCATTGTCATTAGTGTTCTCATGCAAACTATGGGAACCTGCGTAGTGCCTGAAAACCGACTCCTGACTTATTTTGGAATTACCAGTTGTTCCAACTTTGTTACTTTGATCGGATCTATCAACCAAGATTCACAATTTTTCTCAAACATTTCACGGAGCCTATAGCTTATTGAGATGATATCATCTATCTCAGGGAGTGGGTATTAGTACCTAAGTTACTCACAACAAAGACAAATCGGTGTACTAGGTGTATGCATACATTTTTTTCGGTTTCTTTTGTAAAAGAATACGTAATTTCCTAGGGAACATAATTTTTTTATATTATATTGACCATCGGCTTCTACAAATTTTGCCCATCTTTCAGCTAATTTATGAATAGCATGCCACAAAAACGGCTTGTTTTTCGTGGCAAACCATTCGTCGAGCAATTTTCCAACTTCGTCGAAATCGCTGAATAGATGCCCTGCGAGCGCGTGCCCCATTGATGCGAGGAGGTTGTTTTTTTTACACAAACGCGCGCTAAAAAGGGGATTTTCGAGTACCCTTAAACGTCAGAGCACAGGGCGTGCGGCGATATCAGATGGCACCAACTCTGGCGCGTGCGGCGGGTGCAGAAAAATGTCCCATCCAAGCGATTTCAAGGTGTCATTAGTTTTGCTGTGTGCCGCGTACTTTCCGCTGGCGCCGTCTCTTATTTAAACTGGAAACAATTTATGCATACACCTGGTATTGACCTTCCCCAGTGCTCGTAAACGTCTGCTGATTGTTTCTTGTGACACATGACATGTAATGCCTCTACTAATTGCCGTTGAGTTTGAGTTGGGTCATCATCCAATAACTTCTACAATTGCTTGTCTTCACATTTTTGTGGTCTACTAGAGCGCTCACTGTCTTTCACATTGAAATCACCTTTTTTTAAATTGTCGAAACCATTTCTCACATATTCTACTTGAAGGATCACATATGGTGATGTTACTATCCGCAAAAGATGAATTTCAACAGTCTTTTTCTTTTGATTAAATAAGAAAAGCAATGTTCTTGTTCAGGCACAAAACTCGACATAATCACTAAACGATAAAACAAAGACGCTGGTTGTTGGCGGACTCAACTTGTGTGTGTTTGTAGTTAAATCTCAGACGAACAAAATGACGTATCTGTCAAATTAATACGCTGCGTACTTTTCCCAGCGTCATCTCTTAGTTAAACCCGAAAAACATATATACTTATGCATACACCTGATAGATGTTGGGGTATTCTAAGTCTCTGCCCACATTTTTAAGGTCTACATTTTTTAGTACATAATTTTGCTGTAACGTTCAGTAATCAAATGTCAAACAAATGTCCAAAAGTCATTTTCTGTCCTGCCGACACTACGTTATGGAGAAATGTCTATTAAATGTTTCTTCCAATTTTCATTCAAGCATTTTCTCTTTGGTTTTCGAGGACGTCTCCATGAGGTGGGTGGAAAGTTGAGGGAGGATGCCCCCTGCCACGAGGAGTGCTGAAGGCTTTAGTTCTGTTTTTTGCCTTTTGCAGTGATGGTGGTCGACTGCGATGATGTTGTGAGGTTCTCGGTGGCCTGGGATCGCCCTTTGTCCTTGTGGTTTGGTCGCAGTAGGGGCACATCCGGTGATCGTGTTACGCGGGTGATCGCCCGCGGTGTTCCGTGAGCTCTGGGATGGCCCATAGGGCGGATGACGACGGGACCTTCCCCCCATTTGCTGGGATTCATCGCGTTCTTATTGCACTGTGTGAGCTTGTCTATGGTTACAAGCCGTTTATTGCAACTTGAGGTGTATGTGTTGCTATGCTGAGTCTGGTTTATTAGTACACCAGGCCCATTAGCAGGATAGCTCACAGATGTTCCGTTGCGCTCCTTGTCGAATACATTTTTTTCGAAGGTATCTGGGCGCATGTGGCGGGTCCTTGGGTTTTTGTCTGCAGGGAGGTGCGATCTCCTGAGATGAGCATTCTTTGAGGGGATCCGCCCGCTATGAGAAACACTGAAGATGCTACTCAATTGGTCTGGATTGGGGTTATAGGGTCCAACTCACGATTAATGGCCACGTGGTGGCTGGTGAGGGGTCTCGTCACGCCGAGACTGGATGACGTGGTGGCCCGAGGTTTCGGACTTCTTTATTTTCCCAGAAGGGTACAGATCGACTCCGATGATGATTTCCACCCGGTCTGCCAATGGGATGTTTGGGTCTGCAAGTTCCAAGCCTGCCACGAGAGGGAGATCTTCAGGCAGGAGTCGTGGGGATGGCGCATAATCCGAGAGGTGGGGCAGGATGAGGGCGTTGGTGGTCCAACTTCCCAAGGAGTCGTGGCGAGGCAGTATTTTGTTTGGGGATTGCGCCCTTGGCGCCTGGGAGCGAGTACCGTCGATTCGATAGCCTGGAATGGACGATATCTTGCGGCGTAGGCGCTGCCGTTGGGTGAGGGATTCTGATATGAAGGCGGCCTTTGAACAGGGGTCCACCAGGGTGCGAGTCTCGATCCGGGGGTGATATTTTGGTTGGATGTGGACGCGTGCTGTAGCCAGGAGGATCGGCCGCGGAGGGATCAGGGGGTTAAGATGTGCGCCGATACTCCGGGGGTCTGACCGCCCTGGCCTCTAGGACCGATACCCGCCTCCGATGACTTTGGGCTGGGCGTTGTGTTTGAAGCCGTCCCAGTGCGGAGTAGGGTGTGGTGTCGTTCCTGACACTGTCTGCATGTCTTAGTGGAACGGCAGTCGCGAACCAGATGCCTCCGCAGGCAGTTAAAATATAGTCTTCGTTGGTGTGGGTGCGACTTTCCTTGGTCCGGGGTGAGCGCTTTGAATCCGTCGCACGAGCTGATGGAGTGCGATGATTCACAAAACGGGTATAGAGGCTGTCGGTTCTGAGCGGAGGGTGAGGCCGGGTGCATTGAGGGGGGTGATTTCTTTTTGGGGTTCGGGTGGTCGTTCCTGGTTCGTTGGGGGCGATTGACGGTTATTCTGGGCACCCCCACTACCTTGTTCCTGGTTTTTAGGAAGGCGTCGAGCTGCTGGTATGGTGGCGGCTCCGTCGTGTTTCCTTGTGCTGTCTGCCAGTCACGTCCTGTGCGTCGATCCAGGCGCTGGGTGGGCAGGTAGACGAGTATGTCGCCCCAGGTGCTTACAGGGCGGCCGAGTGCATCCAAGGCCTCGACAGCCTCATTGGTGGCGTCGCGGAGCTTCAGCAGACTCCTTGCGGGTGGTAGGTACCTGGAGAAGGGCGCTCCAGGCAGAGTGGACCAGGGCACGAGTGCTACCGTAGTGCTCTACCAGCTTGTCCCAGGCTCGCCCGTAGTTCTCCTCGGTGACGGGGATCTTTTTGATAGCTCTCGCGGCGTCGTCCCGGAGGCTGGACTTTAGGTAATACAGCGGTTCCACATCCGAGTGGTCTGGGTGGTCCGCCAACATTGCCTGGAATAGGTCCTTGAAGTCTCCATTCCAAATATCTGCCGGAGAATATTGGCAGTTGTACTGGAGGCAGTTTGTGCGGGTGGGCGCGAGGTGTATTGGTGACGGTGGGGATTTTGATAGTGGCGTAAGGTCTGCGGTGAGGGCATGATGCGCGTCGACCTACTTGGTCTGCTCACACAGGTAGGTTTCCTCGGCCGACACGAAGAATTCCTCCGCGAAGTAGCGGTGGCTCCTAGTTTCTGGGGTTGCCAGCTGTATAATGTCCTTGTGCCGCTTCCCGATGTCCTCTCATTTGAGTCCGAGATTCTGCTGGCGAGTCTCCACTGCACCCAACGTTGGTGGCCCCCTTTTCTTTAGACTGAGGAACGCGTGCGACATTTGGTCATGTGCCGCTAACTGAGCGGTGATGAGTTCCTCACTTAGGGTCATTCTGGTCGCTTGAAGGTCGAATGTGTGGTGAAAGTGCCCCGAGTCTTCGTTCAGGTTGCAGCTGAGGGAGTGACGCCTGAACTGCGATGTGGCTTCAGGGACGTCCGGACGAAGGAGAAACATGCGCCGCCAACACCGTTGGTGATTAGCACTTGCATCACTGAGCACTCGCACGTTTAACTTTTTAACTTCCGGTTCAATTTACCATCACTGTGAAGCGATAACGACTCTGTTCGAAGGATCAATAAATGTGTGCACTTTCGCTTTCTAATTTCCGCAAATTAATGGTTAATTGCTTACCCTTCTTTTGTTCTGCATCAGTTGATGGGTTGGCTGCACAACACAACGCGTATCGAAAAATAAGGCTGTGAATGCAACTTACGAGAGGAATAGTCAATTAAAGCAGTTCAGTATCAGTTGTTTATTTGGCTGGACGCACAATACATGTATCAAGACCAAAGGCCGCGAATGCAACTTACGAGAAGAAAAGTCAATTAAAGCATTTCAGTATCAGTTGTTTATTTGGCTGCACACACAACACATGTATAGAAATGCAAAAGCCAGCAGTGTAAAGTGCTGGAGGAAGAGTCAATTGAAACAGGGATGTAGAAAGACAAAATCAAAGAGGTGATCTCGAACGGTGGTCTTCTTGGCAGCGCGTATGCGTTGGCGGTTGAAAGCAGATTGAACGAAGCGACCGTTGGTCTTGTTTAAAAATGGTGGTACTTAGGTGGCGTCCCTTTTTTCGATGACGCGTAGTCAGTTGGTGGGTGTCAATTGTCATGGGAGGTAGAGGTGAACGTGCTAGATAACCCCAGTAGACTCATTTGCGAAACCGCAATAAGTTGTGTTTTCTATTCTTTCAACATATTTTTATAATCTTCCCTTCGCAGAAACATTTTTCCAAGGCACCTTCAAATTCATATTAACTATAATTGTTATTATGTTTTTATTTATAGCAACACTTATTTGTGTTAATAATATTTTAATGAAGATTTTGTTTATGTATTCTTATATATTAAGTTTGATTTACTCACTTATAATTGTAAATTTACTCAAGTTTATTGATTTTTGTGTTTTAAACTTTTATAACACATAATTACTAAGACAGTATAACTTTTTATGTTGTTATTTCATTACCACCTACAAAATGGGCGTTTTATTGTTCTATAACATACATTTGTTAAGGGACGTGATCCAACTCATCAAACGCTCAACTAACTAATTGAATAACTTGTAATTATAAAGAAAAAAAACTTTTCTTAAATCACCTTTATAATTAATGAATGCTTGAAAAACATTCTTAATTCAAACTGAGTCATTAAAATTTAATAAACAAAGCAAAAGACGGAATGTTAATAAAATCTCAAATTTAAGCGGTTAATTTTTATTTTAATTAATTAATCAATTTGTATATTTCTTGTGCTGTGGTTTTAATATATGAAAATTTGTTTATTTTCTAGTGTTGTTCGTGTTTGTGTTTTTGCATCCTTCCTATCAGTAGTTAGAAAACTTAATATTACATTTAAATAAGAATGAAGATAATCAACACATCAATAAGAAAACAAAACGAATACATTTAAAACAAACTAAATTAAAGAAGAAAAAAAAAAAAAAACAATAACTTAATATAAACTATGGAAATCAAATGCATTTTAAATGATCAACATTTAACATCAAACGGATTATGTTACATCAATCACATGACGGTATTTCAATTTTTAATTACAATTATTTATGTAATTTAAATTAAGTTTAATATTAAGTAATTACATTTTCATACAAGTAAATAAGTTACAATGTCAACTCCTGATGTCTAGATTATGTGTCGTACTTATAAACACACTTCTTATCGCCTCTCATAATGATAAGTTGGATGAATGTTGAGCCGGATTCAGTCTTGGAATTCATGCCTGCTGCTATGTCAACGCGGTTGTTTTCTCGCAAGAAATTCTGGTGTTTCGGTACAAACTTTTTGGCAACATGACGGAAGTCCAAATTATTGATCCAAAATCAATGTTTAAATTCTCTGCTAGCTTTCTGATGATTAAGTTTGGGTGACCAATATTTTTTTCCGTATATCGATGTTTTCCTTGAATTTCAATATTGATGGCTTGTCACTACGTTCGTCGTCGTCGACGGACTTACGATCACTTCTGAAAGGTTCAAGTCACTGATAACCACCGATTTGTTAAGAGTATTCGTGGCAAAGCACTTTCCTACTCTTAGTCCTTGCATCATTAATCTATTTTAAACTCAAAATTTACTACGAATTCGTCGTTACAAATTTAATTCCATCTTTAAGGTTGTAAGGAATCGTAACGACACAAATAAGCTCAATTTATCGTAACTTTTACGAATGTCAATACAGGACATTGAAATTCGGTGAGAATCTTAATGACAGATATGCCAACCTAACAAAATAAAAATCAATTCACGTGACTGCGAGCGCTACACTGTGACAGTTTAAGGAACTTTTTGAAAATAGGGTTGTATATATCTCGGGTCTGGTATTTGATTCCTGTCCAAAGCTTACATAGCATCACGCTCTTTTTTATTGCCGAGTCAAGTGTAGCATATCCCAACTTCCCTCAATATAATATATCCAATTATTTCGTAGCCATGTGAACAGACTTTTTTCATCGCAGGTTATGTATGCCTTACGTATTCTATAGAAAACTCCATTTGGATAAACACTTTGCCTAATTGGAGGCATATTTAAATTCTAGTGATCGAATTTCTTTCCTTTGGATTCAAATCACAAAATTAATTGTGAATTATTACAAAAGGTGTAAGCGAGCGCACCACTGTATTGTTCTCCAAGACCGCAATGATCACTGGTATTTTCCACACCAGGCAATTGTGTGCTCCTACTTAGAACTCTTTTCAATTTCATATCCATGGAAATCCTTTAAGGGGGGAAAAGGTGAATAGCACTTTTTCGATTATCTGCATTTCGGTGTTGTGAGTTGCGAACGCTTTCTACCATTCCTGATGCGTATCTGATGCAAGCCACAAAAGTAGATTTAAGGGCGGTTAAAACATCGAAACAGTTCGTGGAGGAATCTAGACGAACAATAGAAGTTTTTAGGTATAAATAACCTAAGAATTCAAGTATATGTACAGGATATACGAGGATACCGTTGAGATCTTCTTTGTTAGAATGTTTCTAATCGCAACCACGAGTGTATAAGCCTGGGAAGGATTCCTTTGGATTTCAACAGTGTTGGAATTTAGGGAAACCTTAGAACATAATGACTGGTAAAGTGTTTCTAGTCCGCTTCTGTACGAGAATCGTTTGAAAACAAAGAATGTTTTCGTAGGCCAATGAATAGACGTAGGCCAATGAATATTCATAATACTTCGAAGAAATTTGGTGCGATTTGGCAGAAAGTCAAATTGGTGTCAAGAGTAGCCACAGAAGATTGTATCTGGTCATTATATTTAATACACAAATATGCATTGTTTTAAGGAAAACGATAAAGTAAACTTACAATTTAAACAAAATAAAAATTAGCTATTTCCTCTCAGCCGATTTTAGGCACATACATTGTAAAGAAAAAATTCCTAGATTTTTTATGCGAAGCTAATGTTACTGAAGTGTCCAATTCTTTAGACGGACCGCGTAGACAGTAATAAATGGTACACTGGAATGGGGGAACGATCTGAACATATTGTGAGTAGTGTAACAACATCCCTATTGAAAATAATTCTTGAAAGTCAAACTTATAGCGTTTAATCAAAAAATATACGAAAATGATGGAACTTTAATCTTTGGTATTATAAATTATTCGTTTGTATTGTATTATAACTTTTCTAGCTTTGAATGGATCTCGGAAAATGCAATGGGTGATTTTATTACGCACTCATCAATTTGCCGTTCGTCAGCTTTGGAGTTTCAATAGTAATCTCTCCAATCTTGTAAAAGTATGTTTTTTTTTTTCTTTTTGTTTTATATCCACATTTATTTTACTTAAGACTAAATGTTAACTTCTATTATACAAATATCATTCTTACATTAACTTACTGGCTCTACGAAAGCACTCTAAATTATACATTATCATATTTCATATGCCTTTCGGCGTACAATAACTGTTTTTATTACATGTCACAATAAATATGTTTTCTTTTTAAAATTTATCATATTTTTTCTATATCATGTATTATTTATAATTATTATTATTATCATTATTTATAATTATCATTATTATCATTATTTATTTATTTATTTATTTATTTATTTATTTATTTATTTATTTATTTTTTATTTTTTATTTTTTTAAATTTCATATGTAGGGGATTGTGGGGGTAAATATATTATGCCGGTCATGGGCACACAGTTCACTTATCTTTCCCCAACGATGCTGCTCTGCCACGTGATAGGCATCAGGTATATCCAATAGGAAATCAGAAACGAAAACACTGGTGTAGTTTTTGTTTAGTTTATTATTTAACAGCAATTAATGTCACTAACAGTATTACTAATTAATTGTTTTCAACACACTCTGATATAATAATTACTAAGTAACAAAAAAAAAAAAGAAAACGGACGCACTGACTTAAATTTTCGCAATAAAATTTGAACCCGCGCGACGTGACTTGATGCCGTAGAGGTTGGATAGCGACTAACTCTATTTAGGGTGGAAATTGTAATTTCTGCTTTTTACACATTGATCTGCCAATGGTAATCATGCTCTCTTGTGTGTTCCCCGACTCATCACACTCATCCAGGTCGAAACGTACTTGTGTATTCGTTCGACGTCGATGGGCGTAGCCAGAATGGAGAAATCAAAAGGGAAAGCACAATAACCCAGGGTTGATCTGGCTAGGTGTGTGTGCGTCAATGCCGTGTATACGGCTGGTCTACTGACCTAGTGACAATCTCTTAGGTCAACGCACTATAGCAAGACAGAAATACGAGAGAGAGGGAAAACCTAGCTAAGGTTATTCACCAGCAAAAAGAGATCATTGATCCCAAGCGAATGGGTGATCTGGGAAAAGTCAATAGGACGCCGCATCGGCTGGGGATATAATACCATTCTGTGGAATGTTCAATAAATACCCAAACCTATGGACTATGACGCAACCGCGTCGCTTGGTTTGACTTGGTTGTTGCTAACCAATACGAATGGAATTTCCCGTGGCAATCCCATGGTTAGCACAATAGTGTTGCCGTATGTCGTTGATTGTAGCTAAACTCAATTATGCATTATCTGCATAGAATAATGAGTTTAGCTATGCGTCCCTTTGACATGTTTTACAGGTAAATACCTATCAAGGAAATGGGTAGGTATTGTGGTTGGAATTGTGGGGTGTTTCTCCTATAGGATAGAGAAACCCCTACAGGGTTGACAAGCAAAATAAAAAAAAACGAAACAAAACGGACAATCATAAACAAGAAATACAAATAAAAATAAAAAGTTAAAATTAAATTAAAAAAAGAAAAATATTTGGGAATTGGGGAACCACTGGAACAACCACTTGGGATGGGACCGATCTTTTATTGATTTATCTCTTTCACCGATCACCATACTAAAACGCAGGCCATCTGGAAAATTAGAGATAGCGTTATGGTGGAGAATTCGTTTATCCCTGGCACCACGGAAAACGTGGTAAATAATAGGGACTCCGCGTTTGTCTTAGATAACTCCTTTTCTATCGAAGAAGGAGAACGCTTCTGGGGGAATGAACCCATTCTGGTGTACCAGTATAAAGCAAGCGTTTTTTTTTATTTAATAAAGTAAAAGTAAAAAAAAAAAAGTAAAAAACATTTTATTCGAATATTGGATAGTGTTTTCTACACATTTCGACCACCTTTCTGGCAATTTGTGGAGACCACGCCAATAAAACCGGTCGTCGTTTGAGGCAAACCATTCGGAGACCCAATTTCCGACTTCTTCATAGGAATTGCAATGATGCTCAGCCAATGCGTGTCCCATCGATGAAGTCGGAAGGAGCCAAGTCTGGTGAATACGGCGGGTAGGGTAACACTTCCCAGCCGAGAGCTTTTATGGTTTCTTTGACGGATTTTGCTGTATGACTCGGAGCATTATCATGCAACAAAATTACCTTTCCGTGTCTTGTGGCCCATTCTGGTCGGTTTTCGATCAATACTTGGTTCAAATTGATCATTTGTTGTCGGTAGCGTTGCGCATCAACAGTTTCGCCAGGTTTTAGAAGTTCACGATACACCGCCCCTTTCTGGTCCCACCAAACACAGAGCATTGTCTTTTTTCCGAACCGATCAGGCTTTGCAGTCTATGTTGATGCTTCTCCTGGATGTACTCATGATTATTTGCGTTTAGGATATTTAAAATAAATCCATTTCTCTTCACCTGTCATTCAATTCATGTGGCACCCAGTTTCCACACTTTTGGATCTTTTCCATAGTTTTTAAACGGTCAGAAATTGTTTGTTGTGCAACACCTAACATTTGTGCCATTTGTTTTTGACTTAAAGTGTCATCTTGAACCAATATTGCTTGCAATTCGGCATTTTCAAACTTTTTTGGTGGTCTTCCACGTTCTTCATTTCGCATATCAAAATCATTATCTCTGAACCGCTTAAACCATCTTTTGCATGTTGCTTCCGATAGAGCATGATCACCATAAGCCTCGACAGGCATTCGATGCGACTCTGCAGCACTTTTCTTCAAATGAAAACAAAAAATTAATGCTTTCCGCAAATCATCATTCGACATTTTAAACAGGATTAAAAAAAAGATGTTGTTTGTACAATGACTTGATGCATATTAAAAATGTTTGACAGATGTCATAGCAACCAAATAAATATAAGGGCTCGTTCACAACAAACGTTCCCTATCGATATATTTGTATCTTGATGCTCACTTCACACCGGTACACCTGGTACATATCATTGGGATAGAATGCTCCCAAAATAAGATCATTTTCACTGCACATTGCCCTTGTTGTGTGACCACCAAAAATCTTGATAATGAAGTTATCTATTCTGTTTAGTCCTGATACCGGACTTTATTGGAGTAGTATTTCTTATACTGCGACTTTGGGGGTCTTTACATTCCGAGGCAGGAGCGCAAACACTGCCTCTCGAACATCCGAAACTTCTCAATGTAAAATAGGGATATGTTGTACCATACCAGGCAGACATACACTAATATTGGTCGGATGAATGCTGAGTCTGAAATTATTTTCACCTTGGGATCTAGAAAACTATTACGGAAGAGACTCCGTGTCATTGCATATGCGTTTTTAGCTGCTGTAAGAGCAGCTGGCGTATGCTTATCAAAGTAAAGATACTGATCAAGCCAGAATCCAAGTTATCTGACTACAGTTTTTACTTGTAGTGGAAGATTATTACTTCCTGCAATGGAAAATGTTTGTACAAATATGCAGAGATAATATATATATGTACAAATATGCTGGTGTTTAGATTTCCAGTGGGGAATCCGCTCTATTATTTTCACTAAAGAAAGTGAAACTTCGACTTAAGAGACGCCAATTGTTAAGTTCATTGCATAGCGAAATATGTTTTTGGAGAGCCCTATTTTCCAGGTCAAGGTTTGAATAATCCGATTCGTTCAATCTATACACTGCTTCTAAACAAAAACCAATTGAGTACGCCTTTTTTTGCGGATCCTCGACTATTATGGACTCTTCGTTAGAGTTAATGTGTTCCAGGGTAAGTCCTGCGTTTAGCAGAGTTTGACAATTCTCGAGAGTCCGCGGAACTCGCAGACATAGGATGTGATCATAATCTTTCCTTCGAAAGACTTTATTTATTTGTGGGAACATATTCGGTCCACTAACTTTAATTGCTTGAATTCTTTTGTTCCAGTCTTCCTTAGTTACTGATCTATAATTGTCATGGATCAGTTTTTGAAGATTTTTAAGTAGTGACTTAATTGTTTTTATTTCCGGGCTATTTGAATCGCTGAACTGTATGTAGAGCAGTTTTAAGTTAGATTGTAGAATACTCTTTTGCCTATACAGCTCGTCGATCGTTGCGTTTCTGTACCGGTTTGTATGGCTCTTCATGTGAGACACTTTTGGGATAGAACGATTCATTGTATTAGTAACAATGTTGTTCATTGTCGCAAGATAATGATTGTTCACGGTGCGTTTACCGTGCAATTTAAAAAGTTCAACGAAACGAACGACGACCAAATAACTAAACGAAAATGTTTAATGTACGACACTTTATTCTATTTTATTTTCGATTCGACAAACGACACAATAATTTATTTTCGAAACGAACAAATATTCAAAAGCAGGAATGAATGACAATGAAAACTCTCAAACGACAACGAAAATAACAAAACTAGCGTTGAGAAACGAAACGAAAACGTTGTGCCCTGCTCGTGTGCGACGACGAAGTGGTCGAGTTGAAAAAGGATCTTCAACGACAAGAATCCTTAATGGCCGCCATCTTGATCCTTTGATGAGCGGAAGTAGGCGGGGCTATTCCTTCCAGAACGATAGCTGGACGAAACTCGACGAATGCTGTGGCGTACTATTGAAAGTTAAGGTGCCAATACAATGTTGATGATATTGTCTGGTCGAATTTTGTCGGCAGTTAATGTTCTCTACGCTATTTTGTGGAGCGAGATGCGACAATGATCAATTTCGTCATTATGAAGATATCTGTCAGTTGGTGGATCTATGCCATTGGGGGGTAATTCTTCTTTTATTATCCGTTCAAAGCGCGACCAGTGTGCTTTTCCGAAATTAAAAGAATGTATCTGTTTATACTGAGCAAGTAGTGATTGTTCGTTTGGGACATGTATTACAGCACCAAGTCCGTAATGATCGCTATCGTAGTCGATTGTGCGAAGACAATTTCGAGTAGTTAGTCCAAGAAGGAATTTCCTCTTGGATATGACGGCGTACTTGTAGCGTACAATTCTAGTTTATGTACGATAGCGTTTGCTTGCCACCAGTCGAACAACACATTGCCTCTTGTGTTTGTGATAATGTTACCCCAAACACTGTGCTTGGAATTGAGATCTCCCGCTATAAAGAAATAATTATTTTCCGAGTCTAACTTGAGAATTCGAAAAAGGGTTATCAAGTTGTCAAGTTCATTGATAAACTGTATACACTGTGGAGCTTCGGGAGAATAAGCAGAGATCACATACAGATGCCTTTGACTTTTCAAAGGAATATCTATAACGCAGGCTTCTAGTACCTGGAACTTGTATACTTCTCTGTTGTAAACGACCTTGTGTTGTACAACATTTTAAACTAAGTCAGCGACAGGAGTTGTTTATTATATTGTGCACATACACAAACAGGAACACTTCGTACGTCGCCAAGAAATAAAGACAATTAAGTCATTGATTAAAAACGTTCAAAAGCTGATCCGTGACAACTACAGATCAGTAATTAATGAAGAATGGAAACGTAAAATTCTCTCCATTAAAACCAGTGGTGGGAATATGTTTCCGCAAATAAATAAAGTATTTAGAAGAATAGATCATAATGACATTCCCTGCCTTCGAGTCCCGAAGACTCCCGAGAATTGTCAAATATTGCTGAACGCAGGACTCACCCCGGAACACATCAACTCCAACGAAGAACTAATAGTAGTCGAGGATCCGCAAGAGAAAGCGAACTCCATTGGCGCCTGTTTCGAGGCAGTACACAAAGTGAATGAATCCATTCATTCTAACCTCGATATCGAAAACAGAGCTATCCAAAACCATATTTCGCTGCACAATGAATGGCAAAGTTGGCATTCCGAAAACAAAAGTTTCACCACCTTCAGTGAAAACAATAGAGCGGATGCGCCGCTTAGAAATTTGCACACAAATATATTTGTGAATAAGAATGAACTCATGGACATCCTAAGATCCATTAAAAACAAGAAATCCTCTGGAACAGATGGTATTCCGAATACAGTTCTTAAACATCTGCCCCCGGAAGCGGTGAAAATTTACACTACCTTGTTCAATAACGCTCTAAATAATGCATACTTTCCAAGACGTTGGAAAATAGCAGTAGTCCATCCCATCCCCAAAAAGGGCAAGGACAGGAGCAATCCCGCTAACCTTTGCTCGATTAGTCTGCTTCCAAATATTAGCAAAATATTCGAGAAAATCATAAATAGGGCATTGATAAACTGGTGTGATGAAAACGACATCATTCCGAACAACCAGTTTGGCTTTAGAGCGGGCCACGACACAGTTCATGCAGCTACAAAACTTGTTTCCGATATACAGTGGAACAAGGCAAAACGACAATGCACAGGCGTATGTTTGGTTGACTTTGAAAAGGCCTTCGATACCGTATGGTTAGAAGGACTTGTATATAAGCTATCAAATCTAGGTTTGCCCGAATATCTGTTATACATCATTTACGATATGATAATGGATAAGCAATTTGTGGTAAAATGTGGGGACAAAATCTCCAATAAAACTTTCCATATTAAAAACGGCTTACAGCAGGGAGCCGTGAATTCTCCCATTCTCTTTAATATTTATACTAGTGATCTAGTTGGGTCTCTTAATCATGCTATTGCATACGCCGACGATATTGTAGTGTACAGATCAGAAAAAAATATCGATGCCATTAACAGACTTCTTCAAGAAGACTTCAATAAAATCAAACGCTTTTGTGACGATTGGAAATTGAAAATTAACTTCCAAAAAACAGAAACCATCCTTTTCAGAACACCTCTCTCTACAGCTTCAAGAGAACTGAAAGTTGGAATACCCCAAAATGTCAGAGCACTGTGCGAGCGGGCGTTGAGGAGGTGCATAAGGAAAGGTATCGATGTGCATTGATCTTAAATGACTGCACATTAACACATGAAACACATAATCAGGTATAGCATTCCACATTCGTGTGGTTCGGCTAAAGAATGACTCTCTTTGTTTATTTGTGCGCCTGAAGTTGACTTTCAACGTGAACTGATGCATATTTTTAGATTGATGGATATCGGGAAATGTCTAGAGATGTTGAATCATCATCATCATCATTGGCACTACAACCGGGAGCCGGACTTGGCCTTATTTAGCAAGTCCTGAGGCTTGTTAAATTTTCCATAATGATTTGTTTTTTCCGGACAAGGTCATTAGTCTTGCGCCCGAGGCTCCCCGACGGGGAATCGAACCCAGGTCTCCCACGTGACAAGCGGGTATACTAACCACTATACTATCGGGGAGCCAGAGATGTGGAATACATTGAGCAATAATCGTCATAATACCTAAATACCTATAGAAAACGGATAGGCATGATATGTTGCTCATATGTTTTTACGACTTACGGCTGGGTCCCCAATATGTTTCACTGCTCGTTTTCGCATCCTATCGAGCACGTGCAGTGTAGTTTCAGATAGCCTGACCAAGTAAGGGATTTGAACTCCTTTTTGGGACGAATGTACGTCTTGTAGGTAGTGGCCAGGTTGAATAGAGTGAAATATTTCTTGCATCTCTTAAGGAACCCCATGCATTTGGTCGCTCTTTTCGCATCTTCAAATACACTCCCAATCATAGGATGAGGCCACAAACTTTGCAATTGATTTTCGCTCTTTATACCTGTTGAAATTTTGTTGGAAACATATACTACCTGTGAATAGGTATGTATTTTCCCAAAAGAAATTCATAAAATTAAAGGGTAATTAAGAAACGACCGGTGGAATTTCCCAAGATCATATAATAAATTACTTAAAAAGTGGTTAAAAAAGTGCTTCAATAGGACGAGGCTATAGCGTTTGCGATGATAGTAAAGAACGTGTGATTCGAACTGACGCTATGATAGTTAGAATCACCAAAAATTGAACCAATGCTTAACACGTCAGGCTACTGGCTGCGTGTACGAATGCGATTTCTAAACTCAGGTACATTCAACCGATGTGGAATTGTTATGTTATCGCTATGGTATACGGTTCTGATAATTTTCTGATTCGATTTTCGTTCCGTGTTCTTCACTATTTGCTTGTGTATTGTGTGTGTATCTGTTAGAAACGCCATAAGGCCACATGCAAACATTTAGAAAAGAAGGAAACATTAATGAAATGTTTACATTTTATGGTTTTAAAACATTTATTCATAACGTTTTTATACATTAATAATGAAGATGGCTGCTGCTTTTTGGATATGACCGCTATAAGACGGTTTGGAAGAGAATCATAGAGTTTTTTTTTAATAATCTAGGGAAATTTGGTCCCAAGAATCACGAATAGCTTCGATTAAGGTGTCCTTGTCTTCAAATTGTCTGCCGTCTTCATAAACTTCCGAGATAGTCATGACCAAACGTTTTCCATTCTGTTTAAGTCCGGCGAATAGGGCGGCCATGGCAAAAGTTCCACGTCTTCTGATTGAATCCAACTTCTAACAACTCTGGAAGTGTGGATGGGGGCATTGTCTTGTTGGAAAATCCAAGACAGGGGTCCGTAAATGTTTTTAATTTTTGGAAATGACCGTTCCAGCAAACATTTGTAGTTGTTTACGTTCATAGTTGTGGGCAAAAGCTCCAACTCGATTGTGCCATAGTAGGTAATAGCACCCGCAACATGACACCTGATGTATGGCTGTGATGTCTTGCCAAAATAAGCTCCTCCTTTCTCAGATCATGGAAATAAAAGTTGAAACCATCGGGACCGTCAAGGTTAAACTTTTTTTCACCCGAAAAGACAACGCGTTTCCATTCACTGGTCCAAGCGACATGTTCTCTTGCCAAATTCATCCGATGCTCTGTGTACTTGCCTCAAAACAGGTTTCTTTTTCAATTTTTGTTTCTTGATAGTGTTACATTTCATTACCGACCTCTATATCTTTACAACACATCACCCGAATGATGCATCTTCGCCACCCATTCCATATCAATAAGATTTCCTCTCAATAAAATTCAACTATCCATTCAAATCCTCATTCTGTTTACAAAGCAATATCCCAAACCTAACTTTCAATTCTGAATTCAATACTTCATATCACAATCATATTCTGCAGGCAATGCAATATTTTCATTCAGAAGCAAAGTCTTCCAATTGGATCTTATCGCAAGCTAAACGATAATTGCCCATTAAATCGTTTCACCGTAGATTCCGCTGCGTTGACAAAAGCAGGCGGGCACCTGTTCGCCGTCGACGCGGCCTCAAATTACAACAACATATGTTTACAAGTGTAAACACAAGTCGGCTCTCATCAAAGATCGATTCAACGGCAGCGGACTGCCAACATATGTGAAATAGGAATTAAATTACGGAACTCATCGTACGGGGTAATGGACTGAAATTAGAATGAGTTGATTCGGTTGCAATTTTTGCAGGTAAACCAATTAAAAAATTGGTAAATCCTATATCGCTGCAGTTTTTGCAGCGCAATTAAACAAATGGAATATGACAGGCGAATGACCGTTGAATGGGTTACTCGTTTATGGAAAGATGCATCCTAGGCGGATATAATTGATTTCAAATAACATATAAAGTGGATGCTAATGATTTGCAAGGCACTCAGTAATTGAAAGCAAGAAGACTGCGGCCCTCCGTAGGTAGAGCGGGTCTTCTTGCTTGTTCGTAGAAAGATTTAGGGCGAGTTGTTACCCAATTGCGGACATGCTCCTCTACATCTTCATTTCTTTTGAATGCTTTTCCTCCAAGTGACTCCTTCAAGGGTGCGAACAAAAAATAGTCACAGGGAGATAAGCCTTGGCTATGACGGGGATATTCAAGGGTTTCCCAGTCCATTTCTTCCAATGTGTCCCTTGTGAAGGACGTGGTGTGAGGCCTGTTGTTGTCATGAAGAAAGATGATATCTGGAATGGGCATACCTTGTCTTTTGTTTCAGTATACTACTTTTGTCGACTGTAAAACTGACAGTAGTAAGCTGCATTCACTGTTCGTTGTTCGTGAAGAAAATCAATAATTAAAACTACCTTTGAGTCGACTTGTCCTTGGGCGTCAATCATGACTTACGTTTTCGATACGTTCCCACCCACTTTTAAATTCATGTGTACACAAGATTCTGAGACAGTGTATTATCAACTGTGCCAAACTGTGCTTTCAATTGATAAAAAATGTCCGAGAGTTTAACGCCTTCATTTGTTAAAAGTTTTATAATAATCCGTTGCGCAACAGACGTATGTTACTCTTGCTCTCTCATGGATGTTGTGGAGGCCATTTTCTTAAGTTAAGTGTTTTCTTTCTGACTTACCTCCGTTGGGGTTGTTGGGTCATCCCCTTTGGATGATCCTGTGGGGGCCGTTTACCGCTGGAGTGGACGGCGTGGAAAGTGTGCCCTCGCAACTTCCTCCGGTGGGCGTGGGGGCTTCCGGACGGGGCACTCGGTTGCCGGAAGGTCCTTGGCAGCGAAGGCTGTCCTTCGGAATTTCATGGTCACCGAGTGGATTAATCCGCCAATGGCATCGAATTGGGGTCCGCAATGAATTGTCAAAAAGTAAGTCCACACACGGAGAACACAAGCTCCCCGCCAATCCAATGTACCGCGAGAATGATTAGTCCAACTCTTGTTTGCAATGGCACTATTTTCTTTATTTCAATTTTATTGGTTAATAATCTTTTTGGTTTATACCTTGAGTTTTCTACATTACGTTCGGCGTGGCTTCGGCCTCCTAGAATGCGACTGATGGTTTGACCATAGGTTCGGCCGCCTGGGACCTTACTGATCGCGAAATAAAAAAAATAAAATAAAAAAAAAAAATGGGTGCCGAGAGGCCGACTTTAGGGAGACAAGGACAAATGTGTCCTTCATCTTGTCTCTGGCTTCTGGTCATCTTGCGATAACCAGAATCACCCATACCCGTGAAGATGTTTGGCTCGGTCTCAAGATATCTGAAAAGAAAGGGGAAGGACGTATCTAAGGATAGTGTGGACATGGTTAGTTCAATTGTTCTCTAACTACTTGGATGGGCGGATGGTGGGAGAGAAATCGTACAAGAGCGGTATGTCTTGAGTGGGGTAGTAAACGCAGATCACGTCTTTACCGTTTGATAATCTGCGCTTGGGTCGGTGTGTATGTGTGTGTGTGTTTGTGCTGTCTTGTACTGTGCGTGCGTGTTTGTAGTGTGTCAGCAGTAGGCCCAATGGGATGGGTCCAGGAATCCTCTATTATAAAGGAGAATGTTATTTGGAAGGGTGCTTTCTTCAGTTTTGTACTGAAGAAGAAATTGTGGTGGTCTGATCCGAAGAGATCGAAAGAGAGAATGGTCAAGAACGCAAGATTCCCGTACAATTGGGTTCTCGCTATTCTGAACGCTTTCGAGGTGCTTGTATGCTAATTGCAGCAAGTACTCCTCGATCGGGATAATGGATGCACCTTCTAAAGTGGTTGATGCATCTTCTCAGGAGGTTTCTTTCGAAAACTCGAAGTCTTTCCATTTGAGCCGAAGATATGGAGGACCATATGGGAAAGGCGTACGATCTTCCAGATCGGATTAGCTGCTTATAGCAGAGAAGCTTAACTTTGGTGTCAACTTTGTTGCTCCACTTCAAGATGTTGTGCAGTTGCTTAGACCGACCCAGGCCCCTTTGAAGAATGTGGGTCACATGTTTGATGAAATTCATTTTTGGGGTATAGATGACTCCAGGATATTTCATCCTGTCCTGTGGTCTAATCGTAGTACCTCCTATTTGTATTCCCATATTCTGTGGATATCGAGAAGTAGGTTGGGAGTGTTTACTACTCTGAATTATAGCTACTGCTTTAGATGGGTTAAGTCGAATTTACCACCGACTGTACTACTGATACAGTTCGTCCAGATGACGGTTGAGTCGGTTTGTTGCGAGGTTTTGGGCTTTTAGATGACGTGTACACTAGGACGTCATCCGCATAGCAAATTTGGTTTACTCTACCATCCACAGGGCGAGGAATAACTGAGGTGTAGATATTAAATAATATGGGCCCTAGAATGGAGCCCTGTGGTACGCCTGCAGCGGCGTTGAAAGTTCGGGAAAGCTTTCCATTCACTCGAACTTGGAAGGTTCTGTTTAGAACGAAATGGTAGCTGATACTACACAGCGTTTTACTGAGGCCAGTATTCAGTAATTTAAAAACGATACCTTCGATCCAGGTTGTGTCAAAAGCCTTTGCAATGTCCAGGCTCATCGCAATGGTGGGTTCCTTATTAAAGAGGCGCACGCAAACATGGTTTTGAAATATGTTGAGAGCCATAGTGGTGCTGTGCGCTCTTCTAACTCCAAATTGGAAATCAGGTATTAGGTTCCTGACACTGATACATTTATTTAGCTTCTCGTATATGAACTGTTCATATATTTTGCTGATGCAGGTGAGGAGCGAAATAGGAGGAAAGCTTGAGGGGTGATAATTTGGTTTTCCAGCTTTTGCTATTGGGCAGACAACAGCATGCCTCCAAGATTGCGGAAAGTACCCCATGTTGTAGGCCTGGTTGAGCAGAATGGAGAGCTTTATAAAGAATAAAGTAGAAAGTCTTCGCAACGAGTGGTACGACATATTGTCGATACCGGGTGACTTCTTGGGGTTTCGAGATTTAACTAGGTTCTGTAGGGTATTTGGTGTGACGAAGCCGTGACTATTATCACGTGTGTCGAAGTATGCACTGTTGCCTGAGTTAAAGACAACTATTGGCTCGTTAAAGTTGTCTAATTTATTGTGAATCTCTGAACTAATTATTGCATTCGGTTCTGGGTCGCCATCCTCGAGAGTGAGCTTGTGATTATTTTCAAAGGTCTCTCCGATGATGTTTGCTTTATTGGCATTATTATTGACAAGAAGGCCGTTGTGGATGATTGGCCCAGTGATACGAGAAGTGCCACATATCTTTTTAACATTTTTATAAATGTTCTGGTCTATCTGAATAACCTTTAGTTTGTCTTCCAATTGTCGGGTACGATTGTTTTGGATTCTTTTTTTTATCAGTGTACCAATATTGTGAATATTGGATCGCAATAATGGCTCCCTTTGCGTAAAGCGGTGACGATATCTCATTCTGCAGAGCTTTTTACGCTCCCGGATGAGACGAAGAGTGAAGTCGTCAAGGGGAATCTGATAAGTCTTTTCAAGTTTATACTTCGGGACATGAGTCTCAGAAGTTTCAACTAGAATCTCGTGAAATCGTCTTGCAGCGTTATTTATCTCAACCGTCGTTAGGTTCCTGTTAGTGGGGAGAGAGCGTTGGTGGAGTTTTTCGTTCAATGTAATATTGGAGTTGTCCCAATTTGTGCGCCCATAATCGGGTATGTACCTGACATGAGCCCGGGATGCTCGATAGCCGCGGATGGTCATGGTCACAGCGTTGTGATCAGATACGCCCGCCGGTATTTGGGGAGGAGTGATTTGTGGAAGTAAGTCTTTGGACACAATAAAGATGTCCAGGATGGAGTTGCCCCGAGTACCAACCGTAGGTGCGACTATTTCGAAGTTGAGAGCATGACAGATCTCGGTGTACCATTGGAACAACTTTGTGCCGTTTGGGCAATAGGCGGAGTTGTTCCAGTGGGGATGCCTGGAATTGAAATCGCCGCCTATGATGAAGGGTGTATGCTTCGGGATTAATGGGGCCATTATTGGTTTTATGCGAGTGGTGTATGGAGTATATGTTCACCCTACCATTATTAGCTAGATGCAGTTCAACCCCGGAGAGTTCTACGGACTCGAAGTGTGGGAGGTCAAAAGCTTCATGGCGGTGTTCGCTATTAACTAGAATACAGGGGCCGCCAGTGAGGGTTCGATCTCTTCGAATCATTGAAAAGTTTGAAAAAGTGGGACGGTGACAAGGATGCAACCTAGTTTCGGTTACAAGAACCACGTCCGCCCGGTTATCCTTTATGAAGTCGGAGACTATCGCACGCTTTAATAGCGAAACAAGGGAGTTGACATTTATAAGTATAACTTTAATTTTGGGATTCATTTTGAAGCGTATGTACATATTAGATATGCCGTGAAAAGGAGTGCATCCCTCTCAGCCTCAGTTGTTAGTTTTTCATATCGCGGTCGAATATCCTCAATCACGCGAGAGAGAGTAAGTAGTTTCTCCAGCATTGAGGGTTGCCCCTTTGGAGGCTTTTGTGCCACCACTTGGATTTGTGCTATTGTGTTGGCCTGTATAGCGGATCGCTTAGGAACTTGAATATGTTTTTGGGGGAGAGGTGGTGGGGTTTTCATATTCTTTGTTTGGTTACCTTTAACCTTATCAGCGAATGTAAATTCATTTTGGATGAAATTTTGTGTGACCTGTTTTCCGAAGTTTGACTACTTGTTTAGCTTGAGTCTCCTTGGTTCTGTAGACTATCTCTTTATATTCCTGTAGCTGGCCGGATGTCTTTTCTTGCCGCAGTTGCAGCAGGTTGGCAATGTAATTTCATCCTGCACATTTCTTGTGGGATCATATTTTGCTGGCGGTAGTTCGCACTTTCCAATGTCGTGGGATTTTCCACAACGGACGCAACGCCGATCCATGTTGCAGTTTCGGGAGACGTGCCCGAAACGTTGGCAGCGTCGGCATTGAGGTATTTCATTGTTATGAAATACCTCGAAGACAACTTGTTGATGAAGAGTGGCAAGCGACTTCGCTTGGATTATGGAGTCTATGTTGGTTCCTGGGGCAAGGTGAAGCTCCCATATGTTCACCTTGCTGTATTTTTGCGGTCTGATTTTCACAAACCGTTGTGGGGGAGAGCATTTTTTGACGTCAGTGAATTTGACGTTAGGAAATGTTGTCTCAAGGGCAATTACGACGTCGTCCCTTTCCCAACAGGCAGCGACTCGGGGTGATGTGTAATAATTCACCTCCTTGGTCTTCAGGGTATCGTTAACCTTACAGAACATCTGTCGATAGTAGATTACGATTTTATTGAGGCTTGGACTCAAGGTCTTTGCCTTAAAGTTCGAGATTCCTTGTCGGTTCATATCACCGACGAATTCCTTTAGGTTGAGGTCTCGTGCAAAAACCCCCGATTGCTGCTTCTTTTTTAAAGCAGGTGAAGCGACCGTGACCGCTGTTTGTGTGGCCTTTGGATTTGGGGCGGCCTTTAGTTTTAGGGTTGTGTATGATGCTACCTTTGGCGTGCCCGATTTTTCCAAAGTGACTTTTTGTGGAGTGGGATGTACCGAGGGGTTTGGCACAGTTTTATTAGCCGAAGCCGGGGATATTGTTGGCGTACAGCCGGTGGTAACACGTTTACTGGAGGGACCTCCCTCGCAGTTTACTATTGCCCTAGGTGTTTTCCGTTTTTCCCCACGAACAGGAGTAGGTGTGGGGCGAGAAATATTGGGGGTGGGGACACGGGAGAAACTCTCGTCGGCAGAGAAATCAAAGTCGCTGTCGAGGGTAGTCAGTTCGCGTTCGAATCTTATCTTTGGGTCAAGGGTTTCCGAGTTGTTAGTGGACGGGGTCGGGGGTGATGTAGCTCTTAATGCTGCATTCTCTTTCTCGAGAACAGCAATCTTGGCTACCGCGGCAGCGAATTCTGTCCTCAATGTCTCCAGAAGAGTCATCAAATCCTGATGAGGTTGATGCCCCAAGCTCTGAAGAGAAGAAAGGTCCATTTTTGCGAGGAATAAATGAAGAAAAGTGATGGACGCGGGAAAGCACAACGAGCGAGCAACAGGCAGAGAAGGAGCAGGTAAATAGAAACAAGTAGGAGTGCAGGAACAGTGAAAAGAACATAGGAAGGAAGAGGAAGATGAAAGATAAACATAATGAAACCTAAATGAGAACCAAAATTTCGGTACGAAACTGAAATGTAAAAGGTTACTAAGAAGCAGGTGAATAAAAACAAGTAGGAATGCAGGAAACAGAGAAAAGAAGATAGGAACAAGAAAAAGGAGGATGAAAGATAAACCTAATGAAACCTAAATGAGAACCAGAATTTCGGCACAAAACTGAAATGTAAAACGTTGCTAAGTAAATTAGAATAGAGATATTTGAAAAAGGGTAAAGAAAAATTAGTATTAATTTTATAGTTTTTAAAAACACGGGTTTCCACGTTTGTGTGGGAGGGATGTTTAAATGAAAAGGAGAGAAAATTAAATGAAATTGAAATTGAGAATGAAATGAAATTTAAATGGGGAAAAGTCGAATAGAGTTTGAATTATGATTATGACAAATAAAATACTTTAAATTTAGATAATAATAAATGAAATAATATAAGATACTCCTTGTGTACAAAGAAGCGCAATCCTGTCTGTCTTGTTTTTTTTATTTTTATTTTTTTAAATGACTGTTGAAGTCCGAGAAGTCCTCTTTTTCTTGGTTATCCTTTGTATGTTTGTTGTTTCTTTGTAACCACAACTGGCATAGTAATAATTTAAGTATTTTATTTTATTTGAAGATTCCAAGAAGCAGAAACAAGATTTTGTGTGCTTCAATTGGAATAGGATTCCGGGCAGTTGATAAGAATTTATTTGAATAAATTCCCGGAAGGAGAAACCATGAAATGCATTTAGAATATTTCATAATTTCATCGTTATAGGGAATTGAATCAATGCAGGACAAATGGACTTTCGTTTAAATTTGTCGTGCATATGATTCAATTGGATTGGGATGAGAGGTCCTTGGAAATTGAATCAATGTGCGACAAATTAGCTTTTGGTTTAACTTGTCGCTCATATGATTCACTATTGGAATTGGATTAGGATTATGGGTAATTGGAAAAGGGTAGTGATTTATGATCTCTACAATGTACTGATTACAAAGTCGAGCACGAGGGCTAGTCAAGCCGGTTCCTCTACTCTCAATAAACCAGACGCACAAGATTATCTAGCTCGCAACTTGTTGCTAAGCAAAAAAGTAAAATTACCGTTTATTTTTGATTTGATATCTTATGCATCGGAAGGTTCTAGTTCCTGATACGGCCTAACATGTGAAGCTATTTACAATACAAGAATTGATAAATAGAATTCAAAAATTGCTAACTCTATAACAAGCTGAACTTTTTCAATTTAATACACGAGTTTAGTGGGCTTAAAAGCATGAGAAAAATATGGTGAAACATTGCTTTTTTTTTAAACAAAACAACTTGGCCATATTTTTTTAAGGCATGTACGCATCCTAGTATTGATGAAGCTAAATGAGGAGTGTAAATCATCAGGCGCAACACTTTTCATTCCGTTGTCAGAACATAAGCGCAACGTACCCTTCTTATATCTTTCCTGAGGTCGTTATCACGGTCATTGCTAAACTGAATTTGGTAAATGTGTGGCGGGTTAGCATGGGCCATCACCCACATATGATCGTCGTTAGCAGAGGCTGACACCGAAAGAGTTAAATTGAGCCCATTCTCGGTCACTCTCACACATAGGTGGGCATGTAGGTATTTATGCCGCGGGTGTCTGCACGGACGCAGGTTTAGCACAATCCCACTGATGTAGAGGACGACGCACTAATCGCCAGGAAAAGACGGCGAAAATATTGTTCACGAAATTGTTCACCGAGCAAAGTCAAACACACGGGATTCCTTTTTAAATTCATTTTTATTTAAAATAAAATTGCTACCCAACAAGCTACTAATACATGGGATAGGTGTTTAGATGTTAATTATTCATTAACGTACAACACAACATAACGAATGTCAATTAATTATTACACGTACAGCTCAATATATCGAATGTCAATTAATTATTAACGCACAGCACAACATAACAATTATCAATTAATTATTAAGCATACAGCGCAACATAACGAGTGCCAATTAATTATTACACGTACAGCTCAATATATCGAATGTCACTTAATTATTAACGTACAGCACAACATAACAATTATCAATTAATTATTAAACATACAGCGCAATATATCGACACCTTGAATAACTCTTGAAAAACGTACTCCTACGAGGGATGAAATTTGACTCCGCGCTCTGGATGATAAAATCTGACTAACTTCAACTCCCACGTAGCTCAGCCAAACTAACCCAGCCTCTATGCCTGCGATGGGTTTCACGCACACCATCGCAGGAGAGAGAAAATCCTTCGACAATTTGACCAGTGTGAACCGATCCGCGTCTCATTGGAAGGTTCCATAGTGATATCGATACCTCTGGAAATGTATGTCTTCCTCCTGGAAGGAGGGACAAACGAACGCGCGTTGAATAAAGGAAAGAAACCTGCACCTGTGTAAACATAGATCGGGAACATTTCTATCATTACGATATATTGAATATACCGAATGGTATCTAATGGGCAAGCGCTCAAATGCCGCTTTGTTTGTACAGGCAAATGCAAATGCATTAGGATTGCTTATGCAGCCAATTCAAGATAATTGGATGCAGCTGCCTAGGCATCGACTTGCCTGACGTGATCGAGTGATCGCATGGGAAAAGCAAACACAGGAAGGTTTTAAAGAGCATGATTGACATGAATGTCGATAAGGGGACTGTGGGAGTTTTCCTAATGGTTGGGAATGGTCATGGGTGCCGATCAGAGGACACAAATATATTTTTAGGAAAAAAAAAAACTGCTTCTCAGCCAAAATCGGATGAAGGTTTGTTGCCACGGCAAGGTAGTAATCTTTGCCGTGGGTTTATGTTTTCAGGTGGGGAATGCTCTCATGCAGGTAAGTTGTTTGGAGAAATTGGTAGTGGGATATGGGGCTAAAGTGTTGCGTGGTTTTTCGGGCCCTGAAAAACCCCACCGGCATATGGCGGAATTTGCGTGAAGTTGACGTGATACTACGCGAGTCTGGTTCCTAGTAGAACGAAAAACACCAACTGGATTTTTCTTGCCAATAATGCATAATTCCAATGAAGATGAACGTACCTGGCGAGAGTACACCATTTATAGTTTGGGGCAGACTGATGATCAATGCAAACGTTCACCAGCGGAGAAATTTCATAGCGCGCACACATATCGTGACGGGCATTCGTAGTGTTAGCGTTGTAACATAATGTTTCACGAGCCAACAAGCAATCGAATCTCGGACGTTATTGGAAACGCATCTATCTAGTTATTTTACATCAAGTTTACCACATCAAAAACTGCCCACTGAGCCATAAATCGTACATCAATCCCTCTTTGTTTTATCCTTTGCTTTACTTTTGTATAAATGAGCACGAATCATTTGAGACATTTTCACCATCTAAGGCCAACGAACTCATTGCATATTTTGTATTGCAATTTTCTGGCCGTTTGTGACGTCAACTGACGAATCACCGAAAAGGTACTGACATCAACTTGGACGTATTTCTGAGCAATTTGGTCCCACGTGGGCAGCTTATAATAGTACATAATTTGTATTTTTTTCTATTTTAGTGAGAGCCCACTAAGGTCGGTTATTCTTCATAAGCCAGTTACTTAAAATACTTTCCCCGGTCGTACAAAGTACATTAAAGGAATTCCCCGTTCTCTTGATGATACAGAATTCCATTTCAGTGAGTTTTTAGCTCTGAGCATATGCCTCTAGATAGGACGACAATGTTTTATTTTCAATGCCAAATAAATGTCTCAGGTGGCTCAAAATAGCAGTTAGAACTACTGCGTGGGAAGCCTCGGTGTCTTCTTTACAAATTGAACTAATCCCCACAAAATAGGTCTGCGGAGACTCACTTTCAGTTAGGTTAATGCAAAAAAAATAATTCCCTGAGAAAAGAAGTTGAACTAATAACAATCGTACCGGACCCCCAAATAATTCTGTCCACAGTTTGTTGGGCTTTGGTCACGTTTCTGTCGGCAACCAGCGTGATAAGCCGATATCATGAGAGAAGAGCCATTAAGTTGTGGGAAACATAAAGGACTTAATTTTTAGTTCAACCAGGTGATAGAAGTTGTCGGGATTAGGATAACACTGCCAAAGATGACATTAGTCGTTGTTCTTCCTTTTCGGGAACTATTTATCCTCTCATGGGATTGAAATTTATTGGCTTTCGAGCGGATGAGAGGATAAATAATATTATCAGGACACCTTTGCAGTGGTGAGGGGGAGCTTCGGTATTGTGTGGTATTCTTCGGCTATCTAATGTTGGATGGTGGGCGTTTGCCCAATTTTTTGAGAGTTGTTAAGTATCTTTCCCTACGAGACTAAGCTTACATGACAAATGTTGTTGCGGTCGTATATTAACAGTTTATTGTTTGGCTATAAGATATTTACTCCTTGTCATGGTGTCCAACAAGAGGTTGCTTGACAGTGCCTCATGGGAATCACCTGTGCACTATGAGCCCGTAAACTGCGCCAGGAAACAGAAAAATTGGATTGTTATACTACATGCTAAGATATTGTGGGATCAATGCTTTGCTTTGGCGTAGTTTCTAGTCGTATCAAGGAAAAATAAGTTTGTGAATTAACAATTAAAGTAGAGAATTGTTTGCGTGTGTTTCTCGTAGGAACTAGACAGGACAATTTGAAATTAATTGGAGGAACCGATTTTATTTTTTAGTTCGACAACAATGACACTATAGTTTGTTACCCCACTGTTGTGGGCAGACAGCATCTTACATCTGGACGGCTGATAGTCTAGACAAGGTGGTTACAACTCCATTCCCCAAACTCAACTGAAATTTAGTTTAAGCGACTGAAAAAAACGTTCCTCTTTATGTTCTAACTGGTCAGTTTCGCATGCGAATAGAAATTCTTTTGCTTGAGGAGATGAAGTTAGATATTAGAAAGGTTATTGTTTTTTAATATTTGCACTTTCAAATACGAGAGGTGTTAAATATAGACAGATACTTCTGCTACGCACATTGAGATATGCGTCTGCAATAGGTAAGCATTTTCTGTATACATACCAAGTTTGGCGACGAAAGTATGCATAGCTTCGAATGAACTGCGCAATAAACCACTCGTGTAAAATTTCGCCTCTAAATCCTTTGCAGCCGTAGTTTTACTATAAGAACGGTAATCGTTGACATTTGTTTTGAGCTGGAGATATTAGTGTATTTGTGGGGGTTCTCTACATCACACGGAGAACCAACCCATAACCCTAACCTGCAAACATGCAAAAACCAATCCGCAATTCCATACATTCCTAACTCCGCAATAACTACATTCCAAAACCTTCAACAGAATATATTCTAATCATCCCCGCATTCATTTTCCCAAAATCGCGTTGGTTAACTTTCTACTTAAGTTATATTTTCTCTTTGCGACCAAGCAATCCTAATTTCCCCGAAAGTCATATGCTGTAACGAAATGCATATTCAAATCCATAATGGAGCATCAACCATCGCCACCAATTATACTAAGCCGTGCACATTTCCCCGAAATTACTTCGGTTAATATTTTAACCAAATGATATCCCTTGCTTGCACCCAAGCAATTCCTATTTCCCCCGAAAATTCACGCCCATACTTGCTCGCGTTCCCAAAGCCAATTTTCCCGGTACACCCAACCAACGGATCCAACATAGCTTATAGGGGAAGGATTCGCTGGAACTAAATTCTTAAGCAGGCATAGCAACTCGTCCACAAATTCTTAGTAATTGGTAGCGAGCTTACTTCTGCTATGATTCAGCCGCCACGACGCGACGAATAGATTTTTTTCCGTTTCTTCAGTCGAGTCACAGCAACCGCCGAGCGCGCATCCCTCCGCATCACCCCAGTCGAGATCCGTCCACCGCCGCGTCCGCACACAATAACTCGCATTTCAACCACCGCCATGGACGGTCACAATTTTACAAGGGAGTCGAGAGTTAGCCACAACCGGTATCGGCCGCGATCACCCACGTCCGGTGTCCACAGGCCAAAAATAAATGTTAACGTACAGCGGGCGAGTCGTGGAGTGCTTTCTTTCGGAGCAACGAATCAAACATTTTCAAATGGGATAGCCTGCGTGACTAGAGCGCCGAATGCGAGTGAATTAGACGAGCACGACGCTCATATAGTTTTACTTAAATCGTCTTATGAATAATCCTTATGTTTTGTTGAAACTAAGTGCCAACTTAAGATACTAACGAACCCGATCAAAGATAGCATTAAACGGGTTAATTTAATGAAACAATAAATGTGCTTGCGGTTCTATAAAAGCAGTCCACCAGAACAATTTTCAAATCTTATTGTCAGTTTCCTAATTAAGAAGAAAACAAATCTACTAGAAAAGTTGCTAATTAAGACGAAAGAAACAGTGTCAAAAATAAAGTATATGAATTACAAGCCAGCGTGTTTTATTTCTGCTATTTCCTCTGGTGCGATCGGTGCATTGTCCTTCACTGGCGTTAGGTAGGCAGTGTCCGAGTGAACAAATTGACGCTGGGGATAGGAGTGAACTTAGTGCCCGTGCGACACACCTACTCCTCACCCCCACATATTTATTGAACACCCATTGTACATTTAATAAAGTGGGTTTGTGAGTAGGACGATAGAATATATTCATAGCTAGGCCTTGTCGTAAGAGACGACTAAAGGACGTGTGGTAGGTGGGATCCCAATACCTTGTCGCCCGGTGAAATACCTCCTCATCAAGTTATAGGCTCCGTGAAATGGTCGGGAGAAATCCTTGGGCATCTTTCGGAGCTTGGCTGATGGACCGGCTTAAGTAAAGGGCGGTTTAGGAGATAGTCGGTGCCAAGGTGAGATGTCACCACGCTGTACATTCCACGATATCGACGGGAGAAATCTTTGAGTATATTTCGGATATATGGCTGATGGCCCAGACTGACACGAGGATAAGTCATGATGGTACTGTGGCGGTTCTTTAAAGCATTCCCCAAGAACCACCCATTCCCTTTCACCCGTCTCCCACTTCCTAATCAAGTCTTTCTACTTACCTGCAACGGGGCAGCGTAAGTTCCCCTGCAGCTTCATACCTGAAAGGAAACCTACCCGACGTATACATACATTCTGAACTTTTCTGGTTCATCTCCTATCGGCTCAGCTTGTCTTCAATTACCGATAAACAAACGCTGGCCAGCGTATTGCGGACACAGCTGCAATCGATGTACCTACATAATCGTATATCTTATCCTACCCTAAGGTCCGCCTTAGTGCGACCAATTCCCTAACCATTACCCAGTCATGCATTTGATTTGAGTATGAACGTGATTGTTTATTTACTCACGTTCATGTCCCACGAAGGCCCACCATCCAACCCGAACAAACAATCCATAGCCACCGTCGTCGAGTTTTCTGTGGACTTAACGTCCACGACCAATTTCCCCCGTTCTGCTTCAGAGCCATTTGGCTAAAGTAAACAGATTCCTAATCTCTGGTCGAGCTGTTGACACCAGTAGATATTGCCTACATCAGTATTTCCCCGGAATCTTAAGCAAATACAATGACGACCCATTTGTAACATAGGCACATCATGTGCATTATGCGTGCCACCATTTGACCTGTGAAATAGCGTTTATGTTTATTTTGAAACAAAAATATATTTCGTTCCCTGGCATACATCATCAACGATGTATGGGTACATCGCCGCAGCCCCTGATGATTGTGGATTTGTGTAATCAGGTGTCCGCCGATCAACGTCTTCATCGCAGGGCATCGAACCTGCCCTACACAGCAATGGAAATTATCATATATACCCTTTTTACGCGATCACCATTGGCTACAGTCAAGTGGATCCGTTTTGCTCTTCCTCTATCGATGCAATTCACGGCCATTGAATCTGGTGGATGTGAGTTGCATCGAGGAGTCAGATTTTATCCATAGCAGAGTGGGCATCAAGTAGCGAGACTCAAATTTCTACCGTCCAACGGGGCAGACATAAAAAGGTCGTCGCGATCCAGAGTCAGTTTATTACACGCGAGGAGGATAGTCGGGAACCTTAAGTTACATCTTTTTAACGTTTGATAAGAATTTCATCGATAAAAGTAGTTTGGTCGAGTCGTGATAAAGCGTCGCCAGTAAATTATTGTGCCATTGTTGAAAATCGTCGCCGCACGCGCAAGTAAGTATAGTACGGTTAAAAGCCTAGAGTTAAGGTTATACAATTAAAAGACCGAATCAATGTCAGTGTGTGCCGCCTCAGAACAATAATTAATAAAGTGGAACGATCATATACGATTAAACAACTGTGTGCGCCTTTGTTTTTAAATTCATCGGTGGATCAACTTTTCTGTGTTTTCCTGGAGAGTCAATTTAGTGCTTCCAATAGAGTCGTGAGGTATTGGACTGAACCTGCGTCCATGTCGACGCCTAGTCAAAATACCCACAGTATTTTCTGAGATAAAGAATTCCGGAGGTAAACTAATTCCCCATTTGCATCTCCGGGTAGGACTATGTGAGGGGGAACATCATGCAGACATTATGATAAATAACCGAACTATAGGAAATTCGTCATCGCATAATCGCACTCGTTCTTGAGGCTCTGTCGGCGTTCGGCTGATAACGGCATTTTGTTCTCGAAATTAAGAGAAAGTAACAAATAAAAAAGAGTATATATTAGGTGTACAAATAAAAAATTAGGAATTAATTGTGAAAAAACGATATGTAACGTTTTATTCAAAGTATTGTCCATTACTAGACACTACTTTTTCCCATCTTTGTGGCAGCATCCGGATACCACGTCGGAAGAACTCTTCATCTTCTGAGGATATCCACGAATCGTCCCATTTTTTGGTATCTTCATATGTTGTGAAGTGCTGCTCGGATAGACGATGTGCCTTAGATCGAAATAAGTGATAATCAGTAGGGGCAAGGCCTGGTGAATACGGCGGGTGGGGTAGGACTTCCCAATGAAGTGTTTCCAAATAGTTGTTCACCGGCACCGCAACATGCGGACGAGCATTATCATGGAGAAGAATAATTTTGTCATGTCTGTAGTAATGGGTGCGTTTTCCTCTGAGTGCTCCGCTCACTCTCATTAATCGTGTTCGGTAGAGAACTCCAGTGATGGTTTCACCCGGTTTCAGCAATTCATAATACACGACACCAACCTGATCCCACCAAATACACTGCATGCGTTTTTCCCATGAATATTCGGTTTTGCTGTTGATGTTGAAGCATGGGCAGGTGGTCCTGTGGGGTTTCTCTATACTACATGGAGAACCAACCCACCACCCCAAGCTAATTTCGAGTGCCGGATACCCGAGGCGATTATGCGAACACCTTGGATCTGTTTTTGACATCCGAACCGAACATTTATGCAGTGGAGATTACTGCGCCACTGAAAAACTCAAACCATTGCTTGGTATCTGTCGCGCGACCACTTGCATTTCAAACGAATAACCGACCTAAACAGCTTCGCCATGTATGGAGATATAGGGCTGCTAACTGGGACAATTTGCGAGATTTCTTCCCCTCCTTTCCATGGTCGGGGACGTGCTTTAGAGAATCCGATGTTAACTCATGCGGAGAGTCGGTCACAAGGATTATCCTTCTCGGGATGCAGATCTACATTCCGCATCCCATCAAATGAAGCTCATCTGATAAGGCTTAGTTTGATAAAAAATGCGAGCAGAGTACAGCGGCAAAACAATGGCGCTCTAATCGCAGTGAGCTGAATATCACGCATTTTTTTAGAATCAGAAACGCTGCAACTAGACATCGTGGTCACGCAGCCACTTGCATTTCAAACGAATAACTGACCTAAGCAGCTTCGCCATATATAAAGATATGGGGCTGCTCACTGGGATGATTTGCAGGATTTGTGTGCTTTGGAGATTCCGATGTTAACGCATGCGCGGAGTCGGTTACCGAGATTATTCTTCTCGGGATAGAGATCTACATTCCGCATTCCATCAAACGAAATTCATCTGATAAGCGTTGGCTTGATAAAAAATGCGAGCAGATTACAGTGGTAAAAAATAGAGGTTTAAACAATGGCGCTCCAATTCCACCGAGGTTAACAGAACGAATTTTGTTAGAATACGAAACGCGTGCAACTATGCACCACTTACAACGGTCATCATCAACATTTTGGAATCATCCGCGTAAAGCGAGATGAAGGAGTGATTAATGCAAGAGCCTATGTCGTTTATCATCATCATCATCATCATCATCATCATCGGCACTACAACCGGGATCTGGTCTTGGCCTTATTTAGCAAGTCTCTCCACCGGTACCCGGTCCATATCCGAGTCTTGTTAAATTGTCCATAATAGTTTGTTTTTCCGGGCAAGGTTATTAGCCTTGCGCCGAGCTTACAACGGTAGAGTGACCAATAAATGCAAGGGCTGCCATTAGTAACTTCCTTTCCTCCTCATTTCCTCGGTTAGTGACGGGCAGCAGGACGTTAGTCACAAATTCAAAGGATAAACTAATGTGTTTGTGAATTTATTTTCCGCATATTCAAACCTCGATGCTGATCTTTTGGAACCACCTGTGATCGCGCCGGTACGGTCTTCGATGCGGGATGTGTTACTCCGCCCGCGTACTATTTAACGTATTCTACGTGGACTGGACTGTAGGAAGGCAACCGGCCGGGACGGAATACTTGGAATGGTCTTCAGGAACTGTGCTTCAGGACTGTCGCTGGTTCTTGGCAGACTCTTTTGCTTATCTCATGCACGCAGGACATTTCCTACCTGCTGGAAAATCGCTCGAGTTCGGCCAATCCCGAAGAGGGGAAAAAAGTGTCTCCCACAAAATTACCGGGCGATAGCATTATTGTCTTTGTTATCTAAGATGATGGAAAAGGCCATCGATGCCGAGTTAATTAAGTACTTGGAGCCCAACGGACTTCTGAATGATCGTCGACGGCAGACCTTTTGACCCTTATAACCGATATATGGTATGGCCATCTGCGTTTGAGCGATATGGTGAGTCAAGGGCGGTCGTATTGGATATCTCCACGGCTTTTAACTGCGTCTGGCATGGGGCATTGCTAAGCAAAATTCGTTCATATGGACTTTCCCAGCAGCTTTGCGATTGGACGAAGAGCTTCCTCGAAAATCGATCGATCCGGGTTGTTGTGGACGGCGAGTGGTCGGATCTATATCCTGTTAATTCCGGCGTGTCTTAAGATTTTATTTTGGCTCCAACCTTGTTTTTGCTTCACATAAATGATTTCTAGAGAAAACCATTAAAACAACCAGCGCCAGTTTCCGTTTTAACCAAACTAAGTTATAACAAACAACAGGCAATAAAACAAAATGCACGTTCGCTTGCGCGCTATTGATCTTTATCTCTATCGGTTTCCCACGGAAAAAATCCTTGCCCATTCGGGTAAAGAAAACAACAGGCGCAATAAAAGCACTATTGATTTTTCTTTACCCAAAAACGGATCAGGCGGGAAAAAGGAGATATCCTTTTATCCGCCGGAGGAAACCAGATTTCGATCCTAAAGAAAAGAAAAAAAGAGAGAACCACTAACGATGGTTGGGACTACAGATTTTGGACCGAGATAAGGAGACGAGTCTAGAACGGATACGGGAGTTGATTTTTGAATCTCGACCGGGACGGCGAGTAACGAAGTTCTGGGTTTGGTGTGAGAACAAGTGGAGATACCTAGCAACAGAGTGAATGAACTAAAGTATATGCGACAGTTAAGTAAGATTAACCAAAACAAAGTTAAGGAACATAAGTTGGAATAAACTAAAGTGTGTGTGACTAGTAAGTAAAATTAACTAACACAAAGTTAGTAATATAAGTTTAAATAAACTAAAGTGTGTGTGACTAGTAAGTAAAATTAACTAACACAAAGTTAGTAATATAAGTTTAAATAAACTAAAGTGTGTGTAACAATGACTTAAGATCAACTGAAACTAAGTTAAGGAATATAAGTTTAAATAAACTGTAGGGTGTGTAACAATGACTTAAGATCAACCGAAACAAAGTTGAGGAAAATAAGTTTGAATGAACTAAAGTATATGTGATAAGCAAATAAGACTAACTGAAACAATGTTAAGGAACATAACTTTGAATAAACTAAAGTGTGTGTGATTAGTACTTAAGGTCGAAAAAAAAAATTTACGAAAGAAAGCTATGTGTTTAATTTCAAGAGGTATCCAACGTGTGTGTGGTGTTTAAAGTGTGCAGATATAAAAACATTACAGGTGTGAGTATGAGTGCAGGAGAGTGTAGGCGCTGAGTCGGGAGGCGTCAGGAGGGGTAAGGGAGGCGACGACGTTTGAAAGTGGGAGAGGTGAGATTGAAATCAAAGAACGCAGGGTGAGAGTTTGCCAACCCTTGCATTCGCATTTATTTAATAAGGAGTGCTTTCTCTGTTAATATTTATAATAGTTAACAATCTTCGTGGTAGTCTGGAAAAACTCGTAAGATTGTTTAAAGTGTTCTCCGGTATATTAATCCATGCTTCAAGAATTGTTTCTTTGAGTTGTTCCACGTTTTGGATTTCTGGCTTTTTCTGTACGTAAGCCGCCCTTGCCAGAGTCTGTGGCGGTCCCGCCAAACCCCACGGTTCGCTTTCCTAAAAAACACCCATAACTTCCATCCAATCATATCATTTCGCTAATGCAATCGCATTAGCACCTTAAATGCTTTACGCATCTAGGATTATCTAAGGTATAACCTAAGAAGTCCCTGTAAAAGAAAACTTACCTTCAGGCATCTCTTCGCATATAATTTCCTGTAAGATTGCTAACTACCTTTTCATGAAACCCAAAACCTATTCGGTACCTTCGGTTCCCAGGCAAATTTCAATTTCCCACACCTGCACCGCAATCTCCACCCAGCATACCTGGAACATTTCCTTTTACAAGGACATTTAATGCATACAACGCGTTAGATAAAATTCCTAGAAATAATTCTTTAAAATGCATATGGCATCATGAATCCCAAGCCAGTCGGCACCCTTTGTCTGTGCTAAAATCCTATGTCGGACAGCTTGTTTTTACAGATGACATAAACCATATTTTTACGCATGTAAACATGCATAAGATCCAACGTTTATTTTTCCACTAACAAACAATCTTCAATTTCTTTCCCTGCCGCAGCTAATTACCCGGCATATACAAAGGCATGCAGGGAATTCGTTCGGCCACCAATCCCATTAGCACCTTTTTTTCCCAACGTCGATAATAGCGACGACGCATCGCGTAAATAGTGAACCGCATTACCAACGGCGCGTTTGGTCATATCTCCCTTTTGTCTCTGCCTCCTGTCTGCTTCGTTTACCCATTGCCCTCGAGCACGTGTAAACAACTCAGATCTGATCGATCGCACACCTACCACCATGATCTTCATTGCAATATCTGGTTTCCTATTCCACCAAGAGAGAATTTACGTTTCTCTGGTGGTAGGTAAAAACGATATCCTTAGTGGAGAGGATACCTACCACGACACCACAAACTCACCCCATAAGCGAGTCATCAGGTGATGCAGTGACATTTGACAACGTTGAGTTCAAGGCAGTTATTACGGCACCAAGTTGAGAAGCTGTCGAGGTCCGTTTGGAGAAGTAAGGAGTCGAGAGGAGAGATGATCGTTTTGTAGAGTTTGGCGTCGTCCGCATAGAGGGAGATGGATGAGTATTTAATAATGGAGTCAACATCATTGATGGTAAGGATAAATAGGAGGGGACCTAGATGGCTGCCTTGCGGAACCCCTGACGTGGGAAGAAAAGGATTGGACAGGGAGGATCTGAATTTGACACGGTAGGATCGATCTTTCAGATAAGAAGATAACCACTTGATTAATAGGGGTTCGAAACCTAGGGAGGACAGCTTAAAAAGGATGGGATTATGGGAGATTTTATCAAAGGCCTTGCTGAAGTCGGTGGTGATTACATCGACTTCGTTGCCATTTTCTAAGGCACAGAGAGTATGGGATGAGAACTCGACCAGATTCGTTGTGGTCGACCTACTCGAAAGGAAACCATGCTGGTTGGATGAGATGATGAATTTACAACGGAAAGATAACGCGTTGTAAAGAATTCCTTTGAAAAGTTTGGAGATATGAGACAGTTTGGCGATGGGACGGTAGTTGCTTCGGCGAAGGGGCCGAGGGAGAAGTCGGGCAAGTCTATGAAATGAGACGGATTGGGTTCGAAGGAGATATCTGTGAAGGATTTATTGAAAAACGAAGCGAATAGATTGGCAGTAGTTAGGGGGTCGGTTGAAGTAGTCGCGCCGTAAGAAAGGGAGTTAGGATGGGCGTCGGATTTACGTTTGTAGTTTATGAAGTGGAAAAAAGATTTGGGGTCATTGATCAAAGTAGATTATGTTTTTGTGAGGTAGTTGGTGTAGAAGGAGTTGTAGAGCTCGGAAAATTTATAAAAAGAACCGAGATAGTTGGAGTAGTTTTGGAAGGAACGCGTTTTGAGGAAAATGTTCCACAAGTTATTTCTCTTGCTCCTAAGAGCGCGGAGTGTGCGGTTGTACCATGGCGGCGATGAAACCGATGGCCTGTGACAAGAATAGGGGACATATAAGGCGATGGCATAGAGAGTGGCAGTAGCTTCTTCTACCTCCAAATGATCAAAGCGAAACGCTGTTTTGCTAAGATGCTCATTTAAAAGGGGGGAGTTAGCTTTGTGGAAGTTGTATGAAAAGCTGTCATGAGGTAGAGAAGGATATATGGATGAGAGTCGCGGGGGGTGGTAATTATCAATGGTGGAGAGGGCGTGTGGACTAGGGGCAACTAAGGACTTGTGTGGGTTCGTTGTAAACACGAGGTCCAGATGTCTCCCCATATGATTTGGGACATTGCTTACTTGATGGAGGCATGAGTCGGTGAGACCGTTTATAAAAATACGTTCCTTGGAGCTAGTGGGGTTTGAGACGTAGAAGGCTTGTTCGTCGGCCAATGTCCATTGGAGATGGGGGAGGTTAAATCGCCAAGAACGACGATATCGTCTGTTGAGGTGCTTAACTCGGTTAGGTTATCTACCGCTTCTATTGCGAGTTCGTATGACACGCTGGGTCGCGAAGGAGATATATGGAAGCAGATAATGAAAAGAGACTTAGGGCGCTTGTCAATTTTTATTGCGACGTAGTCAAGATCCGGAGAAGAAGAGATGGCAATTAAAGGAAGAAGATGCTCTATAATTTCTCACAACACTGTAAAATGAAATTTGCGATGAAATTTCTAGAATTTCTCCACCAGTTACGAAAAATGTAATCGAAAGTAAGCTGAAACACTCCAAATCTTGTGTAGCTGTAGATGCGTGTCATTTATCCGATGCCATATTTCATACTTAAAAATGTGTAAAATGTTCGCTTCTGGCGCAAGACTAATAACCTTGCCCGGAAAAACAAATTATTATAGACAATTTAACAAGCCTCGGGACTAAATAAAGCCAAGACCAGATCCCGGTTGTAGTGCCGACGATGATGATGATGATGAAAATGTTCGCTTCATTGTAACCATCATTTAACGAGTTATCGATTTTTTAAGTCATTAAAATCCCGTGAAACCCTCTGCCGTTGAAAACTGCCTCATCTGTATCCAATGGCGATTATTGAGGAAAACATCGACTTCGTGAAGAAGATGGTGCTCGAAAATCGTTACTAGAGTAACTTCGGGTATTGTGATATGGTTGGGAAATGTGATATACCATCATATTTTCCGAAATAATCAATTCTCGACAAGAATTTTCTTGTCAACATGACGGCAATGGAAAAGAATACGTGCTGCAGTTTAAGGTGCGCTCGTGCTCATTGCGTTGTATGTCAGTGCATTGAAATTGTTTAAGGTGTACAGTCGACAGTTTTTTTGTGTGAGCTTTATGTTATATTTCAGCAAAAATTGGAGCAAAATTAAAAACTAAAGTAATACATTTTGTTTGTGTGTGAATAGAGCTGACAATATATTGAGTGAGTTTTTAATTCAGTGAAGTGCATTTTTAAAAAAATCTCTTGAGTGTTTTAAAAGCCACATCACATTATCCGCCAATTTTAATAAGGGGGGTTACAGAGATTTTTTAATTTTGTTGTAAATAGCTGCAGATTGGCTTACGCTGCAGGGTTCTGAAAACGAAATATAATTCGTAATGTATCAAAGAGCTATAATGAGTAGTGCGGCAAAAGCTATGTAATAAAAATACGAATAATTGTTAGAAAACAAATACCTATATCACAATACCCGAAGTTACTCTATAGCTTAAGAGAGCTGTCATAAGAACTGTCCATCTCTCATGAGTCAGGTCGTTAGTTTTTGTTGGTTTTGTTGTGGGTCGCAGTGTAGTGCTCCAAAAAGCCCTACTACCTTTTCCCCCCATTCCTACATCCAAATCCTAGCTATAATATGCTAAGACGTATAACCCTATCAAAACCCACAGTAACCCAAACATGATTCAAAATTCGCAATAAACGAATCCAATATTCGTTTATTGTTCTACATTTGCATCACCCAAATCCAAAATTCAGAGATCGTTATCTCTATCCAAAAATTTTTCATTGAGGAAAACAAACAAAAACTCAAAAGCAGATACATTCCCACATCTGCGCAATAGTTTCATAAGAATTCAAGAAATTGAATTCTTATCTAAAGTAAACACAACATCTCACTCGAAATATCGAGATTGTTGTACGAAAATGTGTATCTTTGGGATACAATTTTCGATTCGTTATCCTTTATAAAGGAATAGTTACGTGATCTCGTGGCCGCAGTTGAATATCGTCCGTTGTCCCTGAAGGAAAATATCCTGGAGAAGGGCGGATCTTAAATTCGAACAGAAATAAATAAAATATAAATACTAAAAGGAAAAATGAGCCTTGTTTTCATTTTCTGGTGAGTAAAGCATTGGTACTCCCACAAAGAGAATATTATTGAAGATCTGGAGTATCACCTGGCCCCCACGGAAACCAGCGGAGCGAAGACTGGGGCCAAATCAAGGACGTTGCACTTCCCTCTGGATCAGAGGAAGCACGGTAACGACCCCTTTGTAGGACAAGTTTTCAGGAGCGGTCTATTTTAAGAGATCGCCTTGTCCTTTTAAGGACCAGGAGACACGCTTCCTGAAACAAACCCCTACTAAATACAACAGCAGTACGAATTGCTCAAAAATAGCTGTATTTTGTTCAAATGGGGCGTCGAAAAATCTATCTTTGTGGGCGACTTTTTGACCAAAAAGGCTATGAAATAGCCAATTTTCTAAATAGGGCACCGAGTGACCCTTGCCTGTTTCTGAAACTCAGATAACTACTCCGTGGAATTACATTTCGATTCGATTGAACACATAACAGAAAATGTGATGAAAGAAGAAATATCCTATTGTTTTTATGGACTTAGTCTTGGTTATAATTTAACTTAGGGTACTATGGTAACAACTAAACTACTTATTGGAACATCATATTTTACCGAAGTGTATCCACTTATTGAACAACGGTCTTACATTTTCTCTTACTCTGTATTCAATAACATTTTATAAACTGCACCAAGTAGAGGAATCCCCTTATAGTTATTAAAATCCACCTTTTATCCTTTTTGCTATCACAATTTATAAAGAAAAAAAACCGAAACACTGTAGAGAGAATTTTCTCAATATTCACTGAGGCAAGTAATCTCTTTGTTCCTTCACTGCTAATATTCCCATTGAACTCTTTATCTAGGATGAGTTTCATATTTGACTTTATTGGAGTATCGCAAAGTATTATCCTTAAAGACGGTGTTATTCAAATACACAGTACTTTGTGCTCCATGGGCGATAGTTAAACGATTTTCATTCACTCGTTAACGTTCGCGAGAGCTGATCTTTGTTATTTGCTAAATTTCCGCCAAAAAGCTTTCAGTTACGAAGGATACCATGCTCCTCGTCATATGGAAAACACTCAACTCCTGCTGTGTGTTTCTTGTTTTTCATATTCGTTTTTATTTTGCCAGTGAATCGATTCAGCTTGTTCGTGAAAAATTCGGCAACTTATGGTTGTGTTCAGCTCTTGAGCTACAAGTACTCATTGTAACTTCATAAAACCGATTTACAACACCAAAAGCCCGTATTGAAGTACTCTCGCATACACTTTGTCTGCTCCCATTGACTGCCGTTTGCCCTTTGCTTTCCTCTGCTGTTTATTGTTTTCCTGAAATAATAATAACGATATTGAAAAACTTGTCTAATTGAGCGAAGAATTATGCCACCCACTGTATTGGTGTCATTCAGAATTAATTCTTTTGACAGATGCATGTAAAGTAAACACTGTTGTTAAAAATTATGGCGCTACTTTTTTTTTTTGTTAAAAAGTAAAAAGTGGAGAACATATAATTAAATTTAAACACACTTACAGCCATAAACGGGATTTGTTACAAGTTAATCAATGGTACTTGATTTGTTTACGTGTTATATGCACCGAGTCAAAGCTCGTGTGTCCCTAGCTCATTGTGCTTTTCTCGTTTTTCGAATTATCCTTTTTTTTATTTCACTGTTTTCCCACTTCCATTATCTACTTCAATGAGGACTTGTTGTGTATGTTTGCTTTGTTGTTGTTTATGATATATTTTGTGTCGTTTCCCATGGACATTGTGCGCTGCTTATATTTTCGATGCGTTCCTCTCAAAGAGAATTATCCTGTATTGGGTCGAATGGAGCGCACCAAGTGAAATGCTCTCACTGATCCTTGAGAATAGAAGGGGAAGGATGAAAATTATATGGACAAGGACACGGTCGACTGTTTGATTGTGTGTGCGTGGTTTACAGTGTGTACGAGAGATGGACGAGAGTACGACAGGGAAGGTTTAGATACGGGGGCAGTATGGCAAATACAGTCTTGGGGCTTTTAGAGATATGTGCACTTTTGAGATGGGTGTTGGATGGAGATATATCGGAAAATAGAAACAGAAAGCATAGGAAAAAAATTGTAATTTCCTTGGGGTTGTGTTCGTTTTACTTGGTCTTCGGCAGAATAGACGATGGGAGCTAACTCTCAATAGTAGTTGCTGTAGATGGAGCAATGGAAGTACTAGAAGAAGAACCATTTTGGAATATATATGTATTCCTAGAATGTAGGGCAGGATGATATTAGGATAAGAAAACAATTCTTTGAGATTGGAGCACGATCTGAGTGGTGGCAATGGTACTAGCGCTGGTTTGGATGCTGGTTCTGCTGCTGATTCTGTTGCATGTGGATAAAAGGATACGAGTATTTCTTCTTCTTTGTTGCGGGAGGTTATTGCTTTCGTTTTATTCTTCTTCGAACGTTGAATGTTTTTCCTTTTTATATACATAGATGTATATACATATAGACATATATGAGTAGATATATATATATATATATATATATATATATATATATATATATATTTCTATCTATCTATATACATATATATATTTTCGTTTTTAAGTGGATTGTAAAATACAGAAGAATTGGTTTCTGTAATTTCTTTCTTCTCATTTTTTGGTAGAGCAAACTGCAACTACGAATTGGTTCCGAGAAACGAGGGCATTTGCATATAGACTTAGCAGTTTGGCGATATAAACGCCATTGGAAAGATCTGAAATTGGATTTAATTAAATTTTCACAAGATATCTACCTAGATTTGGCAGTTTAAATGGAATTATTTCGTTTGGGATATTGGTTGAATAAGAACAGATGGCTTGTGTTTCAGTGATAGAGGTGGGATTTTATGATTGCTGCATTCTCTATTAATGGATGGGTGCTATCCGAAAGACTGTTGAACTCGTTTTATACAAAAGAAATATCTGCCTTTCGGGTGTATGTATGTTTGGTCTTTGGTGTTTTGGATTTATTGGGATTACAAGGAAAATAGATGACATTATTAATGACTGAGGATGTTTTGTAGGTGATTTATCAAGGACATCGTCTATGGATAAAGTTTACTTGACCGAACATACTTTGAATCGAATGAATTGGAGAACAATTGTACCCGAGCTTAAGAATCGAAATCTAAATTTATTGTCGCATGAGGTTTATGGAGCAACCGTGATCAGGAATGGTTGTAAATAAAGGAGACTGTATGATTTAGGAACTATAATGTGGTGGTTTTAATGTTATGGTCGCTTACAAGGCTTTATTGTTACCCTTTAAATGACGAAGTATAATTGTATGTGATGGAATGTGGGATGTATCGTAAAAGCGAGGAGGCACAGTCATAAAATTAGGTGAAGACATTAGCATATTTGCTATGTTATAACAGCTATCTCAAGGAATCACACAGATAAGGTAACATTGTTAGAAATATATTTCATATGGGGTTAACCTATAGGCTGATTTATTTGCTTGCCTAAGATGAGCGGTAAGTAGGTTGGAAAGTGTAGCAAATTGTTGGATATTTAAGAATGAAGAAACTCGGGTGTTGTCGCACAAAAATTGAAGGGTGGTACCCTAATTCCTTATTTGCATGGCAGATTTATGATAAACCACTTGATTTAAGCGTTGTTTTGGCAATAGTATTTTTTTACGTCAATTTATAGGAATAATTCCCTTTTGGATGATTCTATATATCGCGTTTTCCAATAGGAACTTGACAACTTTGAATTTAATTTGTGAACGCACCCTTTCACTAATCATCGAACTGTCACTGTCAATTTATTCAGTAAACTCAACATTTGCATCATGGTTAAGTACACGAACGAACAACGTCTGCAAATTATAAAAATTTACAACCGAAATTTGGAGTCGGTGACCCCGCAACTTTAAGAGCGTTAACTCCAATTTTCGGTCGTAATTCTCGCCCTAGTAGACAGGCAATAACAAGTTTAGTGCAAAAATTTGAGTCTACATATTCGTTGTGTGATGTTGCCGTTCCAGTGAGACAACGGGTTGGTCGAAGTGTCGAAAATATCGCTGCCGTTCAGGCGTCCGTAGCAAACGATCCAAATCAGTCAATTCCACGCCGTTCTCAAGAATTGGGCATCGCCCAAACCACTTTATGGAGAATTTTGCGTAAGGATCTTGGTTTACACCCATACAAGATCAAGCTGACTCAAGAATTGAAGCCAATGGAGCATTTGAAGCGACGTACGTTCTCCGATTGGGCTCTGGAAAAGATGCGCCAAGAGGATGAATTTCATCGCAAAATCATCTTCAGTGTCGAAGCTCATTTTTGGCTCAATGAGTTTGTGGGAATATTTTGGTTAGTGCACCGGCATGGGCGCTCGATTCACCAAACTTCCACAATTCCAAAGCCACGGTTCACTAGTAATTGTTCACGACAAGGGCAAAACCTCAGAACGAAGTGAGAAACAACAAAAACACTCTGACGTTATTGAACATAATTTCTTTATTATTCAAAATACAAACGGTTCGTACGAACAATGTGACATACATTGACGATCTTAAGAGATTACACACAACAATGGCGCTCTTATTTTACAATGTATATTACAGTACTTGTTACACTTTCAAATGTTAATAAATTCACAATTAACCAAAGTTCAAACTGTTCGCGTGAACGATGTGACCCAAATTGATAATCTTATTGGGTTACACAGCACAATGACACTCTATTTTACAATGTTTGTTACCGTAGTTGTTACACCCGCATATGCTCATAAATTCGCCTAACACACGACGGTTATAACCACTCAAGAAACGATAACTGGATCTGCGCGCAACTCATAGATTCCACTTAGGATGAAACTCCACCCTGATCACAAGACCTTGGGACGTGTGTCCGGCTGAACGGTAAAAATCTGACTCCACGATGCAATTCACATCCATCAGATTCGATGGGCGCGAATTGATAGGGGAGGATTCTATATGTGTCCGTATAGGACAAGTACGATGCCCTGCGATGAGGGCGATGATCGGCGGACACCTGATTAAACAGACGTACAATCATCGGGGGCTGCGGCGATCCACCCATACATCGTTGATGACGTATACCGGGGATTGAAATAGAATCTTGTTTCAAAGTAAACACAAACTCTGTTTCACAGATCAAATGGTGGCACACATGATGTAAATGATGTGCCTATGATACAAGGGGTCGTCATGGTATTTGCCTAAGATTCCTTGGAAACACCGATGTAGGCAATATCCAATCTAGCCGTATGGCTCCGGTGCACAAGGAGGCAAATTATTTTGTTGACATAAGTCAGCAGAAACCTCGTCGACGGCGGCAAAGGGCCAGGCTGGATGGCTGTATGTTTGATTAATATGCGGGTAAGTAAAACGCACACAGTGAGATACTGTGTGTTTACTTTAGGTTTTCAGGCAGGTCATCATAGGTATGGCATGGGTAAGGTTACTTAAACAATGTTCTCATCCATGCCCAAATTCATGATCGGTTGATAGCCGACAAAGGAAATTGGTCGCAAGTGTTGCGAACATCGGGACTGGGGCAATAAATGGTTATGAACCGTAGTAAAACCCATCGGCTACAACTGTGTCAAGAATTACGCTGGCCAGCGTGTATTTATCTATTACAATTGCTGACAAGCCGAGCCGATGGAGATATGGTACGGTTCATATAATAATTCAATGTGATGCATGCCTTGATGAGGTTTAACTTTTAGGTGAAAGTTATTTGTAAGAAAGCTTACACTGCTCGAATGCAGGTAAGTATAGGGTTTGCATGCAAAGAGGAAGATGGTTAATTTAAGAAGATGGGCGGTTCTTTGGGAATGTATTAAAGAACCGCCACGGGCTCGTCAATAAGCAAAACATGCGTTATTTGTCGGGTGAAAATCCACATGTGCTTCATGAATCACCACTTCATCCACAAAAAATAACTGTTTGGTGCGGTTTGCATGCCGGCGGCGTCATTGGGCCATATTTTTTCGCCGACGATAACGATCGTCACGGTACTGTGAATGGCCATCGTTATCGAGCCATGATTACCGATTATTTTTGGCCCGAATTGGAAGATATGGACTTGGGCGACATGCGGTTTCGACAGGACGGTGCCACAAGCCACACAGCACACGATACAATCGATTTATTGAAGAGTAAGTTTGATGAGCGTGTTATCTCCAGAAATGGGCCAGTCGGTTGGCCGCCTCGTTCGTGCGATTTAACGCCTCTAGACTATTTTCTTTGGGGCTACGTCAAGTCATTGGTCTAGGCCAACAAGCCGACGACGTTGGAAGACCTCAGAGCCAACATTGAACACGAAATAGCGGTCGTTTCGGCCGAAATGTGTGGCCGAGTCATCGAAAGTTGGGTCTAACGAATCGACCCCTGCAAACGTGCCCGTGGTGGTCATATGAACGAAGTCGAGTTTCATTCATAAATGTTTTGATTGTACTTCACGCTGATAATAATGTTTTTGAAATATCTCAAATGGTTTGAATTTTAATTAAAAAAGTTGTCAAGTCCCTATTGGAAACCCCATTACATATAGTGACTTCATCCAGAAGAAGAGAACACACGCACATACAATCGCACAGAGGCTTCATACCAAAATTCCTTTTCATTCCACTTTTTTTTTAGTGTACTCGTACACTTTCGACTTGTTGGTTAGACTAAAAATGTTTAAACTCTAGCTCACTTACATTAAATCTTAACTTACTGGCTACCATCATCATCATCATCATCGGCACTACAACCGGGAACCAGGCTTGTTTAATTTTCCATAATGATTTGTTTTTCCGGGCAAGGTCATTAGTCTTGCGCCAGAGGCTCTCCGACGGGGAATCGAACCCCTTACTTACTGGCTATCACTGTGACTTAAACGTAACGTCGTTCGTTTAAGTTTAGTGGGACAACCACCCCATGTATTGGCTTAATTCAAACAACATAATTACCTACATCTAAAGTATATTTAAATTACAAACTAGACAGCTTAAGAACTACATTAACTAGGCTTAACTTAACCAGGACAAAATAAGAAGGAAGGAGAGGGGGCAGGTTATAGTCGAGTGTAGAAGCGCCGCTTAAGATTGGTGGTGCGATATATATTCTTGCACCTGACCACCATGGTATTTCTATTTTTTTTTAAATTTTCTCAGGAATGGCGAATTTGTGGCGTCGAATTAGCGGCTTGACAAGTTCCCGGACAACTGTTATGAAATTTAAAGTGTTGTTCTTTAAAGAACAAATCTATTTCAAACACATTTGGTTTGGCTTTCTCCGCCGTGCTTTCGAATTGTACCGGGATGATTAATTATAATTTTCGTTAATCATTCAGCTTACGAATTGGAAGAGCTATACCGCAAACTTATAATAGTGAGAGTAATCAGGTCGGGAAGATTAAGATAGGCCGGACATGTGGTGAGAATGGGCAGGGGTAGGACCGTGCGTAATGGGAAAGAGCCTGGTAGGACGGCCACGGAGGAGATGGGAGGACAATGTTAGGTTTGACCTTGAGGAAATCGGATCGGATGGCCAAGCGTGGAACGAGAGTACACAGGGCAGAGAACGATGGCGTAGCCGAGTTGATGATGTCATGAACTTCCGGGTTCCTATAGGCCAATAAATAGTAGTGAATCATTCAGTTTAGTAACTTATGTTTTAATAGATGTAATATAATAATATAATAATAGATGTTAATTTCTTTAATTTATTGGGGGCTATACCATTAGACTCAGCCGCAAGACTAATCACCTTGCCGAGAAAAGACAAATCAGTATGGAAAATTTAACAAGCCTCAGGACTTGCTAAATAAGGCCAAGACCGGTTCCCGGTTGTAGTGCCGATGATGATGATGATAACATTAGACACCAAGCTGACTCACTTTGATATTTAAATTTTATCTCATTTTAATTATAGACTTAGTTGTTGGCGTCGACACTATCGGACGGTAACGGTGTAACTGATTTTGATATCAAAATATTAGCTTATTTTATATTAATAGTCTTGTTGTTGGCATCGACACTATGGGACGCCAACCCCGTAACTGATTTTGATATTAAAATATAATTTTATTTTATATTAATATTTTATATTAATATTCCAGTATGGACGCCAATTCATAGATATTTTTACACAAACGCGACAACAAACGGGGATTTTGGAGTAGCTTTAAATATGAGAGCGTAGGGTGAGGAAGTGTATAAGGTAAGCAGGTATTAATGTGGATTTATCTTAATTGACTGGACATGGCAACGACGAGGAAACACATGACCAAGGAAAACATGTTACATTCGTCTAGTTTAATTGTGTAGAGAGTCCATTTGAGTAACGACCGTGATAATACCTACAAAAGAGAGATAGACATGATCGGTTTTAACGACGGAATTGATGAACTTACGGCTTGGCCCCCAATAAGTTTCACTGCTCATTTTCGCGTCCTATCGTGTGCGTGTAGCGCAGTTTTGGTTGCACCAATTTTTCAGCACCAATAACGCCATGTAATGGCTATTGATGGTTTTTCCCTTTCCAAGGAGTCGCCTCGCAGCAATCCCACATGGGCAGTCACGGGAGACAAGCAAAAAGTTCGACACTGATAAACTGAAAGACCTACGCAAAAGGGCTGAATATCAAGACGAGCTAACGAATAGATTTAGCATTCTAGAGAATGTGAGCAGTGAGGAAGAGGAAGCTAATAGTGTGAACACTAAATGGACATCGATCAGAGACACAATCAAACTAACAGCCCAAAAGGTATTAGGATTTAAGAAAACAATTAAGTCCAAACCTTGGTTTGACGATGAGTGCAGGGCGAAGATCGAAGAACGTAAACGCCTCAGAGTGATCCACTTAGAAAGATATGATGAAGTCAACGCAGAAAGATACGCGACAATTCGGAGAGAGACAATGAGGCTCTTCAAACGCAAAAAACGCGAATGGGAGAAGACTAGGATCGAAAAAATCCTAGAAAATTCTAGGGCAAAGAACATCAGGGGTATGTATGTCGGCATAAATTCAATTAGAAATGGCTACCGAGGAAGAGCCAAAATAATTCGAGACGCAAACGGCTGTCTGGTCACAGAAACAAACAATGTCGTGACAAGATGGAAGCAGTACTTTGAAAACCTGCTTAATGTACGCACCCATCAACCACAGATAAATGTACCAAGCGTACATACAGCTGAGCCTCAGATCCCAGAGCCGTCTCTCAACGAAGTTGTAGACGCAATAAATCGATTGAAAATCAACAAGGCTCCCGGAGTCGACTGCATACCGGCAGAGCTTGTGAAGCATGGAGGAGAGGCAACCGCTCGAAAGATCCACCAGCTCATCCAAACAATATGGGATAAGGAAGTCACTCCGGAAGAATGGAAAACCTCAATAGTCATCCCCATTTTCAAAAAAGGCGACAGATCTGACTGTGAAAACTACAGAGGAATATCATTGCTCCCAACCGCATACAAAATATTAACAAATTGTCATTCTGGCGAGAATCACACCTTACGCAGAAGAGATACTGGGAGACTACCAATGTGGATTCCGTAGGAACCGGTCAACAAGCGACCAAATGTTCACAATAAGACAACTGCTGGAAAAGAAGTGGGAATACGGAGAGACGGTTCACCAACTGTTCGTTGACTTCAAAAAAGCCTACGACTCAGTCGCAAGGCAGAGACTCTACCATATTCTAGTTGAGCTGGGAGTCCCAAAAAATATGCCGCGCTCATTCAAATTTGCATGAACGAAAACAAAGGGCGAGTTAGAATAGAAAACCGCCTCTCAGAACCATTTGAAATCCGGGACGGACTAAAGCAGGGAGATGGTCTATCACCGTGTCTCTTTAACCTTGTGCTCGAGTATGTCATCAGAAAGGTACAAGACGACAACATGGCCGGATCATCCCTGAACGGGGTCACACAAGTGCTCGCATATGCGGATGACATCGCCGTTCTGGGCGATAATCTAGAGACTGTTAGTAAAAACTGTGAAATCATCATGCAAGCGGCAGAAGAGGTGGGCCTAGAAATAAATGAAGACAAAACAAAATACATGATTACGGCGAGAGCAGGTGAGTCTCAGAGAACACATATAAACGTCAGAGGTAAGATCTTTGAAAAAGTTAAAGAATTTAAATATCTGGGAACGATACTGACGGCCAGTAACGAAATGTCGAAGGAAATTAACAAGAGACTGCATTCCGGCAACGCGAGTTGGCACGCAGTCAGTAAACTGCTGAAATCCAGACTGCTATCACGTAACATAAAGCTCCGTGTCTATAGAACCATAATCATGTCAATTGTTCTATATGGATGCGAAACATGGGCTCTCACAAAACGGGAAGAAAACAAATTCCGTCTATTCGAGAATAAAGTTTTGAGAGGCATCTTTGGAGGTAAATATGACGAAGAGGCAGGACAATGGAGGAGACTCCATAACCACGAATTGGAAGAACTATATCGCAAACCTACAATAGTGAGAGTAATCAAGTCGCGAAGATTAAGATGGGCCGGACACGTGGCGCGAATGGGGAACGATAGGACCGTGCATAGAATTCTTGACGGTAGACCAACGGGAAAGAGACCGGTAGGACGGCCGCGACGGAGATGGGAGGACAATGTTAGGTTTGACCTTGAGGAGATCGGATCGAATGGTCAAGCGTGGAAGGAGAGTGCCCAGGACAGGGAAGGATGGCGAAGCCGAGTCGGTGAGGTCATGAACTTCCGGGTTCCTACAGGCCAATAAATAATAATAATAATAATAATAATAATAAAGGTCATCATCATCATCGGCACTACAACCGGGATCCGGTCTTGGGGCCATTTAACAAGTCTGGTTCGTGTTAAAGTTTCCATAATAATTTGTTTTTCCGGGCAAGGTTATTAGCCTTCCAAGGTAGTCAATGAATATTATTCCCTTAACATCCCAAAATGCATGTACTTTACCGGCAGACTGTGGTGTCTTCGGGCGACTTCCACCGGCTGCTCTCCACTCAACTGAGTGCCGATTTGATCCCGGAGTGAAGTGGTGAATCGATGTTTCATCCATTGTCTAATACCGACGCAATAAATCCTTTTTATTTCGGGTAAACAGTGCAAAAGCTCCTCAATAGTATACTGGTTAGTATACCCGCCTGTCACGCGGGAGACCGGGGTTCGATTCCTCGTCGGGGAGCCTCTGGCGCAAGACTAATGACCTTGCCCGGAAAAAAACAAATCATTATGGAAAATTTAACAAGCCTCAGGACTTGCTAAATAAGGCCAAGACCGGTTCTAGGTTGTAGTGCCGATGATGATGATGATGATGAAACAGTGCAAAAACGCGGTCGATTAATCGATACGTTGTTGTTCTTATTACAAACGCGGCACCCATTTGAAAAAAAGCTTTTTCATGGTCAAATTTTTATGCAAAATAGTAAAAACACTGCCAATTGATTACTTCATGATCTCAGCTATCTGGCGCACTTTCATTTTTCGATCTTCCATCACGATTGGTTAATGTTTTCTTGAGTCACTGCTTTATTTGGACGACCAGAGCGCTCCATGTCATTTGTGTTCGTACGACCTCGTTTTAAATTGGCGTACCACCGACAAATGATTGGCTTTAAAGGATAACACTTTTTAAGCCATTGCTGGACGGTATTTTTCACACCAAAAATTTTTCGTCAACCCACAATGTTTTATCAACACCCGAAACTAGATTTTTTCATTGTTTTCAATATTGTAAAAAAAGCGTTACTTAAATATTTATAGCTCAGTTTGTTATGGTCCGATTGTCATGAAATTTTGATACATATCGTTTGAAGGTTGGTACTTCCTAAAAGTTTTATTATAGGAGCCATTTTTGAGCTAGTCTCGGGACCTATTGAACGATGTATTATAACTATATCAAAAAGACAGAATCATTACCCAAACCCACAGTCATATGAACACACGATTGAAGCCTGTTTAACTATTTCACCATTGATGCAATTCACTAAAACTCCATACAAGGCCAAATTTAAAAAAGCAGGTGAACACAATAGTACATAGTTCTCACGGTCAAAACAGTTTTAAGGGTTATAGAATTTGTCATTCGCGACAGGTACCAGTAAAAAGCAATTTTCAATTTTCACAATATTGACCTCGTGTTAGCGATGCTTAAACCAATATTGGTTGTCCATTCAAATGTTCAGAGCGGCAATCGCTTGTGTATTTGCTAAGGCTTTTCGGTTATCCACAAACATATGGGTATCATTCAAAATATCCTGGCATTCCCCCTGCAATGCGGAAAGTCCTTGCACGCGGTGGTGTGCAAAATACGTCCTCCTTTTTCGATTCACTCTATAATATAACAGAAAGCAATCACTTTAGAGAGACATAATACTCCTCTATTCATCGACGACCAAACTGCAGGATTTCTTGATTTTTCTTCTTCGTTTTCGGTATTCTCGATATCCTTTGTCAGGCTACAGTGAGTAATTTGGTCGACTGATCATAACTGTGTGCATGCAAGCTTATGCTTCACTAAAGCTGTGCTCCCATAAAAGATGAATTCGCCTCAAACATTTTTTTAAATGGCGAACGATATCAGCAGAAATAAAAGACCAAAAATATGTTCAAAAAATTGTTCTTTTGAAATTCAATCGTTTTGTGCACGTGATGCGGATGGAAATCCTGTCAAGAGGCAATCAATGGCGCTAAGTAGTAGAAATGCAAAGGCCCTCAGCAACACTGCAAATAGATCCGCACCGTATAAGATGAATGCTAATTAGCTGTGCAAACAAGTGGGTGACAACACAATCCTGTGGGTTTTCCAAGGTGAAATAGAGGGAAAAAGAATCGAGGATATTTTCAGTATGGAAATCATTCCTTTGCAGTTGATTCTAGATTATCGATTGGGAGCACATTTTGAGTATATTATCCTCTCTTGTTGACGTTTTGATTCCGCCTTATTTTCATAAGTAATTAAAGAATGTCGGTGCTATTTGCCGCATTGCTTATCATCCGTTTCGAGCGAATGGGAAGGTATTTATAGTAAGTAAAATAAGTATCGACAATTGGACAACAAATTTGAAAAACCATGGGGGATATCTAAGAGAGTGGAACTAACAACGGGTCTGGCTTACCGATGCCTTCCGTTGCATACATTATAATGGAGGGGTTGACACTGGTTATCAGTTTCCTTATATGGGACCGGGGTACACCAACAATGGGCAGCAGTTTCATCAAAACTTTGCATAATTTTGCCGTTTTATCACTCGTTTTCCTCAGGTCAATCTGTTGTCGAGTATAACACCAACATATTTAAAAGAGGGATTGGATCAGATTGTTTGTCCTTCCATTTCCAATTAGGAATACGCCCCCGCCCCCCGCCCCGGGGTCTTGTTTTGTTTTTAACAACCATTACAGCCAAGGGCACCTCTTCGGTGGTCACGGGAGGTATTTCTCTTTCAGTGATGTTCGCAGCGGGCTATGCGTCGAATTGTCAAAGTGGGTCTTCGAGTATATCATCGAGCAGTTCCTCATCGAGGTCCTTCTCTTTCCACCCATTTTTCTGTACTTTCTTCGCCAATCTGCCAGTGATGAATCCCCTTTGTGGTAGTTGTTGGTATATTACGGCTTGATAGTCACTATGGGTGTAGGTGTCCAAAAGTCGCCACTCCATATGGAGCTGGCAAATGTGATGTCAACTTTGGACCGGCCTCTCTCAATTACGAAGGTGCCATTGTGGCGGTTCAGCCAAACCCCACTGTACACTTACCCGAAGAACCCCCATAGCTACAACCCAGCCGTCATAACTTTCTGCTAATGCAATCGCATTAAGCACCTGTAAATGCTTCACGCAACAAAAACCAAATGTATATAGCTGAAAGCTTCTGGAAAATGATTCTTACCTTCATTCATTAATTCGAATTAAAAATTCCCTATAAGAATTCTCTCCAAACTTATAAATTCCCTGAAAGAAAACTCATCGGTTTACATATAATGCAACCGCGTAAGCAGGGAATCTTAACCTTGAGTTGGCTATTCCCAGCCTCAACATGTGTACAATAAATTTACCTACATACACATTGACTGGCGACCCTTTTACCCAACGATAAACAGTCCAACGCAGCTGCATATAATTATCGCCATAGACGCTGAAACTAATTCCCTAGCATGTACCACGTACAAACAAAAGAACGCTGTCCTTCAGCAGGCATTCTGGCGATACGGTAAACAATTCAAACCATTCAAGTATTCCAAATGCATCTACCATCTAGTGAGTTCCAACTTGTTTACTCAGTTGAACTCTCAGATCATAAATTCCCTTTGTCCTACATATTCCTGGATCCGTTTACCATTGACCTTCTCACATAAGCAAACACAAACCCAATTAGCATCCAATGAGATTCGGCTTGTTTGCTTAGCCGAACTCACATCTCATGGATGCACATTATGCCCTTTCTTTGTTTCAGTTTCGTTCTCATGGCTTTGTCCCATGAATGAACCAATGTACACACACACATGTGTACCACCATGATCTTTATTACGAGATCTGGCTCTCAGTTCCACGGAGAGAGACTTTACGTCTTTCTTGTGGTAAGTAAAAACATATCCTTAGCGGTGAGGATATCCACCACCACCGAATTGAGGGTGAATCAAGATCCAGATTCCAACCCTCGATTGAGTCGTTTTTTAACATCCAGCCACGCTTGTCGGTTTTTCTCCTGCTCCCCGTGGCGCCGCGGGGACGCATCAGTCCCAGAGTCTTATTCAACCGAGTTTCCGAGTCCTTTATTCTATGTGCCGAACCAGATTGTTCTCCTTTTCGTGATTCATAACTTGAGAAAGGAAAGAAAAGTGTTGCGTTTTGTTGCTTTGGAAGTGTCAGTTCTTTTCACGGTCAAAATTGAAATATAGTGAAAAGAGAATGTGCTCAAGGATATGCGACACCGAGTACGCAAAATTGAAGAGGAAACAAAGGATTCAATGAATCGGAAATGTGAAAGACCAATATTATACATACATTTTGTGGATTATAACGTGGGAAATATTTTAATTGTTTTGTGTTTTGAAAATAAAACACCTTTATAACGTAACTCCCAGTGTTTCATTCTCTCCTGTGATTGATGTTTTCTGTTTCCCTCGGCGACCATTAGTTTGTATTTGGTGCAACGTTTAGTGGATGATGGAGGAAGGAAGTGAACCTAGTGCCTGTGTCCGGTATATACTTCTTCCCCACACCATCAACACCATCATTAAATAGCACCACATCTAGGACTGGGAAGGCTTCGAGTCGTGCCCTGCCTCTACTGTTGGTCTTGGTGTTTCCCCATTATACCGCCCAACCGTTGAAATGTTGAAATGTCCAGGAATTATAGGGGGCTCGTAGCTCTTGCTTCTTGTGTTACACTGTCCAAATAACATTGGAATTCTTCTATTTCCTACCTTAGTGAAGCGTAAGTACAGCGGAAATGAATTCCTCTAATCTTAGCATAGACGAATCCTTCCTACCACTGGATACTTCTGTGTTCTATGGGGGAATTTCCAGATGGCCGCTGTTTCGCTGCTGTCTTCTTTCCATGTAATTGTACTAGTGCCAGCCATATTGTACTCTTCATTGATGAGCACCCTATTCTTTACCCGTTTGGGAAAGGAGGTCTTGTGGGGATCCACAATGGTTTAGGTTAATTTGAATACACTTAAACTTGTTCATTTTTATTCAAAGGATTGCCCATCATTTTGTAAAATGCTCGGCACTTGTAATTCCCTGTTGAGTGTTCGTTCCCGCGTTCGCATTCTGATTCGCAGAACATGCATTTGGATTGTGCTTTACAGTTCATCGCTTTGTGGCCTTTTCACCGCATTTCAGTTGTTCAAACGTTCTTCTTCGGATTTGTAGGATTTCGCGATACATGTCCGTATTGCCAACATCTGAAACATCGTGTGGGTGTGATGTGTTCTCGTAGTCTGCATCCCATCTATCCGACCCGTAGGAAACCTGTAGCCAGCAACAGGCTAGCCTTTGCTCTGGGTAAGCAGATTATGGCAGCCTGCGTGCCATCTGGCTTTCTTTTTAAACTCCTTACCACTTCCTTTGGGATCACGTTCAGTGCCGGGAACTCTATAGACATCGTTATCAAGATTTCCTCCACAGTGGTAAGCTCATCTAAATCACTACACTCGACCGTGATTTCCTGTGACACGGCTTTCACACTAGCATCTTTCTTTAATAGTGGTGGCCTCTGGTGGGGGTTTCAGTTCTAGTAGCAATTCTCCTTTTGCTGTCTTTCGAATTTTATTCACGCTATTTCGAGCTCCTCGATAGTATACTGGTTAGTATACCCGCCTGTCACGCGGGAGACCGGGGTTCGATTCCCCGTCGGGGAGCCTTTGGCGAGAGACTAATGACCTTGCCAAAAAAAAAACAAATCATTATGGAAAATTAAACAAGCCTCAGGACTTGCTAAATAAGGCCAAGATCGGTTCCCGGTTGTAGTGCCGATGATGATGATGATTTCCGAGTTTACTTAGTTCGGGCCTGGCCTTCATGAACTTCAATATATTCGCATTTGTTTTTTCACCGGTTTTTGATATTATTATAGCGTCCAGGCGTGGTATTTTTTTTTAATGTTGGCATTCCTGGTATCCTTTTTTTGGAGCCTCTTCACCCTTTAACCTCGCATCCGTCTTTTTTCCTTTCTGGGCAGTTGTAAACCATGGATCATCACCGATCTGCCTCGGAACCCTGCTTCTATCTATGGGAGAGTTATGGTTTGGTGGGATTTGTAAGTTTTTATCACTTGCTTAAACCGGCGCAGATGGCCTGTTTAGACAATTTTACACGTCCTTATCATGGAGGCAACTAATGACCTCGACCACCTTTCACACGGCATTATTAATATGCTTTGGTTTTTAATTTCGATCGTCTTTATTAGCTTTGCAGTCTGCTCATCAAGAACACCAAATCGGTTGTTGGACATGGGAAAACAATATTATTATATTATATAAAAAATATTATTATATTATATAAAAAAATAAATTTTAATAGAAATCTTACACTTCTAGGGTCACTGTTAGTACTTTTTTTACACAAACGCGCGCACAAAAGTGGGTTTTGTAGTACCTTTAAATGTCAGAGCACAGTGCGAGCGGATACAGAGGAAGTTTAGTTTAGTTTAGTGAGGGCAGAACCCTCATTTATTTAGGTTAATGCAAGCTTACATTGACTTAAATTAAATTAATATAAAAAGCCTTACAGACTATCTTAAATCTAGAGTTAGAAGGAGAAAAATAGAAAAAAAACCAGGAAGGTGAAGATGACTGTGCGATGGGGGAGGTAGGAGGCTAGGGAAGAGCGATTGTATGTGGGGGTGGTAAATTCGGCATTTATGAGACAGTGACAATGAAGGGCATGTCTACGTACTGGTAGGGGGCGGGGTTGGTGAGCTGGGGGGAGAGGTTGAAATTGTGGGTGGGGCTGGGGGAACTATTTTGAGGGTAGGAGAGGAGAGGTAGGATTGCAATGTAGAGGGGATTATTGGAGGGAGGGGGCGGATTTAGGACGGGTTTATTCTGAGACGTCGTTTAAGAGTGGGAGTGGAGATGTTGAAATCGAAGGAGCTGGGGAAAGAGTTGGCCTGTCGTAGCATACGCGAGATGGGTTCGTTAGCGCCGTAAGAAGTGTGATGAGCGGGCACGTAAAACAGTCGAGGGTTACGTACGTTACGGGGGTTTGTATGCAATGTTAAAGTGGAGAGCAAGCTTGGGTAATTGATTGAGGCAGACAGAAGGCGATGGAGAAATATGATGTCGGTATGGATTCTGCCCTCTTCAAGTGTGTTTAGATTGATTAGACGGAGCCGGCTTGTGTATGGTGGTAGAATCGGCGGATTTTCCCAGTTTAGTCCGCGGAGGGCAAAGCGCAAGAAACGACGTTGAACACCCTCAATCCTGCGAATGTGAGTCAAGTGATACGGGGACCAGACCTGACTAGCGTATTCTAGTAGTGGCCGGACAAAAGTTGTGTAGAGTGATCGGGTGACGTAGGGGTTAAGGAATTACTTCGACCAGCGTTTGACAAACCCAACGCCGGCGTTAGCCTTAAGGATTATGTAATGAAAATGTGCGGTAAATTTGAGCTCCTTGTCGCATAGGACGCCTAGAGCGTGAATCAATTCAACCGATGTTATCGGTTGGTTCAGTAAGAGATAGGAGCGTGGGTGAGTGGGGGAACTCTTCGGAGAGAAGGTTATTGTGTGACATTTAGCGATATTTATTTCTAGACAATTATTTTGGCACCAAATCGAGAAGCTCTCAAGATCCGCTTGGAGAAGTGAGCGGTCCAGGGGAGAGCGGATTGTCTTGAACATTTTGGAATCATCCGCGTAAAGCGAGATGAAGGAGTGATTAATGCAAGAGCCTATGTCGTTTATCATCATCATCATCATCATCGGCACAACAACCGGGATCTGGTCTTGGCCTTATTTAATAAATCTCTCCACCGGTCCCGATTTCGAGCCGATGTCATCCAGTTTAGAACTCCCAGGCTCTGGGCGTCCTGGTCTACGCCATCCCTCCATCGCAGACAAGGTCTGCAGCGGCGTCTCCTTCCATACATCCTACCACAAAGGACTTTCCGGGCAGGCTTCTCTTCGCTCATTCGAGCTAGGTGTCCCGCCCACCGGAGTCTACCGAGCTTGATTTTTCTTACAATATGAGCTTCAAGGTAGATTGCGTACAACTCATGGTTGTAGCGTCTCCGGAATCGTCTGTCGTTTATGGTTAGGATAAATAGGAGAGGGCCGAGATGACTGCCCTGGGGGACACCTGAGGTTGGGAAAAAAGGATCGGAGAGGGTGGATCTAAATCGCACGCCGCAGGTTCGATAACTGAGAGAGGATGAGACCCACTTAATCAGCAGGGGTTCGAAACCGAGGGAGGATAGCTTAAAGAGAATGAGGTTATGGGAGATTTTGCCGAAGGCCTTGCTAAAGTCGGTAGCGACTACATCGACCTCATCGCCGTTTTCTAGGGCAAGGAGTGTGTGGGGTGTGAATTCGACAAGGTTAGTCGTAATGGACCTGTCTGAGAGGAAGCCGTGCTGGTTCAGAGAGATGATGGGTGCGCAGCGAAAACATAACCCCTCATGTAGTAGTCCTTTGAACAGTTTAGGAATGTGCGAAAACCTTGCAATGGGACGATAATTGGATATATCGTTTTTTTTCCTTTTTATGTACGGGGGTTATGTAAGGGGATTTCCAAAAGTCAGGGAATAGACCTTGAGCAAGGGATAGATTGAAGATTGACGCGAGCGGGAGAGAGAGAAGAGGAACATTTTTTTAAGAGGATAGCAGGGAGTTCGTCTGTGCCGGGACTGAAATCGTTTTTCAGTTCTTCAAGTTTTGTTGTGACTTGGTGTTGTTGAATGTGTAGAGGGATGAGAGGGCCGAGGGAGAATTCAGACATGCCAGTAAAGTAGGAGGGGTTAGTCTCGAACGAGTCGTCCGTGAAGGATAGTTTGAAGAAGGACGCGAAAAGATTGGATATGGTTTGGGAGTGCGCTGTAGTGGAAAATGGAGGTGGGGTAGGCATCAGATTTTCGTTTGTGGTTGATGAAGTGGAAGAAAGAGTTCGGGTCGTTGATCAGGTTGAATTGAGCTTTGGCAAGGTAATTGTGGTAGAAGGAGCTGTAAAGCTCGGTGAATTGGTAAAAGTAACCCAGATAGTTGGAGTAGTCAAGGGGAGAACGCATGCTTAGGAAAGCGTTCCACAACTTATTCCTCTTGTTACGAAGGGTGCGTGGTTTGTGGTTATACCATGGGGGCGATGAGAGTGATAACCTGTGTCGGGAGTATGGGACATATAGGGATGTGGCGTTGTGGATTTCTGTGTAGAGTGAGGCTGTAGCGTCCTCTACACTTATATCTTTTTCACAGAGTGTGCTATTGCTGAGGTACTCATTTATGAGGCGGAACTTGGCTTTTCGGAAGTTGAAAGAAAATTGATAGGGGGGCGGAGTGCTGTGGGCTGAGTAGTCGTGGTATAAGGATACGAGAAGTGGGGGGTGGTGGTTGTCAATAGTTGAGAGGGTGTGGGGACTAGAGACAACTGAGGAATTAAGGGGATCTGTCGTGGACACAAGGTCAAGTTGTCTGCCCAGCTGGTTTAAGACATTGCTTACTTGGCAAAGGCTAGAGTCAGTGAGGCTGTCTATAAAGAGACATTCCTTGGTAGTAGTGGGGTTTGAGATGTAGTGGGAGTAGTCGTCATACAGCGTCTTTTGGGAAGAACTCAGTTCCGTTAAGCGGTCGATTGCCGCAATAGCGAGTTTGTATGCCTCGGTAGCTTGCTAAGGTGGAATGTAGAAACAAATGACGTACAAGTACTTTAAGCAGTGTTTAATTTTTATAGCGACATAGTTGAGGTTGCGAGAAGAAGAGAAGGTGATAAGAGAAGATGTTAGTCCGTTTTGGATGGCAAGCAGTGCGCCTCGGCAGGAGGTGTCAGGACCGGAATGATGGACCTCGTCATCCCGAAAAACTGAGAAGGAGGGGGCGAGGGGGGGGGGGGGGGTTCCAGGCTACTGATGCTGGGGGTGAGGTAACTTTCGGTCAGTGCGTATATACAAAGGGAAAGAAACGAGTATTTTGTAAGATCGAATGGGTTTTGGACCATAGTCCTCTGACATTTTAGTAGTAAATGGTTAAGGGGAGAGTATTAGGAGACCCCGTTGAAAGTGGGTTGGACAGCTTCTTTTTTGTGGGTTCGCTGGGTAGGGGACCAGATGCCACTTTCATGTAAATGTATTGTCGAAAAGCCGAGAGGCCTGGGGGGGGGGGGGGGGTTGAAGTTTTGGGGGGGAATATTGAAGTTTTCATGCAATTTTATGTACAAATTATGAAGGCTAGGAAATACGTGGATAACGAAATAAGTGGATAACGAAAGGATCTATCGATGTACATTGATCTTAAATGCCTTAAATGGTGTGGCTAAAAAACGACTCTATATTTATTTGTGCGCCTGAAGTTGAGTTTCAACGGGAATTGATGCGCATTCCCAGATTGACGGATATTGTGGGAAAATGTCTGAGGAGGCGAAACACATTGAGCAAGTTCAGTTGAGCAATGACCGTGATAATACCTATAGAAAAGAGATAGGTATGATACGTTAAATTCTCTAATCACCGGTTGGCCAACAAACAATGAGTCACCTTACAACACTGATGAGGAGTCTGTAGGGTTAATTACCTTTTCGCCAGCAAAAGGAGCCATACATACTACTGTCCTCAGCACCACATATCCACGGACACGTGGGTGGCACTCATCTATCAATCCATCGTGTCTGCACGGCTGTTGAAGGACACAGTACTGGAACACGAATTTGTTTGGCAGCCCATTAGCTGGATAAACACAAGTGGACAGGCGCGACATCGCCAGACGCTGGCTGCCATTAAAAATCCAATACGATAATAATGTAGCCAAGAAATAAACAATGTTTACGATCTCCTCTTGATGAAAATTAGGTTTCTCTTTATCAAAAGGACTATTGTAAGAATAGAAGATAAGTAATAAACGAATTGACACCGTTCCTACATTGAGATAGAAACCATGCAGATATATAGCAGCCGAAGATAACGACTTCGGCCGAGGTAATCACTAAGGGCAATCAATCACACGCGGGTAATGTACACAAATGGGATACCGCAGGGGAGTGAAAACCGTAGCAATCCTCGGCGTATTTTCGACCACACGACCATAAATGACGGCGTGTGTGTGTGTGTGGGCGCATCGACACTGTATCTGTATGATCGAAGTGGATGCGAAAAGAAGGACGGGATGCAATCCCCTGGAAAAGAGAGATTTCCTGGAAGAGAGGAATTGAATACCTACCCTTACCAGCGATGCCATAAACACCATTTCCCGGTAATCAAGGTAAAACCAATTAGCGCATTTCCATATTGCATTGCCGCCTATTTATTTAGCCACAATGCCCTTTGTTCTTACCGCCTGTCTGCTTCGTTTATCCAGCGCCTTCGCGCGTGTGTTGAATATTATGATCCTCACGATCACCCATGCACACATACTACCATGTACTCCATTACAAGATTCGGTTTTCTGTTCCACAAAGAGAGACTTTACGTCTCTCTTGTGGTAGGTAAAACGTATCCTTAGTGGAGAGGAACACTTGCTCTCTCGGGGAAACTCACCCCGAGCCGGTCGTTTTGCACCCGCTCTCCGTAGCGCTGCGGATACGCGTGTTGTACCGCGAGTCGTGGCTAGTGTAGCGTCGAATACAATAGTGTAAAATGTGAAAAAACAAACAAACAATTAAAGTAATAAAAAGGCGGTGATCACCGATTAAATCTGGCCGTTTTATTTGTGGTTATTCCTCTTCCTGGTGATCGTTCGTTTACAGGCAGCGGAACAATCGTGAGTGACATTGGAACGTTAGCGGCGAGTGGGTGGATAGTAGAACTCTCGCCCATGCTGGCGTCACGACTGGGAAAAATACACACGGTAAATAAATAAAAAAAGTGAAGATAACGACTTTTGTATTTGGATTATGTACGGCGGAACCACCTATTACAAAACCACAAAAAATCAGCCCGAGCACCAACACTTTCCCACATTGGATATCTGCAACGTGTTTACCAGAGCTTAATATCGCGCATTTTATTCAAAATTGCATTTTTATGAACTTGTTTAGTCTCTCATTTAATGGACGAATGAATATAATCATTTGTGTACGAGGACAGGTCGATTAGTCATTAGAAAATGAGGAGGCTTGTTTTTATTGTCTCATTTAGCTGACTTAATAATGATATATAATACTGTCCAATTATCGTATGTCCCTTTTTCGAAAAGTCAATGAAAATAATATGCGTGGTATCCCAAAATACAGTAGCCATAACCTTTCCAGCTCATTTCACCGTCTTTGCCTTCTTGGGAGCCCGATCGCCATTAACAGTCCACTGTTTTGATTGTTCTTTCATCTCGGGAGTGTAGTTGTGTATCCAAGTTTCATCCGCAGTTACTAATCTGTGCAGGAACTCATCAGGGTTGCGATGGTTGTGTGGGGTACGAAATTCGTGGTGCCGGCGTTCGATACGGGGTTCTACTCCGTCCCACAAGTTCTAAAGGGTCCGCCGTAAGATAAACTGTTCACCACGAAAACCAAACGAGTACATCGTCACGGCACACCGTCCACCAGAAGTAGATACGTAAAACACACTTTTGTATATTCTGGAGAGGTCCGTTTTATTTAAAACAAATCTTGCTACATTTAATTAGTATACAGTTTATAGATCCAATAACACCGACGACAAACGAATGCACAAGAAAGAAATATACGACATTGTAGACTACTGGTATGACAAAATTACTTTTTAATTAATAGATCACTCTATTCGACTCAGAATATCTACGTCCCCGTGCGCGAAACGGGGAGCGGAAGATGGACCGACCGGCTCGGTCGTGTGATGGTAAACGACTCAGCGATGTGAATTCTCTGGCAAAGGAAATTCGGCCAGTGGTGCTGACTCTCTTAGTTAAGGGTGCGTTTCCTGTTCCAAGAGAAACGTGAAGTCTCTCTTTGGGGGTAGGTAACCGGATCTCATAGCAAAGATTATAGTGGGACAAGGCCATGAGAACGAATCGGAAAAATCGAAAGGGATAATGGGCATCAATGAGATGCGAGTTCGGATAAGTAAATAAGTCAGATATCATTGGGTGCTAATTGGATTTCTGTTTGCTCATGCCGCGAGGTCATGAGAAACGGATCCGAAAAATTAAAAGACAAAGGATTTTATGAGCTGAGAGTTCAACTGAGTAAACAAGTTGCAACTCATTGGCTGCTAGATAGACTTGAAACAATTTGAATTGTTTGTCGTATCGCCGCGTGGTGCGTGGTAAGGAAATTGGTTTTAGCGTCTATTGCGCTAATTGTATGCAGCTGCGTTGGATTGTTTATCGTTGGGTGAAAAGGTCGCCAGGCTCCTCGATAGTATAGTGGTTAATATACCCGCCTGTCAGGAGGGCGACCGGGGGTTCGATTCCCCGTCGGGGAGCCTCTGGCGCAAGACTAATGACCTTGCCCGGAAAAAACAAATCATTATGGAAAATTTAACAAGCCTCAGGACTTGCTAAATAAGGCCAAGACTGGTTCCCGGTTGTAGTGCCGATGATGATGATGATGATGATGAAAAGGTCGCTAGCCAATGTGTATGTAAGGGAATTTATTGTACACATGGTGAGGCTGGGTATAGGCGACGCAATGTTTATTCTCCCTAGTTATGATGGTTACATTATGTGTGAACCGAATTGATCCTTAATAGGAATTCATCTAGGGAAAATGTATATGGTAAGATTGGGATTTGCCTGGCAACCGAAGGTGCCGAATTTGGGATTTGGATTTATGATCCAATAAGATGGACAGAATTCTTGTAGGGAATTTTGAATGCGAATTGGTGCATGAAGGTAAGAATTCTGTTCCAGCAGCTTTCAGGTTATGCGTTAGATAACCTTGATGTGTGACGCATTTACAGGTGCTAATGCAATTGTATTAGCGGGAAACTATGGAAGTTGGGTTGTAGGTATGGGGGATTCTTCGGGTAAGCTAAAAAGAACCCCCACAGATGCCCACCAAAAGTTCTCACCCGAGAGCAAATCCCGGCACCCATCTCGCAGATATGTTTTCCATAGCCAATTTATCATGCAAAATTGAATCATGAAATTATTTGAAAATTGACAGACACCTAGTGAGGAGTGATGCTTACTAAAAACACACCATTTGCGATGCTACAAGCGCCATCGTAGGCATTTCTAAGGACTTATTGACCCATCCTCATAGTATTTTACGTCATTAAGCCTGCATCTTAATAGTTTAATTTTGGTGTTCTGCGGGGCCTATTATTGTCGCTCACTCCTTTTTTTTTATATTTTCATCAATGATAACTAAAAGAGTTTTGCTGCTAACAGTCCTTATTATTTTGAGCATGTTCAACCAAGCCCTTCCGACTGTACACTCAAACAGCCGAGTGTTAATCTTCTTGAACTCTGGCAACGAAAAAGTATATCAGAGGCTTTAACTATCGGAGTGAAATAAAAAGCCTTAAAAACGCAATGTCTGTCATCAAATGTAAGACGAAAGAAAGCTAAATCGCATTCAACCAAAATAACCACATAACATCGGATTGAATATTTAATCGCAACCAAACAGGCCAGTTGCTTTTACCTTCTTTAAACAACTGTCTAAAAAACTCGCATATTTTTAATTTTATTTACAACTATATTTGAGTATCTATACCTATGAAGTAATCTCAATTCAGTGTACATCCCTAAATCGTAGTCCTCGAAAATCTTTTATTGGTCGTCAACATCCAAAACTTTCTCAAGGTTGCCATCAGTTGAGTAGATTTATGGCAAAATGATAAATACGATTAAAGAGAGAAAAAACGTAAATAAAATATTTATAAGGTTCTCAAATCCCCAAACCCTCGCTGGTTGTTGAATTATCCAAATATTTATGTACGAAACACAACGTGAAACCTCACTCGGGATTTCTAAGTAGATTCTCCTTTTCCATTGCAAATCTCCTTCCAATCAGAGGAAGCTGTCATTCAAAAATAAAATGTTTGTAAAAAGTTTCATCAGTAAAAAGGAAAAAGGATTAAAAAAACGAATCTTTTGCAAATACTATCAAGTCCAGAACTAAATTCCGACATACAGATGTCTCTACCGTGTTCCCCAACGTGCTCTAACTCAGTTCTTTAGTCTCGCCGGAAAACTACGTACAGAACTTCTTTATTTTCACTATATTAATGGTACGCAACGAACAGAGGTCGTTTGTGATGGAAGGGCAACTAGAGATATATTATCCTGTGGCAGTGAAGGTCAAACATGTTCCTTATAAGCTCTCGTTTTTTTTTTTTTTAATCTTTTGTAGAAAAAAAAATGAGTTTGACTTTGAAACAAAATAATTAAAATTTGAAAGCAACAAATGTACTTTGAGAGTTTCAATTTGACACGCATGCTGTTGGAAGGGGTAGCTAACTATCTATCCAGTGCATAGTTTGAAGTTTTTATTAATTCATTCGTAATGTGGGATGTGTGGATTGTTTGTTGTTGACTGTAAACTTCGAAGTTCTAAGGGGCCGGTAATTTCATAGACCTTTAGAATGCGGTAGGCTCTCAGACGGAATTTTTTTTTCTACAATACTGGGAGAAAGGGAATATAGGATCGAGAGAATCTCAGAGGCAATACGTGTTATATCTGTTCAATAATGTCCATACTTGCACCATTTTGGGTTCTATCTTTAAACTATGGACTTACATCAGCATTTGAAATATCTGTCGTCTGTTCTAATACTTTACTTATTTTGACTGATTAACATAAGAACAGCAAAGAATGTCATTCTGGCGGTTTTCAAATTCCACGCTTAAAATTTGTATTGTTCTAGAATTTTATGACAACTTTTAATGGAATATAAGAACAGTTAAATATTCCTATTCTGTTTCTAAATGTAATCAAGGCGCAATTATTATCAGTTATACTTGTAGCGATTCCGCCAAACTCCACGATACACTTATCTTAAAAACCCCCATAATCATCACCCAAGCTAAAAATGCTGCACACATTAAAGATATGAAATCTATGATCTTCAACTCCCTGTAAAGAAAACTTACCTTCATCCATTCTCTTCGCATACCACTGCTACTTACTCACCCTATTAGCTTACCAGGAATTCCCAATCAATTTCGGCATCTACGTCGCCAGTCAAATTTCCTTAGATGAATTCCGGTAAACAAAATAATTCGGTTTACATACATTGTAACCTTCATGAGAGGGATCATAAATATTGCGCCGTCTATTTTCCCAACTTCGCCAAGTAAATTTCTTTACGTACACATCGGCCGGCGACCTTTTTCTTCCAACAATAAATTTCCCTAACTCGTACCATGTGCAAATCGAAGATTGCTGTTCCTACATTTCTTTCCTGCGATACCATAGACAATTCATATCGTTTGTGGTATCCGAATCACATTTTCTATTTAATGAGCGGCTGCTGTTTATCTAGCCGACCATCATTACCGAACTATGCATCAGGTCATATTTCCCTTGTCCTTTAATTCGCCGAATCTTTTCGCTCGTGAACTAGATGCATAAGCAAATACAAATCTATGAGCATCCGACGACATGCGATTCGTTTGTTTCAACAAACGCACATCTCTTGGATGCCCATTATGCCCCGTCCTTGAGTTTCAGGTATGTTTTTATGGCCGAATCCTTGTAAAGAACCAGCGTACACACACACAAGTGTACTTCGGCGATCTTCGGTATGAGATCTGTTGGTTCCCTCAAAGAGAGACTTTACGTTTCTCTGGGAAGAGAAAATACACCCCTAAATTAAGAGAGCCAGTTTCACTGACCGAATTCCCTCGTCAACGATTGAATATAGTTGAGTCGTCTTCCATCCGTTGACCACGCAGGTCACACGCGATCTCCCGCTGTCCATAGCGCTGCGGACACGCTTTTCTGTACACCTTATAGTCGGGAGTTTGTCATTCTACGAGTGCTAGTCGCGAATCAAGTTTTAGCTTTCCGCAATTACCATTAAATTAAAATTAGGAACAGTACGTGGAGTTGGAATGTGTTGGATAAATGAATAATTTTTGTGTCTTATCTGTGACCAGTATCTAAAATTTTAAACTGTATGTAATCAAGAAATTCACCGCGACTATTGTCTGCCTATAATAAAACTAAGAATAATAAACTAATCGGTGTGTTTCATTTCCTGTGCCGCAACTTCCCGTGTGTTTTCCCTCCTTTTCCCTGGTGATCGACATTTTGTATTCAGTGGAACATTTATGATGGAGGAGGAAGTGATCCGAGTACCCATGCTGGTACATATTTCCTCCCCACATACTTCTAAGTGATAAAGTTATGAAAAGTGAAATCTGTGAAAAGTCCAATCTCGGAAAAAAGTATGACCATATTTTTATAAAACATTAAAATTAATTTCTTGTAAATTCTAGGCAGCAATGAAACGATTTCCATGGAGCAAAAATTATTCGAAGAATTCAAAGAACTCACTGGTATAAATGAAGACTGTTCAGTATACCCGCCTGTCACGCGAGAGGCCGGGGTTCGATTCCCCGTCGGGGAGCCTCTGGCGCAAGACTAATGGCCTTGCCGGGAAAAAACAAATCATTATGGAAAATTTAGCCAAGCCTCAGGCCTTGCTAAATAAGGCCAAGACCGGCCGGATGTGATGATGGTGATGATGTTCAGACACTAATTCAAGTAATAATGATTTGGCCATATCTTGCGTTTTTTTTTTTTTATTACACTTCTCTCGTGAAAGGCGAACCTATAGTGCCGACCCGGCGCCCCGAGATGCCATTAAATATTAGGTGCACAACTAAGTTCTCTCCGGTTTTTTTTTTTATGAAAATGCGTATTTATTGTGAAAAAATGGTTACAAATAAATCATTCGAAGTATTGCCCATCGCTAGCTACAACTTCTTCCCTTCTTTCTGGCAGAGCTCGAATACCGTTCCGGAAAAAGTGTTCATCTTATGAGGCTGTGGCGGTTCCGGCATACCCCACGGATCGCTTTTCTAAAAACCCCCATAACTTCCATCCAGCCTGTTTCAACTTTCTGCTAATGCAATCGCATTAAGCACTTGTAAAAGCTTCACGCAATAAAATTCACTAAATGTATTTACCTAGAAGCTCCTGGAGCAGAATTCTTACCTGCATTCATTTATTCGAATTAAAAATCCCTCTAAAGAATTCTGTTCCAAACAGCATACTCCTGAAAAAAAAAAATTATCGGGTTCACATATAATGTAACCGCATAGTCAGGGAATCTTAGCCTTGAGTTGGCTATTCCCAGCCTAACATGTGTACAACTTGTCTTACATACACATCGATTCATTGTCCAACTGCCAAGCAGCGTCGGGCGGCTTGTTTGTTCAGCTGGCATATATCTCACCATGATCCCTCGCCTTTGCCACAAACTAATTATCCAGCATATACAAATGCAAGCAATTCGTTTTGGCCACCGACCCAAGATACGACATACAATTTTCATTGTATAAAGTATCGCAACCATTAGCACCTTTCCCAATGTCTATTCGTATATTTACACAAGGGCATCACTCATCTAAGACTTTTATGATGCCCTCGTCTCATCTTTTCTCTTACTACATTTCTTCGAAGTATCGTCGTCTATTTATTTAGACGCGATGTACTTCATAGACAACGATCTTCTCGATCGCTTTGTTTTGCCATTGCCTCCGCGCATATGTAAACAATCTGATCTCAACGACCGATCTCACACACACCACAATGATCTGCATTACGAGATCTGATTCTCTGTTCGCACAAGAGAGACTTTACGTTTCTCTGGTGGTAGGTGAATCTCTTCCCTAGTGGAGTGAAATACTTTCTCTCTCAGGGAAAATGCTCCTAAAAATGTCCCTCGTAGCGAATCAGATCTGCACGAGATTATTATCGCTGAGTCTTATTCCATCCGCTGACCACCACGGTCATGTCGACTTCCGCACTCCGGCGCGCACGGAGTCGCGATAATATACGGAGTCGTTGGCGTAGTAAATTTTAGTCATCATCCATTAAGTTGAGCGGTAGTTTGTCGGGTAGTTGATTCCGAAGGATTTCGTTCAAGTATACATTTCATCGATGGTACAAAAGAAATACATTATATTAACGTTGGCATCACGTCCGATGTCGTTAACAAAAGTAGTGGTTTTTTTTATGCAAAGAATAAAACTAAACAAAACGGCACCAATAAAAAAGGAACATTTACTTCACCAACCGACGCTAGTGTTTTATTTCTCTCGGCCGGCATCTGCGTGTCTGGACTTAATCCTTGACAATTCGGTTTGTCGGAACCTTGATAAACGATGGAGTGTTAGTGGGACGAGGTAGAAATCGCACCCATGCCGGTGGCACGACCTGGTACCCTACAGGGCTTTCCACGAATCAATTCATTTTTTGATGTCTTCATATGAGCGGAACTGCTGTTCAGCCCGACCACGTGTCATCGAATGGAACAAGTAAAAATCGGACGGCGCTATATCTGGGGAATATGGCGGTTGAGGTAGGACTTCCTATTTGGGCGTTTCCAGGTGCGTTTTAACGGCTTTGGGAACGTGAGGCCGAGCGTTGTCATGCTGTAGAATCACTTTTCATGCCTCTGCTCGTATTGTGGGCATTTTTCGCGCACTGCCCGACTCAATCGCATTACTTGAAATCAATACCGTTTCCCAGTGAGGAATTCGTTCGGTTTCAACAGCTGATAATAAATAACACCGAACTGGCCCCGACAAATACACAGCATAACTAACGCAGCGTAAATATTCGGTTGAGCCGACGACGTAAAAGCATGACCGGGCAGTCCCTTTGACTTTCTTTTCTTTGGCTTGCTGAAATGAATTTATTTTTCCTCACTCGTCATGATGCGATGAAGAAAACCCTTCTTTTTTGCCGCTGGAGCATAACGTCCCTTGGCTTCAAACCATAAGGAACCCAACTTCCTTGCTTTTGACTCATTCCCAACGCACGCAATGGCTTGGAAATGCCTTGGTGGGTAAATCCTAATGCCGATGAAAGCTCTTGTTGCGTTTGCCGTGGATCCTCATCGATAAATGCCTCGAAATCAGCATCTTCGAAGGTTTTTGGACTTCCCTAACGTGGACCGTCGTCAACAACGAAACCACCGTCTTTAGAGCGACGGAACCAATCATGGGACGTAGTTTCACTTAGAAAGCATCTCCGTAAACGTTGTGGAGCTATTGATGCGCTTCAGCCGTTTTCTTCGAATTTCCACACAACCAAAAGTATCATCGTCATCATCCCGGTGAATACCACCTCTCCAATAAGGATATCGTTTTTACGTAAAGTCTCTCTTGGTGGTATGTGTGCGATCGTTCAGATCTGTGTGGTTTACACGTGCTCGAGGGCAATGGGTAAACGAAGCAGACAGGCGGTAAAGACAAAAGGAAGAAATGACCAAATGGGCCGTTGGTAATGCGGGTCATTGTTTACGCGATGCGTCGTCGCTATTATCGACATTGGAAAAGAAAAGGTGCTAATGGGTTGGTGGATGAAACAAATCCCTTGCTAGCATTTGTATATGCAGGGAAATCCGTTCGTGGGAAACGGATTCTATATTTGCATTGTTTATGCTTTGAATTCAATTGATGCCAAGAGACGTGGAATGCGTATTTGTTTTGGTTTGCACAGTGTGCGAGTCAGAGAATTTTATTGCTGGGAGAAAAAGGTCGCCGGCCAATGTGTACATAAAGAAATTTATCGTGCACATGCTGAAGTGGGAAAATAGACGGCGCAATATTTATGATCCCTGGTAAAGGTCACATGATATGTGAACCGGGGTTTTCTTTTCAGGGATATGCTGTTTGGAACAGAATTCTTAAGATGAATTTTGAATTCAAATAAATGAATGCAGGAAAGGTAAGTTTTCTCTCGCAGGGACCTTTTAGATTGTAGATTTGATCTATATAATGCGTGAAGCATTTAAGATGCTAACGCGAATTGCATTAGCGAAAGCTTATGCAGACTGGGGTGTGGGGGTTTTTAAGGTAAGTGTACCGTGGGGCTTGGCGGCACCGCCACAGACCGGTTCGAGAAAAGGTTGGTTAGGTGGTAGTCGGTCCCAAGGTGAGATATCACCCCGTCACGCTGTACATTCCGCGATATCGCCGAGAGAAATCTTCGACGGTGTTCCGGATGTGTGGCTGATGGCCCAGACTGACACGGAGATGAGTCATGATGGTACCTTCTGATATAAAGAATTCGGGAGGTAAACTAGTCTCCCATTCGGTTCTCCGGAGGGAACTATGTCAGGGGGAACATCATGCAGATATCGTGATAAATAATGGAACTTTAAGAGGTTCGTCATCGCATAACCGGGCTCGCTTTCGAGGCTCTGCCCACGCTCGACTGGCGACGACATTTTGTAATATCAGGGGCATCGGTTTCACCAATACGAATGTAAACGCCGTCCACCAATATTTGCAAACAACGAAACCTGATATCCTTGCCCTCACTGAGACCCAGATCGATTCGTCAACTGATTCGACATATCGTCGTTGCTCAGGATACGACTTACATTCGAGATTTCGTTTTAAGGGTGGAGTCTGCGTCTTCACGCGGTCCGATCTGGCTTGCTAGAGGATGGAGAGGTTGGAACCCAATAGTATGGACATCATACGGTTGAGGGACGTGCTGAGGAATTCCGTTAAATTTCTTTGTTGTCTTCACCGCTCCCCGAATGACGATCGACCGGTGACATTTTTCGAACATCTTTCACATACCGTCGACTGGATACAGATCAACCACTCAGCTTCTGAAATTGTTGTCCTTGGCGCTTTTTCAAGTGCACAATTCCGGCTGGTTGTTACATTCTAACAGAACCGACGAGGCTGGGAGGCTGGCGGAGATGTTTGCTGTAAGCCACAACTTGACTCAACTCGTGGGGGAGCCAACGCGAGTGCCGGATGCCCGAGGCGATTAAGCGAACACCCTGGATCTGTTTTTGACATCCGAACCGAGTATTTATACCGTAGAGGTTTTTGCGTCATTGGGAAACTCAGATCACTGCTTGGTATCTGTCACGCAAGCACTTGCACATCAATCGAATAACCGGCCTAGGCAGCTTCGCCATGTGTGGAAGTATGGGGCTGCTAACTGGGACGATTTGCGAGATTCCTTCGCATCCTTTCCATGGTCCAAGGTGTGCTTCGGAAACTCCGATGTTAATGCTTGCGCGGAGTCGGTATCAGAGATTATTCTTCTGGGGATGGAGATGTATATTCCACATTCCATGAAACGAAGTTCGTCTGATAAACCTTGGTTTGACAAAAAGTGCGAGCTGATTACAGCGGCAAAAAATTAAGATATGGCGCTCCAATCCCACGTTAACAGAACGAATCTTGCTAGAATCAGAAACGCGTGCAACCAGGCGATTGATACCGCGAAGAAGGCCCACAACGACAGAGCGATCAATAAGCTTCTTCGGTGCCCGACTGGTTCGCACTCCTTCTGGTCAATGGCAAAAGCTGTCAGCGGTAGCTTCACATCCTCCTCTTTCCCTCCGTTGGTGACAGACAGCAGGGCGTTAGTCACGACTTCTAAGGATAAAGCTAATGTGTTCGCGAATTTATTTTCCGCGAATTCAAACCTCGATCCCGGTCTTTTGGAGCCACCTGTGATCTCGCCGGTACGGTCTTCGATGCGGGATATGAGATTTCGTCCGCGCACTATTCAACACATTCTACGTGAACTGGATTGTAGGAATGCAGCCGGCCCGGACGGAATACCAGCAATAGTCCTTAAGAACTGTGCTCCAGAACTATCGCCTTTGCTTGGCAGACTCTTCCGCTTATCTTATGCACGGAGGACCTTTCCTGCCTGCTGGAAAATCGCTCGAGTTCAGCCAATCCCAAAGATGGGAAAAAAGTGTCTCCCACAAAATTACCGTCCGATACCATTACTGTCTATGTTATCTAAGGTGATGGAAAAAGTCATCAATACTGAGTTAGTTAAGTATTTGGGGTGCAACGACCTACTGAATGATCGTAAATACGGATTCCGTGGCAGGCGGTCCACGGGAGACCTTTTGACAGTTATAACCGATATATGGACATCTGCGATTGAGCGGCATGGTGAGTCAAGGGCGGTCGTATTGGATATCTCCAAGGCGTTTGACAGCGTCTGGCATGGGGTATTGTTGAGCAAACTTCGTTCATATGGACTTTTCCAACAGCTTGGCTACTGGAGGAGGAGCTTCCTTGAGAATCGATCGATCCGGGTTGTGGTGGACGGCGAGTGTTCGGATCTGTATCCTGTTAATTCGGGGGTGCCCCAGGGTTCTATTTTGGCTCCAATCTTGTTCTTGCTTCACATAAAGGATTTGTTGGAGACAACGGATAACAAAGTGTTCAGTTTTGCGGACGATAGCACGAATTAATGTTTGTTTTTAATACTAGCATCAAGAAACTACTTACATCTTTCAGTTCTTACATTTCTATTTATATCAATTTGTCTGCTTATGCCTTTAATCTTATCGGTATACTTATTCTGGTAATAGCATGAGTGAGTCACATGAGTTATCTGAAGAGGTTACAAAGTCTTATCTAGCATGATGACTCATGTTAACAGTGGCATTAGCTACAGATGATACATTGAGTTATCTATCTTAATGACTCATGTCAATAGTGGCGTTAACTTTATCTATCTTAATGACTACTGGCGTTAACTCACGCTTGTTTCCTCCTTTTCGGGTGTTCGGCCGAGCGCATCTGCGTCGCATCAGCTGAGATGTAGACAGATTGACTCTCTGAATCAGGATCTAGATATGGCCCTGCAGTGGGGAAAGGCCAATCTCGTCGACTTCAATGCAGCGAAGACACAATATATAACATTCACAAAGAAATGTGGATAATCGGTTCCATAGCTGATGATGAATGGCCGAGCACTCGAAGCTGGTGAAAGTTTGAAATTGCTCGGCATCACGGTCTGTGGGAATATGTCATGGCATAAACACGTGTCGAGTATCGCCAGGTCAGCTTCAGGAAAACTAAGCTATCTTTTTAGAGTCAAGAAATATTTTACTCCGGCCCAACTTCTTCTCCTATATAAATCCCAAATTAGACCCGCGCTCGAATATTGCTCTCATGTTTGGAGCTCGGCTCCTAAACATACCCTCGATCTACTTGAGAGCATACAGAGACGAGCGATCCGCCTGGTCGGGGACTCGGCGTTGACTCGGGACTACAGTCGCTATCACATCGAAGGCGCGTAGCAGACCTCTGTCTGTTTTACAGATATTATCACGGGTGCTGTTCTTCTGAGATTCTTGGTATTATTCAGCGCAATTCGCCTTATGTGCGCTTCACAAGAGAATCCGACGGATCGCAACCGTTTGTGGTTCATCTCCCGACGGCGCGAGCATCCCTGCATCAGAGCTCGTTCCGTTACAGAGCGGGGAAGCTGTGGAACTCCCTTCCCACGCGATTGTTCCCGGAGCGTTACAACCTGCAACTGTTCAAGAAGAACTGCAACAGTTGTTATGAATGATATGAATAATAATCTTATTTTCATTTGTGAGTAAAGACTTGCGATTAATAAAAGGGTAAAGCATCTTAATAGCAATACTCATTTTATTAAGAGTACTTTGAATATGCTGTTTAAATGTGAGTTTTGTATCGAGATGAACTCCGAGATACTTTACGGATTACTCCCATGCAATCGTGGTACCCTTTATTTGCAGCTGACTGCTGGGAAGATAGCAAGCTTTTCTCTTTCGTGTAAAAAAGATGGCTTGTGTCTTCCCAACATTTAGCTTGATTTTCCATTTCATATAATATTTTTCAAGTGTCTCGATCGCATGCTTTAGATTTGTCTCAACGTTGAGAGAAAATTCAGCTTCTGGAAAAGAATTCTTACCTCCATTCATTAATTCGAATTAAAAATTCCCTATAAGAATTCTCTCCAAACTTATCATAAATTCCCTGAAAGAAAACTCATCGGTTTATATATAATGCAACCGCATAATCAGGGAATCTTAACCTTGAGTTGGCTATTCCCAGCCTCAACATGTGTACAATAAATTTACCTACATACATATTGACTGGCGACCCTTTTTATCCATCGATAAACAGTTCAACGTAGCTGCATATAATTAGCGCCATAGATGCTGAAATTAATTCCCTAGCATGTACCACATACAAACAAAAGAACGCTGTCCTTCAGCCGGCATTCTGGTGATACGGCAAACAATTCAAACCATTCAAGTATTCCAAATGCATCTACCATCTAATGAGTTGCAACTTTTTTACTCAGTTGAACTCTCGAATCATAAATTCCCTTTGTCCTACACATTCCTGGATCCGTTTACCATTGACCTTCTCACATAAGCAAACACAAACCCAATTAGCATCCAATGAGATTCGGCTTGTTTGCTTAGCCGAACTCACATCTCATGGATGCACATTATGCCCTTTCTTTGTTTTAGATTCGTTCTCATAGAGTCGTCCCATGAATGAACCAATGTTCACACATACGTGGGTACCTTAATTTGAGAGAGCCGGTTTCACTGGCCGAATTTCTATTGATAGCGATTTAATATCGTTGAGTCTTATTCCAACCACTAACCGGAGCGGTCGTCGCCCACCCCCTTTGGCATGTGCATCGGAGTGCACACGCCCCGGAGTCGTGTTCATACTGTTTACACTCTCGAGTCAAGAGCCGCGTGCCGCAAAAATGTATTCGGTTAGTGTAGTGTCCCATACAGAACAATTAAATAATCATTGCCTCCTCCAGTTGCTTCTTGCAAATTTGGTAAAGATAAAGAACAATAAAGGATCATTCGAACATTGAATCCGTGTGTTATATTCAAAGTGCTGGATGTGGTGAACAGTTTCTCTTGCTTTTAGTGAAGTGACAATTCGGTTTGGCAGAACCTTGTCGAACAGCGGAGTGTTGGTGGGACGATGTAGAACTCGCACCCATGCCGGTGCCATCACCACGTACCCTACAAGAGCCTTGTCATTGATCGACTAGATGATTCTTGTCTCTGCTAGATCAACAACGTTCGAAACCTCTTGGGTAGGCAGCTTGACCTCATCTTTGCAACAGACCTATCAATACATCTCTCTCACCCAGCCCCTTCGTCCTTACATATATAGACCACCACCACCCCCCTCTTCACGTTACTTTCTTCTGAGTCCATCCGCCACCATGCCCCCTTTTTTGGGAAAGTAAAAAAACATTTTATTCGAAGTATTGGCCATTGCGTTCTGCATATTTCGATCACCTTTCTGGCAATTTGTGGATACCATGCCAATAAAGCCGGTCGTCTTTTAAAGCAAACCATTCGGAGACTAAATTTTCGACTTCTTCGTAGGAATTGAAGTGCTGCTCAGCCAATGCGTGTCCCATCGATGAAAACAAATGGTAGTCAGAAGGATCCAAGTCTGGTGAATACGGCGGTCGGTGGGGCCGCGGTGGGGGGGGGGGGGGGGGGGGGGGGCGAACACTTCCCAGCCGAGAGCTTTTATTGTTTCTTTGACGGGTTTTGCTGTATGACTCGGAGCATTATCATGCAACAAATTTACCTTTCCGTGTCTTGTGGTCCATTCTGGTCGTTTTTCGATCAATACATGGTTCAAATTGATCATTTATTGTTGTTAATCATTTGTAGCATTGCGCATCAACAGTTTCGCCAGGTTTTAGAAGTTCATGATACACCACCCACTTCTGGTCCCTGCAAACGCAGAGCATTGTCTTTTTTCCGAACCGATCAGGCTTTGCAGTAAATGTTGACGCTTCTCCTGGATGTACCCATGATTTTTTGCGTTTAAGATTTTTAAAATAAATCCATTTTTCATCACCAATCACAATTCGATGCAATACTGACTTCCTTTCGTGTCGTAGAAGCAACGTTTCACATGCGGTGTTTCGCTTTTCCATCTGCCTGTCATTCAATTCATGTGGCACCCAGTTTCCACACTTTTGGATCTTTCCCATCGGTCTGAAATTGTTTGTTGTGCAACATTTAACATTTGTGCCATTTGTCTTTGACTTAAAGTGTCATCTTGATCCAATATTGCTTGCAATTCGGCGTCTTCAAACTTTTTGGGGTGGTCTTCCACGTTCATCATTTCGCGCATCAAAATCATTATCTCTGAACCGCTCAAGCCATCTGTTGCATGTTGCTTCCGATAAAGCATGATCAACACTTTTCTGCCAATGAAAACAAAAAATTAGTGCTTTCCGCAAATCATCATTTTCTGTTACAAAATTTGACATTTTTAATAGGATTAAGAAAAATTATGTTGTTTGTACAATGACTTGATGCATACTAAATATGTTTGACAGATGTCATAGCAACCAAATAAAAAAAATATAAGGGCTCGTTCCCTATCGATACATTTGTATCTTGACGCTCACTTCAAACCGCTACACCTGGTAAACTTACGTAAGTACACGTGTGTAGAATAATATGTGAACATTTTAGCCCGATCGTTTGAATAGTGTTTTCGTAATCACGACAAGGAGGTTGAAAAACGTTGTTTCGGAAAGAATGTGTTTAAAGTTTTTGTGTTAGAATTTTGTGGAAAATTGAAAACAAAAATGATTCTGAAAATAGACTTTCTCCATCTCGGCGAGTTAAGTAAGATGCTGTATACTGTTTCTAATGGTGTTTAGTATATAAAACTTGTTGTTTTTTTTTTTAAATAGAGTTTTTGAAAAAATCATATTTCTTAACAAATTTACTGGCTCTTCACGAGCAAACTAAAGTATATGTACAAGTCTTACATTGCATTGAGGCTTTCGGGGAGCAATAATCGACTACTTATACGCAGCAAATAACACGTAACAAGTGAACTAATGAATTACAAGTACAACAAGTGGATAAACACTTGATTGAATTAATATTTTAAATTATGTGTTTTTTTCTTTTTCTTTGTTTTACAAAGTATATTAGTAAATGTTTCCATACCTTAGATCTGGTTAATATTGGCTGGGTGCAATCCTTTAAAAGGATTGTCATTCCTAAAGTGACATGCTGTGTCATTTTCGTCCGGTTATACTCGTAATCACTCTAGATGGATGGAGTTGTCAGTTACGTCATTTTACCTCTCCTCTTATCATGTCACTCGTTCTGTGGGAACTCATTTTGCTTAAATTCTGCCATTACAGTAATAAATTGAATTGGGAACCTTATAAATATTTTACCTACGTTTTTTTCCCTACACGTTTCTGCCATTTCTTTTTGTATAAATCTACTCAATTGACGGTAAACCGGAGAACGCTTTAAATCTTGACGACGAGCAGTCGATTTTCAAGGACTACGATTTAGGAATGTGCACTGAATTGAGATTACTTCTTAGGTATTCCGTCGAGGCAATCAACAAAATCACGACTGCTCAACGTGGGTCTAATATGTTCAACACGATTGCCATTCTCGAACACATAAACCGAAGCTGCAATGGAATCATGTATTGGGTGCGTTTAAATGTAATCCTACCGATTACATATTATATTGTGAAGCCTACAAGACACAACGTTCACCGCAGGTGCTCAACATCAGAGAACGAAAATCTAATCAATAATTCAGAACTTGGGGGTAATCAGCACTGTACTTAAGGGCGAAAGGTTATTAGCTATAACTTCAATCAGCTGAGGCAGTTGAGAAGCTGACCTTGGTACCATGCTAAACGTCGGTCAGCAGATTTAATTCAAGGATGCCTAAATTGCAGAACTTGAACAAAGAGAAGAGAAACAAAATACAACCAACAGACTTTAAGTCGCTTAGTTCGCCCGAAGAATCTTGACAAAGATGAGCTAATTGGACCAAAGCTTAGTATAAACTGAACAACATTTTAAAGGCAGACCAAAATTGCTTTCCAGAGAAATAAGATACGTATAAGGCGCCTATGTATCCATGGTACAAGTGTCTATAGAACGAGTGTCCGCTGCCCGTACATTTCCCCAATTTCAGGAAGGGTGTAGTAGTAGTGGTTGTTTTTATTTCTTGTATATTCAAAATATGTATTTAATTTTTACATTCAAACGTCTTACAACAAGATATAAGAAACGTAGGAAACATTCAATGTTTTCCTTTTAAACAGGGGTGACCAACCCGCGACATTTTTTCCGGCACGTGAGATTCATCACACTTTTACAAATTATATTTATTTTACAATTGCCAAAGTAGTGGAAACCAATGTATTAAAAAATACATTATTTGTGCATCCCCATATTCAAAAATTAACTGTCGATATTATAAGAAAAAATCCACCTTGATTTTAAAATGGTATTCTTGCGATTATACGAGGGTAATTTGATGTCAGTGACTTTTTGAAGTTCCCACGCAGTAACTTTAAATGGTCCCGTCAACTGTCATCTATAAATAGACTACTGTCAAAATTTAGGCAAGACGCGTCATTTAGTTTGTGTTTCATAGTCATTGAAAGCAGACAACCTCGTGTATTTTAACGAAAGTGGAAAAAGGAGACGCAGTTTGATAGCAGCAGAAGTGATGTTGAAATCAAAAGAGGTGGGGAAAGAGTTGGCCTTCCGTAACATTCGCGAAATGGGTTTATTAGCGCCGTAAGAGGTCTGACGGGCGGGCAAGTAGAAAAGACGAGGGTTACGCAACTTTCAAAGGTTACTGTAGAAGGTAATGAAGGGGAGCGGACTTGGGTAGTTGATTGAAAATATGAGAAGACGGTGGATGAAAAGGATGTCGGCATGAATTTTGCGCTCTTCAAATGTGTGTTAGGGTTAAATAGAAGGAGACGGCTTGTGTATGGAAGTAGAATCAGAGGATTTTCCCAATTCACTCCCCGGACGGCAAAACGCAGGAAATGACATTGAACGCTTTCGATCCAGCGGATGTGGGACAAATGATATAGGGGACCAGACCTGACTATCATATTTTAGGAGAGAATGGACAAAGGTTATGTACAGCGATCGGGTAACGTAGGAATCGGAGAATTATTTTGACCAGGGTTTTACAAAACCAAAGGCAGCGTTGGCCTTGAGAATTATGTCGTCGACATGTGGCATGAAATTAAGCTCCTTGTCACATAAGATGTTTGGTTTTTTATTTTATATCCACATTTATTTAACAAATTAATTACATATTTTATTTAAGACTAAATGTTAACTTCTATTTTACAAATATCATTTTTACATTAACTTATTGGCTCTTCGCAAGCACTCTAAATTATACGTTATTATTCTTCTTATGTCTTTCGGCATAAGATGCTTAGGTCACGAATGTACAGATGTCATAGGTAGTTTAAGTAAGAAAAAGGAACGCCGCGGGAAGGGGAGCGCTTCGGGAGAAGGTGATTGACGTCATTTAGTTCAAGGCAGTTGTTTTGGAGCCAAATCGTAAAACTCTCGAGGTCAATTTGAAGAATGAGTAGTCGCGAAGAGGGCAGATCGCCCTGAAAACTTTAGTATCACCGCGTAGAAAAAGATGGAAGACTGCTTGATACTAGAGTTTATAACGTTAATTGTTTGAATAAATGGGAGGGGGCCAAGATAACTGCCCTGGGGGACCCCTGAGATGGAAATAAAATAACTAGAAAGGTGGTGTAGTGTAACAACGTACCCACGAAATGACCATGAAGAATCATATCAAGTAAATCAATTTGCCCTTGTCACAATTAGCAAGTTTCACATAACCAGCATTCGTTGCCGACCATAATTCAAGGTCGATTCTTTTCATTGAGTAAAAGAAACGAATTGCTCCGGTTACGATTTGTAAGAATCAATGACAATCGTTTGCGAGCTTGCCACTGGTAAATGATTCACAAATTAATTGGGTCAAATCGTGTCATTGTTCTTACACTATGCATCAAGCTGGTGATAGAGAATAGAATAGCATAATAAGCCATTTGTATTTGAGTGAATTACGAATTAAGTGTTAAATGGCTTATGAAGCAAAATTTGTATGAGTAGATTAAGAAATTTGTGCATGTTATAATGGAGTGATTGTTTGACAGTATAAATACCCCAGCTATTTCAATAATATATTAATCAAAAGCCATAGCGTGTTTGATTCAATTAACTGCGGCGCTCTACGCCATACTCTTCCAGCGGGCTGCGCTTAAACAGCAATAAATAGGGAAGTTTAGATTGTTATAGAACAAAATTCAGGTATTGCCACGCACCATCCATGCTTATCATATGGTCGTACTAGAGGTAAATCTCATCACATGTTAATCATTACATGGAAAACACCACATGGGCGATAAACACCACAGTGGATTTAAATTTCACTCGGTAGATTCGGTTATTAAGATAGGAAGGAATCCACTTAATCAGTAAGGGTTCGGAGCCAAAAGAAGATAGCTAAAGAGAATAGGACTGTGGGAGATTTTTTCGGAAGCCTTGCTAAAACTGGTGATCATTACGTCGACTTGCCACCATTCTATAAGGGAAGGCGAACGTGGGAAGAAAATTCCACTAGATTGGTCGCGGTAGTCGTGCGGGTGAGGAAACCATGATGGTTCGGGAGAGATAATGGATTTGCAGCGGAAACATATCGCATATAGAATGCCCTCGAAAAGTTTCGAAATGTGCGAGAGATTAGCAATAGGATGATAGTTGGATATATCGTCTTGGGGTCCCTTCTTATGTATGCCAGTGATATAAGAGAATTTCCAAATATCTGGGAGTACACCTTGTGAAACGGTTAGATTAAATATCATTGAGAATGCGAGAGAAAGATAAGCGGAACATTTATTTAAAAGGACAGCAGTCTGTCAGCGCCGGTCGCAATTGCCTTTAAGTTGGTTTAATTTTTCTTCGACTTGATGTTGTTGAATGTGTAGAGGTATGAAAGAGCCGAGGGAGAATTCAGACAAGTCTCTGGAGTAAGAAAGGTTAGGCTCAAAAGAGTTGTCCATGAAGGATTATTTAAAGAAATAAGAGAAAAGATTGTCAATGGTTTGGGGTCGATTGAAATAGGCGAGTCATAGGAAAAGGAGTTGGGATATGCATCTGTGGCAACTCTAACAGATACACACAATTCACAAGCAAAAATAGTGAAGAACACCGAACGAAAAATCGAATAAGAAAAATACATCAGAACCGTATACCAAGCGATAAATAAAAATAATTCACATCAGTGGAATATAGTCGAGTTTGGAAATCAAATTCTAAGCACGGCCAGTAACCTGATGTGTAACGCTTAGGTAAATTTTTTTTCGTGATTCGAGCTGTAATAGCGTCAGTTCGAATCACACGATCTTCTTCACTATTATTTCAAACCCTATACATCCGATTTGGGTTTGTAATTAATAAAATGGAAAAAGATTTGGGGTCATTGATCAATCTGTTTTGTGTTTTGATAGGAAAGTTGTAGTAGATGGAGCTATAAAGTTCTGTGAAGTGAAAAAAAGGAAGCGGGATAGTTGAAGTAGTCTAGGGGAGAACGAGTTCTAAGGCAAATATTTCATATAGGAAAATGACATTGTGTTGGAGTATCATCTGTAAAAACTGCAAAAGGGGCGGCTTACCTTCTTTGGTGGATATCTTGATTGTTCCTGTAGACGTTCCTGCTGGGGGGCCGTTTTCTGGATCTGCATGGGCGGCGCAAGAAATGTGTCCTCACAACTTCCTCCTGTGGCGTGGGAGCTTGTGGACGGGACACTCGGCTGTTGCGGGCTCCTTGACAGCGAGGGTGGTTTTTTGATATTATTGAATAAACAGTCAACTCTTCTTTGTGTTTTCAGTTTCGGTTTTATTGGTTTATATTTAATTGTTTATACGGCCAGCGGTTCGGCATCTGGAGATCTACTGATCACGAAATTCAAATTCACCGCCCTTTTATAAATTTTCTAGTTGAGAATTCTCAACTATTTTTTGTCGAAATTCCCAGAAACACACATAACGACTTAGTGCGTGTCAATTTGAGTTGTGTTCTGGGAATTTGTTAGAGGCTTTAGTTGGATGGGTTCTAGGAAGGGGAATTTTTGAATTAAGCATTTCATGATTGTCAGGATTTTGGGAATTGAGTCAATGTACTGCGAATTAACTTTTGGTTAAATTCGTTGTTCATGTGACTCAATTTTGAATTTAGATGTAAGGTAATGGGGAATTGGGAATTTGGATTATGATTATGATAATATTGGTGATTTGGATGGGAGTAGCGATTTAGGATCGCTACAATTGGAAATTTCATTGTAGACAGTGGCGGTAGGATCATCTACCTCTATATGGTCAAAACAGAGTGTGATGTTGCTAAGATACTCATTTATTAGGCGGGAGTTGGCTTTGTGGAAGCTGTGGGAAACGTAGTCGCGAGGTGGTGAGGAGTGGGCTGAGCAGTTATGCTAAAAGGATAAGGAAAGCGGGGGTCTTCATATGTATTGTGTGTCCACTTATCAAGCATGTGACGGTTCTACGAACGACACAAATCCTACCTATAGCATAACCCATTTGATATCCCCAACACAACATTGAATTCAATGGTCAAACCCAATCGAACTAAACGTTCAAATTCTCTAACATTGAATTCAATTCAATTTCATCCAATTCAATTCAATTCCCCAAAATCAAACAGCATAATGCATATCTTCTTATGTATGCTATAAGCAAGTAACACCTCTAAATCTCCTACAAGATCCAAAACCCAAAAAGTGCACGTGTCCAAACAAAGGCATATCTATTCGATCCGCCGACACACAATTCTTGCAATCATAAACATCCTAATGCATATCTTCACATGCCAGATATTTTATGACTTGAAAATGCACCAATCTAAAAACTGACATCCAATTTCCACGGATCCTGTGTTACCCATCTGAAGCGCACGAAAACTCTTGTTGTTATAAGCCAGATGGATAACACAAACAAAACTCCAAGAAAGGATCAAGCGATAAGTGGCGATGCGTCTGGCTCTTGGAAAGAAGATAAAGATACCAGGAGTAGAATTTGGAATTGAGAAGGAAACTTTTAGGTAGAAAACCACAGAGAACCCAATGAGCCGCACAACAACATTGTGAAAAATTAAAACGTAACGTCGAGTGGGAAACCCTGCGGTTGATATTGGAAAAATGTGTCTAGTGATTTGTTCTGCTACAAACACCTAGCAAGAAAACATTAACGATTGTGTACATTCTGAAAGAAAATTTAAGACATAGAAATAAAAGTTCAAAATAAAACAATTCTTTCTGTGTTTAATTTGTGCCGTTTTCGCTCCAGTGTATTTCTTCCTTATGTGCGGACAGTGTTCGGAGGGACACTCCCACATCGTCCAGGATTTAACGATCAAAGACCAAAACACCATCAAAAGCATGCACACAAAGCATTCATAACCCAACCAAATCATATAAATGTCAAATGATTCAATTGTTCATTTGGTTCGCATATACACAATTTCTTTCTCTCTATAAATAGATCTAAATTCCTATAAATCTCTATTTCCACATGCGTTGTACCGAGATGCTTATGTTTTAGAAATAGATTAAATTTCCCATCCAACAGGTTCCACTATCTATTGCTTCAATATTCCATTGAATGTCTCAAAAGGGTTAGATAGAGTTTGCCTAATTTTTTTACAATTTTCTCGGAAGAGGCGAATCTATAGCGCCAAGTCGGCGTTCCGAGATGGCACCAGCAATTGTTGTAGTTCTTTTTGAACAGTTGCAGGTTGTAAGGCTCCGGAAACACTCACGCGTGGAGGGAATTCTACAGCTTTCCAGCTTTGTAACGGACAGATTTCTGTTGCAGAGATGTTTGCGTTGCCGGGAAATGAACCGCAAAGTGGTGCGATTCGTCGAATTGCCTCGTGGAGCCCATATAAAGCGAATTGTATGGAACAATACCACGAATCTCCCAAGAACAGTACCCGTGATAATATCTGTAAAACAGACAGAGGAAGTCTACGCCCCTTCGATGTGATAGCGACTGTAGTCTTGATATTAGCGCCGTATCCCCGATCGGGCGGATCGATCGTCTCTGTATGCTCTCAACTAGGTCGAGTGTATGTTTGGGAGCTGAGCTCCAAATATGAGAGCAATATTCAAATGCGGGTCTAATTTGGGATGTAAAGAATAGAAGAAGTTGGGCCGGAGTAAAATATTTCTTGCCTCTAAACAGATAACTCAGTTTTTCTGATGCGGATCCGGCGATATTGGACACGTGCTTATGTCACGATACATTCCCACAGACCGTGACACTGGACAATTTCATGCTTTCCCCAGATTCGAGGGGCTGGCGAGGCCATTCATCATCAGCTGTGGAGTCAATGATTCACTTTTCTTTATGAATGTTGTAGATTGCGTTGAAGTTGACGAGATTGGCCTTTCCGCACTACAGGACCTTATCCAGATCCCGATTCAGAGAGTGAATTTGGCCGCATTTCAGCTGATACGATGTTTACGATTTGCCTTTCCCCACTACAGGACTTTATCCAGATCCCGATTCAGAGAGTCAATCTGTCTACATCTCAGCTGATGCGACGTTGATGCACTAATCGGCCAATCACTAGAAAAAGAGGAAACACAGGTATTGTCATCCGCACAACTGAACACTCTGTTATCCGATGACTCCAACAAATCATGCATGCAAAGCAAGAACAAGGTTGGAGCTAAAATAGAACCTTGAGGCACTCCGGAATTAACAGGATAAAGATCCGATGACCCACCGTCTACAACAACCCGGATCGATCGATTCTCGAGAAAGCTCTTGGTCCAATAAAGCTGATGGGAAAATCTATATGGACGAAGTTTGCTCAGCAATGCCCAAATGCGGTCAAAAGCCTTCGAGAAATCTAATGCGACGGCCCTTGACTTACCATGGCCTTCAATTGCAAACGTCCCTATATAAGTTTTAAGGGTCAAAGGTCTTCCGTCGATCGCCTGCCACGAAATCCGTATTGACGATCATTCAGGAGTCCGTTGTACTCCAAACACTTAATTAACTCGGCATTGATAACCTTTTCCATCACCTTAGATAGCATAGGCTAAAATGCTATAGCCGGGTAAATTTTTAGGAGACACTTTTTCCCCCTTTTTGGGATAGGTTGGGTCGAGTAGGAAAAAAAAAGAGGAAGCGAAGTTACTGCTGACAGCCCTTGTCAATGACCAGAACTCAAGGTGTTTATTGGTCACTCTGTCATTGTAAGCTTTCTTCGTGATATCAATCGCCTGGTTGCAAGCGTTTCGGGCTCTAAATAAATTCGTTCCGTTAACCTCGGTGGGAGTGGAGCGCCATTGTTTGAAAGCTATGTTTTTTGCCGCTGTGATCTGCTCGCATTTTTTATCAAGCCAAGGTTTATCAGATGAATTTCGGTTGATGGAATGCGGAATGTATATTTCTACCCCGAGAGGAATAATCTTCGTGACCAACTCCGCGCATGTGTTAACATCGGAGACTCCAAAGCAGACCTCCGACATGGAAAGGATTGGAAGAAATCTGGCAGTTGACAGCCCTGCAGGTTCCAGTTTGCGCCCTATACATCCATACATGGCGAAACTGCTTAGATCGGTTATGCGTTTGAACTGCAAGTGGTTGCGTGACCGATACCAAGCAGTGATCTGTGTTTCCCAGTGGCGCAGCAACCTCCACTGTATAAACAATCACCCCACGCTTCCAGGGCTCGCGTAGGTTTCTCCGCGAGTTAAGTCAAATTGCGGCTAACAGCGAATATCTCCACCCCACAGCCTCTCATAGCAATCCCCTTCCATTTCCCAGGAAGTGGCAGTGAGTTTATTTCTGCTATGACTCAGGCGCCACGACGCGATGATTAGATTCTTGCCATTCATTTAGTCAGTCGAGATACAACCATCGGCGAGCGCACATCGCTCTTTGAACCGAACAAAAAGTCGCTAATCACCCACCCAAACGATTCGGCATCATTGCCAATGCGCACTAAATGCACCGGTAACGAGGGGCCCCACACTTATAATTAAAACTCGAGTCGGTTGAGCTTGCCATAGTGACGCGTTTTAATGCCAAGTTCGGGCATTAATTTCAATGCGAATTTTCGATAACACGATGCGTTTCAACACCGGGTCCCGACTCTAATTCCGGCGCAAACCCCTCGACAACCGTAAGTTCTATAAATCAGTTCTGAGCAAAGAGCTCCTCCCGTCAACCTTGAAGTCGAGAACAAGTCTCTATAACACAAGTCTTTACCTAAACCCCGAAGTGTAAAATAAGGTTACGCTAGCTCTGTAAACGAGTCACGTCCGATCGTACTCGACCCACTAAAGTAATGTATGTTAAGGAACATCAATGACAAGTGAACTACGTGCATGTGCTGGACCCATAGCTAAGTAGAGAAAAATAAACGAACGTTAATCAGCGAAACAACCCTAAATGAAGAAAACATTTACTCACCCTTTGTTGTCGAACGATTCCTCCGTGAACAATCTTGGGGGATCAAGTGAACCCGTCGCGTGCCAGACACCCTACTTGAAACCCCCCACACGTTAATCTGTGATGGCACATCAGTTCACATTGAAAGTCAACTTCAGGCGTACAAATAAACCTAGAGAGTCATTCTTTAGCCGAACCACACGAATATGAAATACTCTACCTGTTCATGTTTCCTTGTCGTTGTAATGTCCACGTATTTAGGGTCAACATATCTCCTTTCCCCACCCGGCCGCTCCCCCTGTACTTTGACATTTAACGGTTCTTCCCCTTTTGTGTGCGCGTTAATGTAATAAACATGATAATACATCGAGTCATTCGTCACTCATTGTTTGTCAGTTTTTGGCTTGGAATTAAGTGTGTTGAGTCATTCCCGCTATTTATCTGATTTTGTTCCGAGCAACTTCTCTCCATTACCTATACTATTTACTATTACTATTTATTGGCCTGTAGGATCGCGAAAGCTCATGACCTGACTGACTCCACTCCGCCATCGTTCCCTGTCCGGTGCACTCTCCTTCCACGTTCGACCATCCCATCCGATCTCCTCAAGGTCCAACCTGACATTATCCTCCCATCTCCGTCGTGGCCATCCTGTCGGTCTCTTTCACGTTCGCTTAGCGTCAAGAATTCTATGCGCGCTCCTATCGTTGCCCATTCGCCCCACGTGTCCGACTCTCACTATTGTGGGTTTGCGGTATAGCTCTTCCAATTCGTGGTTGTGGACTTTCCTCCATTGTCGTGCCTCCTCGTCATATTTGCTGCCAAAGATACCCCTTAGAACTTTATTCTCGAATTCGCGGAATTTGTTTTCTTCCCGTTTTATGAGAGCCCATGTTTCGTATCTGTATAGAACAATCGGCATGATTATGGTTCTGTGGCGGTTCCGCCAAACCCCACGGTAAACTTACCTTAAAACCCCGCATAACCTCATCCCAAGTCGTATACGTTTTCGCTAATGCAACAGCATTAGCACCTGTAAATGCTCCACGCATTATATAGATCAAATCTATAATCTTAAAGTCCCTGTAAAGAAAACTTGCCTTTTCATGCATCTCTTCGCATACAATTTCCTGTAAGATTTCTTTCTTACCTCCTCAGGTATCTCAGACCAAGTCGGCACCTTCGGTGCCAAGCAAATCTCCCTAGACGAATTCCTGTAAACAAAAGGATTTGAATTACATACAATGTAACCTTCACCAGGGGCCACAAACATTGCGCTGTCTATTTTCTAGACTTCTCTTAACGTACACATTGGCCGGCGACCTTTTTCTCCCAGCAATAATATACCAGCAGCTGCATTCAATTAGCGCAATCGACCTTGACGTTCCTAAAAACAATTCTTTAACGTGCATATGCACCATAGATTCCCGACCATTGGGCACCCTTGTTTCACCAATGCAATTCTACCGGACATGTGCATACCACATGTCCCTGGTATTTCGATGGCGGCGGCAGCTCTTTGACCATCGGACAAAAGCAAATACTCTCATCTTACCCTAGAGTCATAAACGAATTTCTTCACATGTAATCATATATACAATTCGATCCCTTTAGCATCACCAGCGATATACATTTCCCATTGTGTAAATAGAAAAACCGGAGCGCGCCCTAGAGTCAAAGTCGGGTTCTTTTTCGAAATATAAATCAATAAGCGGTACCGTGCATATAGATAATCATAGTGCTAAAACAAAAATGTAAGTACGAGGGTTGCTTTTTATATTTCGGGATTAGAGAACAAAAACAAATATTGATCATCGAAAATCACTTTATTGTTTTTCAAGATATTCCCCATGAAGATCTATACACTTTTGCATGCGTTTGAACCAATTGTCGAAGCACTTTTGCCACTCTGATTGAGGTATCTCCAACACATGCATTCTGAATGCAGCAACCGCTTCTTCAGGTGTCGAAAAACGTTGACCTCTCAGTTTGTTTTTTACGTACGGGAATAAAAAGAAGTCAATCGGTGCCAAGTCAGGACTATACGGCGGATGACCCATCAAATCGATGTTTTGGGTGCTCAAAAATGCAGTCGTCGCAGCCAATGTGTGAGAGCTCGCATTGTCGTGGTGAAGAGTGATCCGTCTTCGGCGGTTGGTTTTCCTGATTTCTTGGAAGACAACTGGCAAACAAATGGTTGTGTACCACTCAGAATTGACTGTTCTGCGTTGTTCTAGTGGTACGGTTGCGAAATGTCCAGTTATTCCGAAAAAGCAGGCGACCATTTGCTTGGAAGTGCTTCGTGCGCGAACAACTTTTGTTGGATTTGGCTCATCTTGAAACACCCAGACAGTCGACTGGTGTTTACTTTCGGGCTCATACGCGTAAATCCACGATTCACCACCTGTCACGATGTCATAGACGTGTTTCGAAGCACCGCGACCGTATTTTTTGAGCATTTCTTTCGACCAATTGACACGAGCCTTTTTTTGGACGATTGACAAATTGTGTGGGACCCAACGCGAACAAATTTTTTTGACAGTCAAATGTTTATGCAATATTGAATGTATGCTGGTCCCACTAACGCCTAAGGTTGTCTCAATCTCACGATAGGTCACATGACGATCTTCCAATATCAGTTCGCGCACAGCATCAATGGTTTTCGGAACAACAACTGATTTTGGACGACCTTCACGAAATTCATCTTGGAGTGAACTACGACCGCGATTGAATTCACCACACCATCGATAAACACTGGTCCTTGATGGAGCTTCATCGCCAAAAATTGAATTAAGTTCATCCATGCACTGTTGCTGAGTTAATCCACGCCGAAAGTTGTAAAAAATAATCGCACGAAAATGTTGACGATTTAATTCCATTTTTGGGCCGAGATGAATCTTTTAAGTTACTGTAAACAACACAAATAGCGCTCGTATGTCAAAACGTTCTGAGTGCGTATAACCTCAAAAATGTCCAACTTTACGACAGAGCTGTCAATTGCCGGATTGCAACACTAGGGTTGCCAAATCCCGAAACATAAGAGGCAACCCTCGTATTACAACCAACAGAAAACAATAAAGAGTAATTAATTAATTGGCTCCTCGATAGTATAGTGGTTAATATACCCGTCTGTCACGAGGGAGACCGGGGTTCGATTCCCCGTCGGGGAGCCTCTGGCGCAAGACTAATGACCTTGCCCGGAAAAAACAAATCCTTATGGAAAATTTAACAAGCCTCAGGACTTGCTAAATAAGGTCAAGACCGGTCCCCGGTTGTAGTGCCGATGATGATGATGAATTAATAAGCAGTGTGTTTCTTTTCTGTGTTGCATATCCTGGTGGTTCATTTTTCTTTTTTTTTTTTGGTGACCGGTTAGTGGCGGAGGTTTCCTTATTTCGGTGACAGTTGCTGCGACAGAACTTTGTGATGCTGGTGGAAGGAAGTGAAGCGAGTTCCCGTGCCTGGCACAATACTTCCTTCCCCATAGTTCTATAGACACGGAGCTTTATATTCCGTGATAGCAGTTTGTATTTCACATTGTACTGACTGCGTGCCAACTAGCGTTGCCGGAATGCAGCCTTCAGCCCCTTAATTTCCTTCGACATTTCGTTACTGGCCGACAGTATTGTTCCCAGGTATTTAAATTCTTTAACATTTTCAAATATCTTGCCCCTTATATTTATGTGTGTTCTCTGAGGTCCACCTGCTCTCGCCATAATCATGTATTTTGTTTTGTCTTCATTTATTTCTAGGCCCTCCTCTTCTGCCGCTTGTAAGATGATTTCATCTTACTTGTTTTTACTTACAGTTTCTAGATAATCGCCCAAAACGGCAATGTCATCCGCATATGCGAGCACTTGTGTGACCCCGTTCAGGGATGATCCGGCCATGTTGTCGTCTTGTACCCTTCTGATGACATACTCGAGGACAAGGTTAAAGAAACATGGTTAGAGGCCATCTCCCTGTTTTAGTCTATCCCGGATTTCAAATGGTTCTGAGAGGTGGTTTTCTCTTTTAACCGCCCTTTGTTTTCGTTCATGCAGATTTGAATGTGGGCGGCAATTTTTTTGGGATTCCCAGCTCAACTACAATAAGGTAGAGTATTTGCCTTGCGACTGAGTCGTAGGGTTTTTTGAAGTCAACGAACAGTTGGTGAACCGTCTCTCCGTATTCCCACTTCTTTTCCAGTAGTTGTTTTATTGTGAACATTTGGTCGCTCGTTGGCCGGTTCCGGCGGAATCCGTATTGGTGGTCTCCCAAAATGTCTTCTGCGTACGGTGTGATTCTCGCCAGTATGACATTTGTTAATATTTTGTATGTGGTTGGGAGCAATGATATTCCTTTTTAATTTGCGCAGTCAGATTTGTCACCTTTTTTGAAAATGGCGACGACTATTTAGGGTTTCCAATCTTCCGGAATGACTTCCCTCTCCCATATATTCCTTATCCCTTATCCCATCAGTTGGACGATCTTTCGAGCGGCTACCTCTTTTCCATGCTTCACAAGCTCTGCCGGTATGCAGTCGACTTCGGGGGCCTTGTTGTTTTTCAATCGATTTATTGCGTCTACAACTTCGTTGAAAGAGGGCTGTGGGATCAGAGGCTCGGCTGTATGTACGCGTGGTGCGTATATTTGTGGTTCATGGGCGCGCACATTGAGCAGGTTTTCAAAGTACTGCTTCCATCTTGTCACGATATTGTTTGTTTCTCTCACCAGACAGCCGTTTGTGTCTCGGATTATTTTGGCTCACCCTCGGTAGCCATTTCTAATTGAATTTATGCCGACATACATACCTCTGATATTCTTTGCTCTGACATTTTCTAGGATTTTTTCGATCCTAGTCTTCTCCCATTCGGGTTTTTGCGTTTGAAAAGTCTCGTTGTCTCTTTCCGAATTGTCGCGTATATTTCTGCGTTGACTTTATCATATCTTTCTAAGTGGATCACTCTGACGCCCTTACGTTGTTCGATCTCTGCCCTGCACTCATCGTTAAACCAAGGTTTAGACTTAACTGTTTTCTTAAATCCGAATACCTTTTGGGCTATTTGTTTGATTTTGCCTCTGATCGATGCCCATTTAATGTCCACATTATTGCCTTCGTCTTGTGGGTTGTTTTTACGTTGGCATCTGCAAGGATGCGAGTTGATAAAAACTCCACCGACGAAAAGACCAATCACAAACATCGACGCCGTGAAATGAAATTGTTGGATTGTTTTTTTTTGTTTTGCTTGATTAGTTAGCACATATCAGTTAAATTATTTGATGTAGATTTTGCACTACTTCTTTTCTTAGCTGCTAGGTTGGAATACAATAGCTTAACAGTTATTAGTACGCGGACAAGAAATTGACATTTAAAGGAAAATAAAATCACGCGTACAAATTATGTGTATTTTTGAATAATTGAAAACTCGCGACGACTTTCTCTCTACACGGTATTGCACTCTTGATAAAAACTCACGTTAAAAGGGTGCGACTGTCTTCTATAAAGACTGACATCTGACTCCCAGAAACCATCCATATCTGCCAGATTCAAGGTGTGGATTACATTGGTGTGGGAGGATTCTATATGTGTCCGTATGGGACATGTACGTTGCCCTTCAGCCTGTATATCGACAATCGACGAAAATGCACCTAAATAAACATGGGCTGGTGCAATGAATTGGTATTATATAGATATGCGATGGCGAAAAATCGCCGAAGGGAGAAATAGGTTTCTGTGTCTTAAATAAACAGAAACGCTATTTCGAGGGCCATAAATCTTTGATGACCTGCGCCTGAGAACGAAATAGGTTTTTGCTTCAAGATACACAAAAACGCTATTTCAAGGGTCACGATGATATGCACATCGTGTTTACTTAGGCGTTCATGCTAATGCCATTGTAGGCTATAGAGTTTTCGTGGCGATAAGCAAACCGATGGTTTGCTCCCCTATGACCTAGGCTATGGTAGCTTTTGTTTGTTTTACAGGCCGGAGCATCGTTAGCATGATCTGAGTTATGATTGTCTAACGTCAATCATATTAGTGTCCAAATCCCATGATCGGTAGATAACCGACAAAGGAAATTGGTCGCAAGTGTTGCGAACCTTGGGACTGGGGCAATAAATGGATATGAACCGTAGCAAGAAACCATCGGCTTCGGCTATGTCAACAATTACGCTGGCCAGCTAGTATTTATCTATTATAATTGCTGACAAGCCGATGGCAAATTTATTTGTTAGTTCCTCTTGATATTCAGCCCTTTTGTGTAGGTCTTTTAGTTTATCAAAGTCGAACTTTTTGCTTGTCTCCCGTGATTACTCATGTGGGTTTGCAGCGAGCCAACTTCAAATTTTGCCCATAACTAGAAGGTGATCGGAGTCGCAATCTGCTTCTCTATATGATCTTACGTCAAGGCTATTCGAGTGGTGTCTTTTGTCTATGAGGAAGTGGTCTATTTGGTTACGCGTTACGGCGTCGGGTGATATCCATGTGGCTTGTGCTTGAACATCGTGCTTTTCACTACCAGACGCTAGATACATTCGTTAGTTCGTCTTGATAATTAGCCCTTTTGCGCAGGTCTTTTAGTTTATCAATTTCGAACTTTTTGCTCGTTTCCCGTGACTGCTCATGTGGGCTTGCTGCGAGCCGACACCTGATTTTGCCCATCACTATAAGGTGATCGGAGTCGCAATCTCCTCCTCTATATGATCTTACGTCAAGGATATTCGAGTGGTGTCTTTTGTCTATGAGGAAGTGGTCTATTTGGTTATGCGTTACGCCGTCGGGTGATATTCATGTGGCTTTATGAATTTGAACATCGTGCTTTTCACTATCAGATGTTTTGACGCTGCGGACGTGATAATTCGAATTCCATTATCATTTGAAACGTCGTGTATGCTCTCTTTACCTATAGTTGGTTGGAAGATATCTTCCTTTCCAATTTTCGCATCGAGGTCCCCGAGGAGGATTTTAACATCGAATGATGAGCTCCCATTGAATAATTCCCCTAGGGTCTGTCTCGTAGGATGTGTCCTTCGTTTCTTCGTCCGTAGATTCTGTTGGAGCGTTTACGTTTATATATATATATATATATATAATTGTACCATGGGCCCTGTATTTTTAGCATTGACACTCGATCACTAACAAATTTTACATCTTTTACATGGGGCGTACTCTTCTTGCCTATGATGAAGCCGGTTCCGAGGTTATGTGTATCGGTACCTTCACACACCAGTGTAAACCCGTTGGTTTCGATTACTTGATGTGGGGGTCGAACTTCCTAAAGCGCGACGATGTCCATTTAATATTGTTTCGCGTTGCCTACGACCGTCTGTATCGCGCCTGGTTTATATAACGTTCGAACATTCCACGTCCCGACCCGTATATTCCGCTTTTTCCGTTTTTCCCTACGTCTTCTTTTTGCCGAGTCGGTGTTTTCTTGATGATTTGTTCTTGGCGGATTTGTATGTTGTTGTCGAAGTGTTCCACCGAACACTGTCCACACACCAAAAGGAACACCTGGAACGCGGAGCGAATTCAATTACACAAATAAAACACAAAAAGAATTGTCTTTATTTTGACTTTTATTTTTGTTTTAGAGTTCGGTCTCCACTTACGTCTAGGACACATTTTTGATTTTTCGCTTATCTTAGGTTGCACCGTTTTGAAAACTACCACACATTCGTTACAAACTCGACGTTATTTCTTTTTTTTTTATTTTCGCGATATCGCAGCGCGGACCGACCTTCTTATTGGGTTCTCTGTAACTTTCTGTTCGAAGTAGACCGTTCTAATTAAGTTTCCCTATGACGACTACCCTATCTAAATTTTCCTATCCATCCTATCTGTCTCTGATCTTCAAGGGAAAATTTCCATTTTGGTTTTCAATTCCAACTTCTTATCGGAGTCTTGTTTCGAAGGTTCAAGCGTGCCGCCACTTCTTTCTTGATCCTATCACGCGCTTTGTTTGCGTTACCCATCTGGCTTACAACAACATAGTTTTTGTGTGCTTCAGATGGGTAACAAAGGAACCGTGAGATTTGGTTTGTAGATCGCATTTCCCAATCATAAACATCTAGCATGGGATAGGCGTTACGATGTTTATGATTGCAAGAATTGTTGGTCGGCGGGCGAATCGCTAGGCCTTTGTTTGCGGATGTGCGCTTGTCGGTTTTAGGATCTTGTGAGGAATTTATGGTGCTAATTGCTATTAGCTACATGAGGAGATTATTCTATTTGTTTTCAGAAAAATGCGTTTAATGGATGAATCGAATGGATGCATTGGATGGATGCGTTGAATTCAATATTAAGGAATTTTGAACGTTAAGTTCGATTGGTTTTTACTATTGAATTCAATGTTGGGGTATTTGGAATGTTACCTTTTGTGTCAGGCGGAAGTAAGGACTTCTGGGAAACATGTCTGTGGGCACGTGTAATGGATATATGTGAGTATGTTCCTTTGGTGGAACCACGATATCTCAACCTATAGTGGGTTGTGTGATTCGTAGAACCGCCACAGTTCCCTTTTGGTAGCGTCGGCTCATCACACCTACGCCTACCGGGCTTTTTGTGAGATTGTTTCTTGCATAATGATTATTCATTTTTGATCCCACGAGTCTTGGGGTATCAAATAGTCCGCCACATCAGAGCCCCTCTTTGATATGGTAAGGTCTGCTTACTGCTCTGATTCGACCCGGTGTCAGAGAGGCGCCGTTATAATACAGCCGGTATACCCCTGATTGCAAATCATCCAATGGGCACGGTGACGCGTAACACCCTGGATTAGGGGTGGTAGTTCTTTGTGTATTACTACTCGCTAGCCTGTCGGACATGGGTGGCCCTACTGGAAGCGTATGCTTTCGTCAGCATAGCCTGAGTGATTCATTGTAGTTTAAGCCCCCGCACCACGTCAAGGTTTCTACCAAGCGAAGGTATCTTACTTAACAAACTTGAAAATGATGTTAAAAGAATGGTTTATAATAACTTTTCGATCATCATAACAGCTACAACACGAGTACTAGACACAATTTCACAAAGTAAGCTAGAAAGCACATTGGAATGACTCTTGAAGCGCTGTAACATGTGTATTGAAGAGAATACTTTAAATAAAAAACTTAATAATATTCAGATACATTGTTTCAATGATGTTCCCCACCGCCGATCTCGAAATTATTTGTAGCATTGTGTATTACGGTTTTAAAGGTGAATGTGTTTATAGAATACACTCTAAAATTAATTGCCTGCGAAGTGTCTAGATTCACTATTACCTTTATGATGGCCATTAATTGTGACCGATGAAGTGGATGAGGAAAAACAGTTTCTGATGTTCTTCACAAAACAGCCAAAAATGGCTGCTGAAAGTGGATCAGTAAAATAATTTAATAGGTAATTTAAATGAAAAAAACATGACGTTTTGAATCTGGCCAGTGTAATAGTTTCTTACCTATGCTCAAGTCTGTTGTTCCAAAAGTTTTCTTACACCTTAATACGAGGGATGCCTCTTATGTTTCGGGATTTGGCAAACCTAGTGTTGCAATCCGGCAATTGACAGCTCTGTCGTAAAGTTGGACATTTTTGAGGTTATACGCACTCAGAACGGTTTGCCATACGAGCGCTATTTGTGTTGTTTACAGTAACTTAAAAGATTCATCTCAGCCCAAAAATGGAATTAAATCGTCAACATTTTCGTGCGATTCTTTTTTACAACTTTCGGCGTGGATTAACTCAGCAACAGTGCATGGATGAACTTAATTCAATTTTTGGCGATGAAGCTCCATCAAGGACCAGTGTTTATCGATGGTATGGTGAATTCAATCGTGGTCGTAGTTCACTCCAAGAAGAATTTCGTGAAGGTCGTCTAAAATCAGTTGTTGTTCCGAAAACCATTGATGCTGTGCGCGAACTGATATTGGAAGATCGTCATGTGACCTATTGTGAGATTGAGACAACCTTAGGCGTTAGTGGGGCCAGCATACATTCAATATTGCATAAACATTTGACTGTCAAAAAAATTTGTTCGCGTTGGATCCCACACAATTTGTCAATCGCCCAAAAAAAGGCTCGTGTCAATTGGTCGAAAGAAATGCTCAAAAAATACGGTCGCGGTGCTTCGAAACACGTCTATGACATCGTGACAGGAGATGAATCGTGGATTCACGCGTATGAGCCCGAAAGTAAAAAACAAACTGAGAGGTCAACGTTTTTCGACACCTGAAGAAGCGGTTGCTGCATTCAGAATGCATGTGTTGGAGATACCTCAATCAGAGTGGCAAAAGTGCTTCGACAATTGGTTCAAACGCATGCAAAAGTGTATAGATCTTCATGGGGAATATTTTGAAAAACAATAAAGTGATTTTCGATGATCAATATTTGTTTTTGTTCTCTAATCCCGAAATATAAAAGGCAACCCTCGTATTCTTCGATAAATGCACCCCATGCACCGCACTCGTCGTTTCTGATGAAAAATAATGAGATCTTCTAACTCATAAGTATCTTTCAGAACTCCTCAATTGTTTTCTCGATAAAACTCACTGTTCATTTTAGATCTTTTTGTTTCCCAATTAAAATAATTAAAATTTTAAACCCTAAACATTTAGCTGCACGTTTCTCGGCTCAAGTTGGCCCATTTATTCTAAAGGTTTACTCAACACTTAATGCGACAGCATACATTCCCATTGCTGCCTCGAAACATAAAGTTTTAAATATATTTTCAAAACTCAATTATTATCTAATAGGTTTTATTAAAATCAGATGACAGAGTTATTGTTCCATCAAGAATTTTCTCTGTAGTGAAATAGTTTCCATGGAAGAATTTCGGATTTGTAATTGCCTTTTGGTATCTGTGAAATATTCCTTCCATAACAATAATTTCCCGCCTGAAACAATTTATGAAAAGTGGGAAGCTGAAATGGCATCCGAAGCCAACGGAAATGATAATTAATTTAGAAGCAGCATGTTTTAATTAAATTACAAAAAGTTTTCCTATTGTAATTTATGCAACTCTCTTCATGCAAATATCTTTCTTGCCTGAATGTTGGAATCTGTTCAAGATCTAGTTGCCCATTAAATTCTTGTATGTCATAAAAATATATTATGCAACTAGAGCAGTTGGGAAAGCGGGTTCGTCGAAAGAAAACAATTGACGTTAGATAGGATAAACGGCAAAGCTTCATTATGTTACAAGGTCATTTATATAACGGTACTTTACATAATTGTGCTATAGCATATCATAGTCAATACAATATTGTTACATATTTAGGTCAGTTTAAATCAGGAAAAAATAGCATAAAGGATTGGAAATACAGATGATGGTTGAACATATTATTATCATGTGGCATACTGGTAAGCTTTTGAATTCACATACAGATATTGGAGTATTTAACCACTAATACTATTAATTCGTTTAAGTAAAAACGTTGCTCTGTTCACCTAACGAAACTTGAAAGCAATCGCAAGCAAGTGTTCGAATGGATTCGGTTCTTTTGCGTTAAACAAATGGTAGCGTTCAATAAATATTAGATATGGATTCTATAAGAGCTCAGCCCATGGGTTGACAAAGTTCCCAAATTAGACCAATGTTTATTATTTATTAATTAAAATCTAATAACGCAATGGCATAAGGGGCTTGGACACCGAAATGGTGCTGGTATAGTAAACAAATAAACAAGGAAACTCAATTAATTGTAAACCCCCATTTTTTTTTTACATTTCTGTATTTATTGACCATCAATAATTTTTACAATAAGCAATACACATAACTTATGATACTTTAGCTATAATTGTTTACATATACTTACTATTACATTTTTCAAGATGATAGAAGTTATATATTGTTTATGGATTAAGATTGTAGTGGGTAGAGCTTCGTAGAAAAGTTCAGAGAACCAGGATAAAGTAAACCCCAAAAATTCATATTTCTGTATCCTACTGTTAAGTTCAATTTTAAGTGAATTTACATCTTGCATTACATGGGGCTTCGTCCCCAACAAAATTAAAATTCAATTAAATCTTTAACTATGTATTGGGTTATACTCGTACCACATGAAATGTCCGATTTTATGGTAAAAATTTAAAAGCCAATATTATTTGTCCATAAATGTTAATTCAATAAAAATAGGATTCGTTGGAATCTATGACATTCTTCCAACGTGATACAAGGTCAAATATTCCTTTTTCGTAGAAGTAGTGACTTTTTGAGGCAATGAAATCCTCGAAGGCTTTTATGACCTCTGCTCGGTTCCGGAAGACCTTCTGCCGGCAAAATGAATCCAGATTGCGGAAGAGATGGTAGTTCGTCGGAGAAATATCAGGACAGTACGGTGGATGCGGAAGAATTTCAAATCCCAACTCCAACAGTTTTCGCACCGTTATTTGTGAGGTATGGGGTCTAGTATTGTCATGCAAAAGGATCGGGCCGTGCCTATTGACAAACGCAGCTTGCTTTTCAGCCAATGATAGTGTTTGTCTTTTCTCCTGGTTGAAGAAATGAAAAGTGGATTGATCCTTTCGATGTCCACCAAAAGGGGATTTTGAAGTACCCTTAAATGTCAGAGTACAGTGCGAGCGGATGAAGAGGAAGCAGATAAGGAAAGAAGGTGTCGATATATACTGGTCTTGAATGTCAGGAAACACATGATCAGGCAGAACATTCCACATTCGTGTGCGTCGGCTAAAGAATGACTCTCTATGCTTACTTGTGCGCCTAAAGTCCATTTTCAACGTGAACTGATGCGCATTCACAGATTGACGGGTATCGCGGGAAAATGTCTAAAGGGGTGGAACACATTCAGCAAGTTCAGTTGAGCAACGACCGTGGTAATACCTATAGAAAAGAGATAGGCATCATACGTTGCGCCTGTGTTCTAAGGACGGAATTGATCGATTTACGTTTTTGCATCCTGTCGAGCACGTGTACTGCAGTTTTGGATGCGCCTGACCAAATATGGGAGTTGAACTCCATTTTTGGACGAATATACGCCTTGTAAATAGTGGCCAGGTTGGATGGAATGAAGTATCTTTTGCCCGTATATTTGGCTCCACTTTTCGCAGCTTCAAATATGTGGTCATTCCAGTAAAGAGTCGGATTAATTCGAGTGCCGAGGATTGATAATTTCTTGGCTTCGTCGATGCAAGTGCCGTTCATAGACTGTATATTTACTTTGGGGTTCACCTTTGACCACAAGAGGCAGCACCGAGTTTCTTGGGGATTGAATTCTACTCGGGAACACCTGCATTAATATGATGGGAGGCAGCTTTTACACCATCAAGAATCACTTGGATTGAACGGCCAGAAAGATAGTCTCTTATCGATTGGATTAGGGAATTGTCCACCCCATATGAATGTAATTTTGACATAAGGGCTGGATGCCAAACTCTATCGAGGGCTTTTGAAATATCCATTGGGACTACCTTGCTTTCACCGAAGTAGTGGATGGAATGGTTCCACTTTTCGGTAAGGTACGCCATCAGGTCTCCTGTGGACCTATGGGTGTTCTGGGCGCACCACATGTGTTATTTGTTGTTTACCCAAGTTCAGTAATATATTATTTCGATTAAATCAAAGTCAGTTTATGTATTTTAGCCATATAGTATATAATTTCAATTAAGGTAAAAATAAACCGTAGTTCACAATAATATTTTGATTTAATTCAATGTAGTTTGTAGTTTATACACAATATGCTTTAATATTAATTAATTAAAATTCAATGTAAACTGTTCTTTATACACACACTATTAGATTAACATAGAATTGGCTTACAGCTCGTACGTAATATTAAATAATTAAATTTCAATGTAATTCGTTTTTCCTCTTTAGTTCGCACGAGTTATGTTTACCTTTCTTATTTTGGTTTAATAAAACAATTTATAAAAATATTCTTTATTATTACAAGTTAAATGGTGCTATCGCCAGGTGGCTCAAGTACTTTCTGGTGATAGTCGGCAAAAGGCTGTCTATTTATAGAAAATAACATCGAGATTTGTTCAAAAGCTGCTTAGGGCAGCGTACATATGTTATATTTTCTTAGTAATATTTTTACACTGTAGAGGGCAGTGCACTGGTGTAATGATAGTAAGTGACCACAGAGGGCGGTCATATAATTGTTGTGAGAAGTTAACTTTCTCCCTTCTCGGATGAAAACGTCCTCGTTTTCTTTGGTAGATTGATTCGGAATGGTTCAAGCCCCCTGCTCCCCCACGCCTCTGTATGCTTGGTATCTTAGAATTCCGTACATAGCTTAGAAGAAATCAACAGCGAAGAGTAAGACATTGAGGAGTGCATAAGTAAACACATTTTTTTTTTTTTTTTGTGAAAGACTTCCGTAATTTATTTCAGCTTTCAGGATTTTTCCTAATGCGGTCCTTATGGATCTTAGTTCCATTCTCTATAGTGACGGTGGTACCGCAATCCTTCGTGACGGTAACTTGTTTGAATCTAGAGGTTTCTTTCCCTCTTCTGTTTTGTTTTATATATATAATGTCTCCGGGCGAATAATTCTTTTCGATTCTATTTTTATTATGATTTTTCAATGTCCTCTCTTGGGCTGTTTTTATATAGCTTTCCACTTCCTTTATTTTTTTGTCGCCAATCTGGAAAAATAGCTCGATAGGTTTTTGTTTTGTAACCGAATGGATAGTATTATTGTATTGTAAAGCGGCATCATATATTATATCAATGGAATTAGTATTATTGTCTGATTTTAATAGGCGAATTATTTCTAATAACGTGGAATGGGCTCTCTCGATGTTAGAATTTGATGTAGAGTGTTGTGGAGGTGCAAGAACGTGGGTCACTCCACTTCTTTTGAAAACTAGTTTCATTCGTTTTCCTCGAAAAAATGCTGCGTTATCCGTCATTATTGTTTTAACTCTTGGAAAGATTTGAGTAAGTATCTCATTCACGATAAAATCTGTATTAAATTCGTTGGGAATAAATCGAAGATATAAATATTTACTAAAAGTATCTAGTGTTGATATGAATTTGTGCTTTTCAATTTGGAATGTGTCCATTTGTATATTTTCTCCGGGCATCTTTGGTATGGGTGTGGGAACTAGTAAGTGTTTCTGCGGTTGTCTGTTATATTTATTTTCTAGGCAGTTTTTGCAGTTTATAACTAATTTCTTACAATGTTTGATTAAATTTGGCCAAAAATACTTTAATGAAATTTCTTTTGCATTATTTTTAAAATTTCTATGAGCTCTGTTGTGTGTTTCCAAAATCAGTTCTTCCTGTCTTTCTGTGTCAATTACGTTTTCTAATCTTTTGGTAAAAAATGTGCATTTGGTTAGATCGATGTGATCTATAAATTGTTGTTGTTGTAATTTATTTAATAATTCATTTGGACAGTGGATGCAATTGGTTTTGTTTGGTGAAATAGCTTTATTTAATTGTTCCATTAATTGATTTTCATTTATAATAGTAATTTCGTGACGATAGTAATTTAGGAATATTTGTTTCGATTCACAATTATTCTGTTGTCCCATTTTAATCAAAATTTGGTTTCTAAAGTAGTTTATAGGTTTATCTATAAGTGTGATTAATGGTGAAATATGATTTAGAGTTTGACGGCTTAGAGCATCCGCTACTACGTTTTCTTTTCCGGGTTTGTATTTTATTTTAGCTCCGTACTCTTCAATGATATTCATCCATCGACGAATTTTTGAATTTGGATTTTTTTCCGACATGGCATATGCGAGGGATTGATGATCCGTGTAGATCGTTAGATTGGATATACCTTGAATATACATTCTTAATTTTTGTAGGGCATAAATTATGGCCAGTAATTCTTGTTCATTGGTGGCATAATTTATTTCTGTTTTCGACAAAGTTCTTGAGACAAAAGTGATTGGTTTGTTCTTCTGCGAGAGTACCGCTCCTATAGCATAATTAGATGCGTCGGTAGTCAAGTCTAAGGGTTCATCATAATTAATTTGATTTAATTCAATATTAGTTTGTAGTGCCTTTTTTAATTTATTAAAGGCGTTCAGTGCTTCTTTGTTAATCTCAATTTTGTATTTTATGCTTTTATTTTTAGAAATGGGTTCTTCTGTCTGTAATAAGTCTGTGAGCGGTTTGGCTATTCGTGCATAATTCTCTATAAAACGTCTGTAGTAACCTGCTAGTCCAAGGAACGCTCGTAGTTGCTTAAGATTTTCCGGAGGTCTGTAATTCTTTATGACATCTATCTTTTCGGGATCTGTTTTTATCTTCTTATGAGAGATGATGTGTCCTAAATATTTTACATTATGTTGAAAGAATTTACTTTTTTCTTGAGAGATAGTTAATTTGGCATTTGTAAGTGTTTGTATTATTATATTCAAATGCTCTTGATGTTCCTCTTTATTTTTTGAAAAAACAATGATATCGTCGATGTAGACATAGGCGAACTTTGCTATGAAGTTTCTGAGTATGCTATTTACACAACGCTGAAAAATAGATGGGGCATTTTTTAATCCAAACGGCATTCTATTGTATTCGTATAGAGCACCGTTTGCAACAAATGCAGTTTTTTGTTTATCTTCCTCCCGGATCATTATCTGATGAAAGCCTGATTCTAAGTCAATTGTGGAGAAAATCTTGGCTTCTCCCAGATTCTGAATTGTATTGGCTATATCGGGTAGGGGATATCTATCATTTATTGTGACTTCATTGAGTTTTCTATAGTCTATGATTAATCTCTTTTTTGGTTTATCGTTCTCATCAATGCCCTTTTTTGGTACCACCGACGCTGGTGAGCAGTATGGTGAGTGAGAAGGTCTAATGATATTATTTTCTAGTAATCTTTCTATTTCTTGTGTAACAAATTCTCTATCCGTAATTTTAATTGAATATACTTTACCGTATATAGGGTCTTCGGTTTTTGTCCGGATTGTTGCTTCTATATTTGTTGTATATGGTAGCGTAGAATCTATAATTTTATTATATTCCAATAGTTGCTCTATTTGGGTCATATAATTATTTTTTTTTATTAAATTTAATTCTGATTTCTCCTTTTTGAATGTAACCTTATTATTTGCTATGTCTATAACAGCGTTTAATATTTTTAAGCCATACATTCCTATGATTATATCGTATTTTTTTAGAACAGGAAGTTCGAAGAATTCTAGTTCATTTTCATTTCATTTTTTAAACATTTTTTTATTTTCTTTTTATATTCTTATTTTCTAAATTAAAGGCTAGACAAAAAATGCTTAAATTCTAGCTTAAATATCTTATATAATAACTTACTGGTCCTTCGCAGACGCTCTAAGCTAAACATTACTTAATATTTGTATAATTTGCCTTTCGGCGACAGAACTTTGTGGCATAACTTATAATTATTTGAAAGACAAAGAAAAATTTGAAAAACTTTGTAAATTTTTTTTTTTTTTTTTTTCTTAAAATTTAACTTACTTAACTTACCTAAACTTATCTACTTTTTTTTTTTTTTTTTTTTTTTTTTTTTTTTTTTTTTTTTTTTTTATGTAAAATCACTTAGCCTAACTTAACTTAAATCTTATACTACCCTAATTCTAGAAAAGCTAAGTCTATGTAAGCTAGCTGATGATAGTGTGATTCTATACCGACTTTGGTATCCAGGTCTTTATATGCCATTCAACCACCAGAACTGTTGACGCTGTCTAATACTATCGTCCCGGTCTCTGCGGGAGATAGCCCTACTGAAGCGCAGGAGCTCTTCTTCGGTGCGCGCTACTTCCCGGTCATAGCACAATCGCCCGTCTACAGATGATCTACTTACATGATAGATCAGCGGAATTCCGGATCTATCCTGTATAAGCCCTTTCATATCCAAGTCAAGGAACGCCTCTGGTGGAACAAAGCCGTTGCGACGCACGCTCTCATAGTATAAGGTGTTTGGATAATAAGCCCCGAAAATTAGGTCATTAAGAATTCTAGTTCAGTACCATACATATACATATCTCTTTTAGAGTTTATCATGGATTTCCCATGCATTGTTTCTATTGTAAATTGGTTTGTAGGGATTCTCGTGCTTAAGTCTATTGTTGATTTTACGTAATTATGGGAAGCTCCTGTATCAATCAATATGGTGTAGGTTTTATTTGTCCTACGGCAAATTTCCTGAATTAAGAGCGTCCCGTCTGCTGTCCTAAAAAATCCTTTGTTGTTCCTTCATTCAATGGTTGCTCGATATTACTAGTTTCTTGAGTTGCTTGTTCTATATTATTATTATTTAAACTTCTATCCTGTTGTCGGTAGATTTCTCTAGGATTATTTCGATTGTAATTCCAGCGATTGTTTTGGTATGTATTAAAACGGTAATTGTCATTGTTATTATCGAATGGGCTATTTTGATGTCTGTTTTGTGAGGATTGGTTTTCATTTTGGTGGTAGTTATTAAACCTGTTATTTTGGTTTTTATTAAAATTTTGATTGTGTGGTAAATATTGATCTTGATTTTGATGGCAGTTGTTAGGAATGGAATTCTGTGTATTGGATGGCGTCCGAATCTTCATGATCCTTTGTGCACTTCTGGCTTCGGCATAGGCTTCTGGCAGAGTGTGCATTTTAGATTTAAATATTGTTTGTTTGGTCAAATTATTATTGAGATTTGTAATAAAGATTTCTACTGAGTCTTCATTTAGATCTCTCAATAATTGGGGGGATCCCTCGTATTCTGTCATAATTTTAGCTCGTATGACATTTGTTTTAGTTACCAAATTTTGATAATAATTTTCTAACGAATTATGCCCTTGTATTTCGTCGTTTAGTTCACGTCTGAGTTCTCTTAGGGTTTTTTGTTCACAATATGTTGAATCTAAAAATTTTATCGTGGATTCATAATCTCCGGATATACTTGAACTTGCTAATAACGTTCGTACTGAATGATCTAATTTGTTCTTTATTATGTTTACTGCAGTATTATAGTCTGGTAATTCTATTAAATCGGATATTTCTTGCATAGCATTTTCTACTGAATATCGCCATGCAAGATATTTAGTTTTATCTCCATCAAATGTGGGTAAGGTTTTAAATGTGTCAAGATTTACTCTAGACGATGTTATTTGTGCGTTGTCTAGTCCGTTTAAGGTTGAACTAAGTCTTGGGGTCTCCAATTTTGCTTCTAATTCAGCCATTTTTCTCATTACTTCCGCCAATTCAATTGCGTCTTTT